>JAESVK010001228.1:824110-870882 GCA_017140935.1 Hamamelis virginiana
CCTAAACTCAAACCTAAACCCTAACCTAACCTTAAACCCTAAACCCTAAAAAAAATTTAAACCCTAAACCAAAACCCTAAACCCCTAAACCCTAATCCCCTAAAATCCTAAACCCTAAACCCTAAACCTAACCCTAACCCTAACCCTAAACCCTAAATTTATTCATTTTGTTTCATTTGTCATGTTTTTGTTTGACCCTATGGGTTTCATTTTTTCAACCAATATGATAAGATAACTTGTATTGACCATCACCCAGACTAAACCTGTTCCATTGGTTAACGTGTCTTGACAAACTATTTTTTGTCATTTTCATTCTTCTCATGGGAAATTTATGCAGTAGTTTGTTTGAAAATCCTGTAACAGGGTTTCTGATTACATGCATTAATGACATCAAAATTCTACTGACGCGGATTATATTTGCAAAAGAACCTCTTCATGGAAGTTATTCAGAAAACAGAAGGTTGCTTGTCAGTTTGATGGAACCAACGATCCAGTATATTATGAAATGCATTTTTAAGGATGGATATCAGGTCAGTGATGGGATTGCATGTAATCACACTTCTTGTACTAAACCATATATATGCCAGGGTTTTGAATATCAGTATTCTGGGATACACATCTCCTTAAAAGAGAGGTCATATGTGATAGTTTTCAAAAATTATACATTGTTCACATTGCTTGTCAGTTTTTTTAATAACAACAATTTTATTTATATAAAAGAAAAGGAAGGGGACTATGGATAGTACCAGTCAACAATAATAACCTTGAGATCCAGTATAGGAAGATATGAAGTTAGGACTTTTTGGTAAGTTGGACTTCTCTGTTCATTGCCAATTTCCATACTCCAAAGCTATATACCGCATTCTCTAGCAGTGATGACTACTTGCATGCATTACCCTGCATGGATCTTATTTATGCTGGCCTCTTCACCATTTACTTCTTTTTATTATTATTTTTATTTTTAGAACACATTTTTCTCCGTTTAGATCCAGAGACTTGTATGGAAATAGCTTGCTGCGTTTGCTGTGTGAGAGATTGTCCGCAAGCAGAGGGCACCATATCATATGATCCCCAGTAACATATTCAGCCAGATGTGGATGATCATTATTATTGTCACCATCCTGTAGAAGTAAACCTGTTAACTATTCAGAACTTTTCTGAATGTGTGTGTGTGTGTGTGTGTGTGTGTGTGTATATATATATATATATGTATGTATGTATGTATGTATGTATCTCAGGATTGATAGTCAGCATACCATGAAAGAAATTGTTTATATGATATACTGATTTTATAATATCCCTTAAATTTATCAAAAGAGGCAAGTAGGTAATGTACTTGTGGAGCTTGGACTAGGGAGGAGTCAATTAAAGTTGTTTGGCAATTTGCCGTGTGTCTCAATTGTTCTTCATCATATACTAAAGGAACTTCCGACTGAAGTAATCAGTTCCAATGCTGTGGAGATTCTTCATCTCATTGAGTGCAGCAATGATTATTCTTTTGATCAGGTATTCTTCATATCACACTCATGCTAGATGCATTGGAGTACATCTAGAGCATGTGATGCACTTTTTTGAGCTATGTTCTATACTTTTACTCTGCCCCTCCAATAAGTTATAACTTTTCAACATGCAGTGTTTGAATTATAGGTTACTTGGATTGAGGCTATGTGAAAGCAGATCTCAAATGGACATAGTCAATGCCATTCTGGATAAAGTTATGGAGGTATTTATAGTTTCCACCTGTTTGCTTAATGTTCAGAATTTCAGTGGTTCTCTTTAATTGCATTATCCTTCTTAAATCTTAATTCTTAAAATTTTTATTCTTAGTCTTTTCCTATGTGAACGTTATTGCTGATCACATAAGCAATTTCTGTTTCTTTTGAGTTGCTTTTTGGATGGACTGCCTATATTATCCTTGCTCTTCATGGAGGTAGTTTATTTAACTCATGTCAGTACTCTTATTTGCAGAAATGTGTTAAATTATCACTTACCCTTCATATAGTTCTTCCTTCCGTGTAGTTGTGGATGATCCTTCAGACACTAGACAATATATACTCTGGTGGCATCTTTTCGTATCTTTAGAATGTGGGAGAGACTAAGTTATCATCGATAGTTGAGAGTAATAAAATCCATAGGACTTAAATGCCAGATGTACTGCATTCTTCTAAATTATATAACTTCAGTATCGTTCAAGAAGTTATACAATAATAGTCAATCATATACTGAAATGTCAAAAGATTTCCCTTACTGGGAAAGAATACACTTGATATATATTGAACTTGATAAAAACAAATAAATGCTCAATCTTGCTTGTAAATTGGTTCATGTAGGGAGTGTGCTACACTGCTACTGGACGTGTAAATATTGTTGTGGTGAAATCATGAACTATGTCGGTTTGTCTGATGCCCATCTTGTGAATATGTAAGGCTAGATTTAGGTACTGTTCTCACTTGCTTTTATGCTCCTTACTGTTTTTTCTCCTTATTAATTCATTCCAGTTTTCTTACTAATGCATCAAGTTTCAGTATTTTTCTTGGAATGTAAATTTGACAAGTAGCTTGCTTTTGGACTGTCCATAAACTTTTCAAATAACCTTGTCAGATTAAGCCTTTTTTCTTAATTGGCTTCCATGGAGATTAAGAAATGATTTTTGATTGTTATGGTCATATCATGGATGTGATGACTGTTTTCCTTTGTATTGAACATTTTGTTTTCTCATAGTATGTCACAGCACCTCATTTCTTATGGAATAATTTATTGGATTTGTTTTGCGCAAGTTTCCTACTTTTTTGCCCATTCTGGCAATTTTTTTATTTGTTTCAATTATATTTATAATTTCAGGTTGTTACTCATTACGATAGCCTTGATGAGTACCTTAAGGTTGTTGATTCTTATATGGATATTGTTCTTCAAAATCAGAAGGTAAGGTTTAGTGGCTTGTGAGTATGTAATCCCTTTTGGTTCTTTATTTCACTTAAATTCTTCTAAAGAAACTTTTTTAATTGTGTTTTTGTGTGATTTTCTTTTTAAGATGTTTGTGTTTGATGACATGCTAAGTTTTAGAGGCGTTAACTGCAAGTTACATTCTTGAAAATATGGTCCAATTTGTACAGGATATGGATTTGGTGGACTGTAGTTAAACGTACTCATAGGATGAGATTTCCATATCTTGTTGGTATTAGGGTGTCCAGCACAGGTAACATTGATTAAAATTAAATGGTGTATTAATCCAACATACTTGTTATTGGAAATAAGAAAATAAGGATCTCATGCTTGCACTTCATTTGACAAAAAGTTACACTCTTATTTTTTCTAAATCAAATTACACCAGCAAAAAGTTCCTAGTTCTGAAAATAGAATAAAATAAGTGTATAAAGATTCAAAGTTCATCACTTCCATCTTTCTTTTACCTCTCTCCTTTAAATGGTTGGAACAAGCATAACTAATGCAATTAGCCTCAATATATGCCATAGGTATAACCGTATAAATTTTGAACTCTAATGCATCTGTCAAGACTCAAGAGTAAAGAACAATGATCCAAGAGCTGATCCATAGTTCCATTCCTTGTGTTGCACGTAACACTGTGGTTGGGAATGATCCAAGCTCACTAGTTGCTTAGATTATCTTAGCTTTGAAACAAGAAGTAGCTTACTGGCATAGGGCTTGGGTTAGGCTGCTTTTGTGCAGTTTACATATTTGGTAACCATAAAAGTTTCCATAGTTGACATCAATTTAAAAGCAGGCTTGTGAATTCCTTTCAGAGATGAAGGAACACAATTTCTCTGGGATTTGGATGAAAAAGTCCTCATACTTAAATATAACCAAAATTCCTGATCCACTTTTCTTTCTATTAACAATCACCATGAGTTCTAAGCTGCGAGAAGCTTACCAAATTCCATAAGCCTGTAAGCTGCTTGCAGCCTAAAATAAGCTTAAGCCAGTTACTGCCTTCGTATATCTACAAGTGGTCTGACAGAGATGCATTTTTTTGCCATTTTTTCCTTAGGGTTCTAATGTCATGGGGCTGCTTCTTGTTCTTGGCATGGATTACAGAAGCTATATGCATTTGGAGACAAGATATGATCTGATTTTAACCAATTTATTTAAGTTTTCAGTTGATTGGGTGGTGAAGGAACATGCCCATAAAGTTAGTATGGTCAAAATGAGTTTATTAGTATGGATGAGTGGAAATAATAACCAATAGAACTATAAATGAATGTTCTCATTTAAGTTACTACTAATTGGGGGCAAAATGAGAGAACAGTGGATGTGATTCTTGGTCATACAATGCAGATATTGCACCAGCAATGAGTAATATGGCTCGAGTTGAAGGTGCTACAATGGGAAGAGAGCTTGGAAAGGATGCAGACTTAGTTACTGAGAACAGAAATGATGCTTTAATGAGAAAAAGAAGAAGAAGATATGATTGTAGATTGAATCGGTAGCAAATAAAGATTTCTTTAGCCAACCCCCAAAAGTGTGGATAAGAGTATGTTGATCTGGGTCAAGGTGGGCTGTGTTCAATGGGCTGGATCTTTTGTTGGCCTTCGCTTTACTCTGTTTACATTGTTACCAAGTTATTTTTTCAACTTCATTTTATAATATATCTCAACGTTTGCATGCATTGTTGTAAACATTTCTATATTTGGCACATTGCCATATATATGCTATGCCATAAATATGCTACGTTAGTACACTTTTCTCCTGAACCTATTAATTTATGCCAGGATAATTATCTGAATGCCATTTTAGAAGGTATCTCAAAGAGAGCATGCAGTAAAGAGATTGCTGAAACTGAACTGGGGAGTTTGCAGTCCATTTTTGTAAAGCTTCTTCCTCATTTCAAGGACTTGGAAGATTTATTTGCCTTGGTATGCTTCTATTGAACTTCTGTTGTAACATCCAGTACTTATATCTCGACTTTGTCAACAAATTGTTTATGCATGTGCTTATTTAACTTTATTGGTTGCATTGTTTGAGACTCTTGTTAATTTTTAAATTTGGATTATTCATTAGCCATTAATTGTGTTGATTTTTTTTTTTTTTTTTTTTATCTTTTTTTTTTTTTTTTTTTTTTTTTTTTTTTGTAGAACCATTTTGTTGAGATCTTAGATGTGATGCGTGGGAGCTCACGAAGCATTGTGAATATGCATATCCTTACAATGGCAACAAGGTATCATTCCTTGTCAATAATATTTCATTTTAGATCCTAATTAGCACAGTCAAGGTATCGTTTGTGAGTAACTGTGCCTCACCAAATTGGACTACCCTTTGTCTGCTTTGATCCCTAGGTGTCGCCATAGTCTTAAATATCTCAGATTTCAACCGATAAGTCGAAATTTCGGTTTTTAGTGGATTCCAAGATAAAATCCCACCTACATTTCTTTGTCTGAATTGCTCGTACAAAATATCAATCTATTACCAATTTTTGTTGAAACAATATATTGATGATATTTTGGTTCAAATCATATATTGAATTGTTAGGCTGTTTCAACAGCTCAATTCAACTGAGTTATGTTGAGTTCAAGTGAGTTGACCAAATCATGAGATAAGTTTTAACAAATAAATTGTCTATAGCCAGATTCGAACCCAGTCCCGCTACATTTCTTTGTCTGAATTGCTCGTACAAAATATCAATCTATTACCAATTTTTGTTGAAACAGGCTATATATTGATGATATTTTGGTTCAAATCATATATTGAATTGTTAGGCTGTTTCAACAGCTCAATTCAATTGAGTTATGTTGAGTTCAAGTGAGTTGACCAAATCATGAGATAAGTTTTAACAAATAAATTGTCTATAGCCAGATTCGAACCCAGTCCCGCTATGTTAATGCAATTTAGTTTAAGTTTATAACCACCAGTCTAGAGGTACTTCTTTGTAATAAAGGCAATATATTTAATAATTATATTATATTTGATTTCGAGCATAAGACATTAACTAACAAAACATTTCTACTTAGACTTGTACCCAGCCATTCTATATGAGAGTAACCTTTTCTTAACACTAGTCTGAAGTGACCCTTTTTTATCGGTTCTATATTTTATTGTTATGTAATATTTTATTTCGAATGTAAGACTTTAGACATTTTTTTGCAACTTAAAAACTTTACTAAACAATATAATGATAATTCATATGATTAAATTATAAAGTTACATTGTGTTTGATAATTTATTATTGTGTATTTGAATAATATATGACATTATTATTGTCTAGAGAATTCTCCAAATCACATCACTTGTGACATGAAAACTTTTGTGAATCCAGAGAACATTTCCTCTATAATGGCTTCATTTCTTTTTTTTTTTTTTCTCTCTTGACTAATCAAACCAAATGGTGGAAAAGGGAGAATTTTTAATTTTCCCATCACTTTTCTTCCTACCAAACAGACAACTCAAGTTACTTATATTTAAGATATGCATTTTCTGCCTTTGCAGCTGCTGAATATTATATTTTTGTCATGTTTATAGTAACCATGTCGTTTCTTGGTAGAATTTATATTTTTCCATGATTTTATTGCACAGGAATGGTTGTATTCGTGATCCAACAACCATACAGTTGCTTTTTGAAATTTCCCAGGCTTTGTATGATTTCATTGATTTTTCAAATGTAAAAGATAATGATAATCAACAGCCAGTACGCCTAATTTCTCGTTTTGTACGCATGGTAACTTCTTTTATCTGCCTTTTTTGTTTATTTATTTTCAATAGAGCAATGTTATACATCTCTACAACAAATCACTACAAGAAGAAAATGATGGTAGTTTTGGAAAATCACTGATGCGTTTTTTTGGAAATTCACGATCTTTCTATCTTGTAGCGATACTTGTAGTGATGCATTGTAGTGATGCATAGCATTTTCCTTTTCAATATGGTATATTATTGTAAGCTGTTACTATTTCGTGGCTATTTGTTTGATTGGTTGACATTTGTAGCTGCTATTATTGTTAGGTTGACTATGGAGCAGAAATGGAACGCCATTTAACATTTTTGGTTGAATGTCGCGGAGCTTTTGGTAGCATAAATGAACTTAAGGTTTGTAGTTGGTCTTCCTTTTTGAAACATATGCTAGACTTGATAAGAAATAGAATAGAAAAGAATTGGAGAACAGCTAAAGAATAAGAAACTTCAATAAAAAGTATAAAATTTCAAGATCAAATTAGAAAGGGAAGCTTGTTCAAGTCTCCCAAATGCTTTTGGTACTATAATAAACTTGTTATGGAAATCCCTTACATAAAAGACCGATGAAAAGAAGATACCAACGAAAGCTAGATGGCGTAGACCTAATAAGATGAACCAAGAACTTCTAGAACTTCTAGAACACTGTAAGAAAGAGATACATTAACTTCTAGATAAAAACTTAATTAAAAATTCCATTCACCTTAGAGTTGTTTAGCTTTCTATGTTTAGAAAAATGCAGAAATTGACAGAGGAGCTCTAAGGTTAGTAATTAAGCACAAACCTCTCGACAATGTTTTACAATGGATTTGATACAAGGAATTAATAATGCCACATGAAATCTGGATTTTGGAAAATTCAAATTTAAGAAAAAGATTGATACAAAACCGCATTTTTCAAATCCCTTTGGACATTATGAATGAAAAGTGATACCTTTTGGATTAAAGAATGCCCCTTCAGAATTCCAAGAACATTATGAATGAAATTTTTAATCATTCCATAGTTTACATAGATGATGCCCTAATATTCTCATCCTTCGTAGAACAACATTGAAAGCATTTCTTCAGACCATCAAGCATAATGGACTAGTTCAAATCTTCTTCTAAATTAAATCTTTTACAAACCAAGGTTAGATTTTTAGGACATTACATTCACTCGTTCCCTTGGAAATATCTATCCTGTTTGCCGTCAAGTTTCATGATGTGATAAAAAATAATAAAAAATGATTTTTGGGTAGTTTAGATTACATTTTAGAATTTTACCAATCTTAGCTAGATTTGCTACCCTCTAAGAGATAGAATGAAGAAAAATCCTCCAACTGGGCAAAAAAAAAAAACACACACACACACACACACCAGAATATTCAGACAAATAAAGTCTAAACTCAAGATTCTTCCCTGTTTAAAGATCCTTCAGCCTTTAAGATCGTTGAGACTGATGCCTCAGAATTTGGATATGGTGGAATTATTAGGCAGAAAGTAGGCGAAAACGAGGATATTGTTTGATATACCTCAGGAACTTCAAATGCAGACCAGAAAAATTATTCTACAATTAAAAAAGAAAATTTATCAGTAGTATTATGTATTTCAAAATTTCAAAGTGATATTTTTAACCAAGAATTTTAAGTTTGTATGCAGTGTCAAGCGGTAAAAAAGGAGAAGCCAACTCAGTCCTTGGTTTTCTCACTTCTAAGTTCTTGCAGGAACATGACACCAAACAACTCTAGTAAAAAGACTCCACATCTGAGTCTTTATCAAAAGGAACAGAAACCAAACCTTCTACACAGCCCACTACCAAGAGCTTTTATGCTCAAGGTCAGTCTTCCCAGGAAAAAGAATGGTACACTATGTTTCAAGTAGACACCTTGACTGAAAAGGGAGATCAACTTCTCTTAACCCAGAATCCTTTCCTGCCTTTATTTTTTCAGAATCCTACAGAGGCTACAAATCACACCATATTTCAACAAGCCAAGATTGTTTGCCCCCTGTCCAGACCAGAATCTCAGACCTACGCCATGACAGCAACCTCTTCTTCCAAGAACAAAGTGATCTCAACACCCAAGAAACAAGAATTAGTGGTTGATATTCAAAACCCCACTCCAATTGCACAGAAAAATTCAAGTTATTTTAAAAAAAATTTCAGTTATCCCATTTTGGTAAGTGAATTGAATTTTATGGATTCTCTCTCCAATAAATCTTGCCCTATATATTTCTAGAAAATTTGCATTATTTATGTGCTTCGGATTTTCAGGAAATCCCAGAGATTTTATGAATGCATTATTGTTGACACAGAATCATGCACTATCAAGCATTTTATAGAAAAAAAAAAAAAAAAAAAGACTAGAATATTGTTTGCTATTCCACCTGGCTTTTTCAGAAAGTCCTTACCTTCCCTTTCTGGAAAGGATATCCTAATCAAATACATAATTTTCTCATCCTTTTGATCCTCCTGGTTATAATGGATTGCCAGAGAGTAGGGTTTCATGCATTTTACTTCAAGAATAATAAGTGTTTTCATTCTTGCATGTTCTATTTTGAAGCCAGATGGAAGATCAAGGGAGTTTCTAATGTGAGGTTTGAAGGGTAGTAAGTCGAACGGATGGTCAGTCACAGAGTTGAGGAACGTTGTTATCCATTAATTAAGATGGGAGATAAAGTGGGGTGAAGAAGGGGAAGGGGTTGGGGTGGACTGATAATAGTTTGTCCCTTTCTGAATTTTAGTTATGCAGATTCTTTCTTGGAATGTGAGAGGATTGAATGATAGGGGGAGGTGTGCTAATGTGAAAACAGAAATTAATAAATGGAGAGAGTTGATTTGGTTGCGTTGCAGGAAAATAAATTAAGCCGTATGGGGAAGAAGATAGTGAGAGACTTATTGGAAAGACGAGTTGGGTGGCTTTGGATGCTTTGGGTGGGGAGTAGTGGTTATGTGGGACACAAGTTGTTTGAGAAGCTAGACATTAGGGTCGGATCTTTGTCAAACTATTTAGGAATGTCCTAACCGGTTTGATTTGGGCTATTTCGGGTGTTTATGGTCCTACTTGTGGGAAAGATAGATGTCCGCTCTCGTTAGAACTGGAGGTGAAGGGTTTGTGGGATGTACCATGGTGTGTAGTGGTTGACTTTAACGTGGTAAGGTTTTCTTGAAAGAAGCTTGGTGGGACTTTGCTTACTCCAGCTATGAGGGAGTTTTCTGATTTTATTCACAAGAATGAGTTGATTGATCCACCATTGGTGGGAGGGAAATTTATGTGGTCTAATAATCAGGTGAACCTTGCTATGTCCCAGATTGATAAGTTTTTGATTTCCCCATCATGGGAGGAGTGCTTTCTTAGATTGGTGTAGTCTATTTTACCCAAGCCTTGTTCAAATCCTACCTGAATAGTTCTTAACACAATGGCTTGGTATAGGTTTGAGATTGTTTCTGATTTGAAACATGTGGTTGAAGGTGGAGGGTTTAGTGGAGTTGGTGGAAGTCTATCTCTTTTCTGGGCTTCCCCATCTTCGTTTTTGTAAAAAGGATTAGAGCACTAAAGGTTGAGCTTAAAAAATGGAAAAAAAAAACTGTTCGGTAGTGTGGCGGTTTGAAAAGTGAAGTGTTGGATAATATTTAGAGGTGGGATATGCTAGAAGAGGTCGAGGTTTTGTTTATGGAGGATAGGGAGGTGGCGAAGGAGGAGCTTGCTAGCTTGGTGGAGGTTGGGTAACCAATAGGGTTTGTCGAAGTTAAATCTGGCCTCAAAATAGAACATGTAACAATGAAAACACTTTTTGTTCTTGAAGTAAAATGCATGACCCTACTTTCCTATACTCCCAGTAATTATAACTAGGAGGATCAAAAGGATGAGAAAATTTCTATGTTTAAGCAGAATGTCCTTTCCAAAAAGAGAATGTAAGGACTTTCTGAAAAAGGCAGGAATAGTAAACAATACTCTAGTCATATTTGTTTGAAAAATGCTTGATAATGGATGATTCTGTATCAACAACAATGCATTCATTTCCTGAAATCAGAAGAATGGAAATGCCAATTTTCTGGAAAGATAAAAGACAAGATTTATTGGATAGGGAATCCATAAAATTCCATTCACTGACCAAAGTGGGATTATTGATTTTTTTTTTTTAAATAACTTGATTTTTTTCTGTGCAATTGGAGTGGGATTTTGAATATCAACCACCAATTATTGTTTGACGTGTTGAGACCCCTTTGTTCCTGGAATAAGAGGCTCCGTCATGGCGTAGGTCAAAGATTTGGTCTGGATAGGGGCCAAACAATCTTAGCTTGTTGAAATCAGGTGATTAGTAGCCTCTGTAGGATTCTGAAAAATGTAAGACGAAAAAGGGTTTTGGGTTAAGAGAAGTTGATCACCCTTTTCAGTCAAGGTGTCTTCTTGAAACATA
Organism: Hamamelis virginiana; assembly: GCA_017140935.1. NCBI lineage: Eukaryota > Viridiplantae > Streptophyta > Magnoliopsida > Saxifragales > Hamamelidaceae > Hamamelis > Hamamelis virginiana. The sequence goes on from JAESVK010001228.1 coordinate 835,186, forward strand.
GTGTACCAATCTATTTTCTGGGAGGCCTGGCCTTGAGCATAAAGCTCTTGGTAGTGGGCTGTGCTGAAGGTTTGGTTTCTGTACCTTTTGATGAAGACTTAGATGTGGAGTCTTTTCACTAGAGTTGTTTGGTGTATGTTCTCTTGCAGGAACTTAGGAGTGAGAAAATCAAGGATTGAGTTGGCTTCTCATTTTTTACTACTTGGTACTCCATACAGACTAAAAATTCTTGGTTTCAAGTATCACTTTGAAATCTTAAAATACATAATACTATATACAAAATTTCTTTTTTTAACTGTAGAATAATTTTTCAGGGCTGCATTCAAAGTTCCTGAGGCATATCTAACAATTTCCTCATTTTCTGCTTGATAATTCCATCATATGCTAGTCCTGAGGCATCACACTCAACAACCTTAAAGGTTGAAGGATTTGAAATGCTTAAACGGGGAAGAATCTTGAGTTTATACTTGATTTGTCCGACTATTTTTGTGTGTTTTTTTCCCAAGCTGGAGGATTTTTCTTAATTCTATCTCTTAGAGGGTAGCAAATCTAGCTAAGATTTGGTAGAATTCTAAAATGTAATTTAAACTACCCAAAAATCATTGTTTATTATCTTTTATCTCATCGGGGAACTTGTCAGCAAACAGGATAGTTATTTTTAAGGGAACAACTGTTGGGTGAATGTGATGTCCTAAAAATCCAATCTTCGTTTAGAAAATATTTAATTTAGAGGAAGATTTTAACTAGTCCATTAAGCTTGATGATCTAAAGAAATGTTTTCAATGTTGTTCTACAAAGGATAAGAAGATTAGGGCATCATATATGTAAACTATGAAAAATTTTGTGAAAGATTAAAAATTTCATTCATAATGTTATGGAATTCTGAAGGGGCATTCTTTAATCCAAAAGGCATCACATTTCATTCATAATGTCCGAAGGAGTCTTTAAATGCAGTTTTACATCCATCTTTTTCTTAAATTTGAATTTGCCAAAATTCAGATTTCATGTCGAATTTTGAAAATATCTTAGCATTATTAATTCTTTGTATCAAATCCTTCTTATTCGGGATAGGATACCTAATCCATTGTAAAACATCATCGAGAGGTTTGTAGTTAATTACTAACATAGAAAGCCAAACAACTTTAAGGGGAATGGCTTTTCTATTTAACTTTTTATTTAGAAGTTATTGTATTTCTTTCATACAGTATTCTAAAAGTTCTTGGTTCATCTTAATAGGCCTAGCTTTCATCGGTATCTTCTTTTCATCAAAGTATTTTACACAAGGAATTTTGATAACATGTTTATTATTGTGTACCAAAAAGCATTTGGGAGACTTGAACAAGCTTCGGCTTCTAATTTGATCTTGAAATTTTTTACCTTATATTGAAGTTTCTTATTCTTTAGTTGTTCTTCAATTCTTTTGTATTCTATTTCTTGTTTTAAAATATTAATTTGATTATTTTTATTTGTAATTATGTTAATATGATTATGTTGGAATACTGATAATTCTTTAATTAAATTTATATCTCTAACCACTAGAGGGTTTACAAATTCAAAAGGCAGTACTTGCTCTAAAATTCCAGTAGTTGTACAATTTCTATCTATCCCGGTGATTATCTCTCTTTTTAGATCTTGTAATATTAACAAAAGGAGTTTCTAAGATTACCTCTCTTTTTAGATCTTGTACTAAAATGAAAGGTTATTTTAATACAAACACTGTGCTCCTGAATGCTTATTAATCTTTAGTTTTTTTCAATATTCTTGGTGGATCTAATCTTAGCCGAATACAGTTTAAGGTAGTGTTTGGGAGGGCTTCAAGGAAATGGAATGTGCTTTATGGGGATGGACTTTGTAGGAATTGCAGTACAAAAAGTCATTTCAAAATAAAATTATGTTGGTTAAATGCATATGGTGGCCAAGTTGCAAACTCTTTTAATTATTAAATTACCCTCATTTGACAATATTGAATTTTTGTTGTTTTACAGTGGCAGTTTCGGTTCATGCATTTAAAAAGAAAAAATAAAAGTCTGTTGTTTAAAAGAGGCAATGGTTAGAGAGGTTTTGGGTTTTAAAACTAACTGATGATCGTCAATACTAAAGATGGGTTTTTTATTAAAATTCATACATACCTTCTACTAGTCTTTATTAAGCATTTCATTTTACTTGCAGGATCTTCTTGTTCACTCCAGCAACCATTTGGCAATTAAAGCTATTAAAGATGCGAAAAAACATCTTAGTTTTGTAAAATCTTGCATAGCATTTAGTGAAGTTACAATATCTGCTATTCCAGTTTGCATTAGGCAGCTGAATCTTTATGTCGAGACTGCAGAGGTAATATTTCCTTCTTTGCATGTTGTTATGTTATAATCAAACTTAAACACATATCTATCCTTATTACTTGTTTTAATATGTCAGGTCGCCTTGTTTGGTGGCTTAGTTTCTCATTCAGATGGACTTATAGATTCAGCAATTTGCTGTTTACAAAGTTTTGACCTCATGGATGGTTAGTTCATCACCCTTTTACAGTAAATATGTCTGTGACATGAGCAGTTGCATCCACACCATTTAACTGTGACATGGCTAGTTCATCACCCTTTTACAGTAAACCCTTTTATTGTTTTAAAAGGGTTAAAATTCCTTTTTATAATTTATTCGAAACTCTTTCCATGTTAATGTTGCCTGGGTGTTGTGGATGCAACAAAAGAAGGAATGCCCTCCAATTATTCTCTGTGGTGTTTTGACTCAAAAATTAATCCTTTAGAGTTCATTTGTTTCGTATTTTTGTGAGGTAGGGTTGAATCATTATCATAAAAAAATGGAGCCATAAAAAATTATACCAAAATGGAAATTACAACCTTGATTCAATTATCTCACATCAGACCCTTGAAGGAGAATTCACTACTATCATTACTTGCGTTTCTTAAATAGGAAGGGGTTTTGGGAAGACATTTATTTGATCAGAGAGGTTACCCAAGCTATTTCTGTGTTTGGTTGATTTTAAGTTAGTGCGGTGATTGGCCAGTGAAGAGGGGAATTACTTGGCCAAAAGAGGGGCTAATACTCAACATTTGGAGATTATCATAGGTGGTGTTTCTTGGTGGGTGATCTTTTTTCCTCTCCATTCTACCTAGATAGATTTTATTGTCTTCCGGTTTTTTTTCTACATGTCCTTCGTTGTAATTTTTCGTTTTGCTTTCTAATGAATTTGTCCTTTATAAGAGAAAAATGTGTTTTATTACTAAAGCAGGCTACAAATGTTTGTATAATGTCACAGACTTGAGTGTTAACTGTGAAACTGTGTATGTTTGTATACTTGGTTAAGTTTCTTTCCATTTTTCATCTTTTTTTAATGTCTATATTTTTGCTCATCTAATTCGATTATATTCATTATATATTTATATATTTTATTTTATCACATATGTAATGTTCCAAAAGTAATGTTGGCTGGATTTGCTTATCTTCTTGTATAGGCTCTCGAATACTAAATGATGTCGATGGAATTGTCTCCTCAATACGAAAATTATGCAGCCTCCTAGTTGTGATTCCAGGTAATTAAAATGATTACTGTTTGTCTTAACTTATTTGTACAAATTTTGTTACATAATGCCTGATTACTTTAAGTTTAATTATGCTGAGGCTCATTTCATCAAATATTGTTTCTATGAGATTGCATCCAATCTGTATCTTATCAAAGGAAGGAATCATGTTTTCCTTTTATTTTTTGGTTTTTTTAATCTTATAATTTATGCATGAAGACTTGTTGTTTTGTAAAAATTCTTTATATTTGGCAACAATTACTTAAAACTGTTAAAAGAAAGGAAAAGGTGAATGAAAGTGCAAAATTACATTAGGTATCATTTCCATATAAATTATCAAAATGGTGGACGTTTTATTTTTGTTTTTGTTTTATTTTCTTCCCGTTCACAATGTTTTGCTATGTGGGTAGGATTAGACTAATATGGCAGAAAAGTATTCACCTAGCAGACCCCAAGTAGTTGGGATAAGACTTTGAATTAACTATATATTGTATACATAGTTTTGTAGAACAGAATTTTAGCTTCAGCTGAATTCAGGCAGGTCATCAATGGTTCAGGACAATGGGCCTGGGAAGGAGCTCTAGAATTTAAAAAAAACATCTTATAATACGTGGTGTGGAATGAGATACTTAACAAATTGATGGTTTCATTATACTTGGAATAAACTGTTCCAAATATGCTGGCTCTTGTCAGTTGAAGTAGTTTAGTTCATTCAAGGTGTTTGCGTTTCATATCCATGTTTTCAATTGGCATTTTCCGTTTTCTTTATGGAGTCTTTAGCTATCATCTACTCATATCTGAATTTAACCCAAGAGGCTAAGGGAGGGACTGCCAAGTTCAGAATAGTCACTTTCGAAATATATCAGAGATGCTTTCTGCAGGGTGGGGGTTGGGGATTTCCAATTATTTTTGTTGGACTAAATGTACTCTTCCTGCCTAAAGTTTAAATTCCTAGCTTCCAAAAGGTTTTAAATTTCTGTATTGTTTCGATTTGAAGGTAATCTTGAACAAGGAGTCACCAACATCCCAAGGAGCATATTATCTGTCATCAATTCTAAATCATGGTAAGTTTTTCTCCCCGCCGGGGGGGAGGAGAGTGGATGTGGGTGGGTTGGTTTTGGTTTGTTACTTTTGTAATGCTTTATAATGTTGTTGTAGGATAACACCAAGAATCAGGACAAGGATATCATGTGCAATTGTTTCGTTGTCAGCAACACTGTCTCAAAATAAGCTCCCATACTGTGCAAACCATATAGAGGTAGTTTTGTTATGTATTACACCTCTTATAACTGAGGTTTTAAATTTCAGTTTTAACTTCAATTTCGAACCTCGTTGAGATTGAAAGGAAATTCAAAAGGTTTAAATGTTGAATGGTTTTCATACTAAAAGGTCTTATTTTTTGAATGTCAGCAATTTTGAAATGGCTTGAAGTTAAAATGAAATATCGAAGACTTCACGTATTTCGCTTTTGTTGTTTCTACCTCGGATTTATGATAATTTCACTTACCTTCTCATGCGGAATAGTATTTGGTAACATACTACTCACTGATCCAACCTTGAACCAGGAAATGTTGATTGATGTGATCTGAGAAATTATAAATAAAACACAAAAACACTCATACACATTTTTCTTTTCTTTTTGTTGTTGTTGCTATAGTATTGAGGGAAGTGGGTTTCGAGAACTGATGGTTTAAGAAGCCAAATCACCTTTTTTTTTTTTCCATCAAAAAAATTGAAATAGTAACTCCTAAAAATCTAATTAACTTCTATTGCAAAAGGCCACTGTCTAGCTTGTCTTGTAAACTTGCCACTTGCTCGGTCCTTTTGAGTCACGACCAACTTGAAGCTAAATGCTGCACACATCCCATCCATTGTCTCTATGTTTGTTCATGGGCACTCTTGTACGTGTGGAGAGACACTTTCTTAACAAGTATCTAGACAAATGTTTCTTTTGTATCTTATTGCTCCTAATATATTTCTCTTTTGACGTGTTCAGATTTTTGGCAATGACCTATTATTTTTTGGCGATCCTTCCTATTCACAAGAACTTGTGTCATTGTCCAAGTTTGTTCTTCAGAACCTGGTTGATATCATTCAACAAGAGCCTTCTCGGGTAAATGGATTTCAATCAATAACAATTATTGCATTATTAGACTGATTTGATCTGTGCTTACTTATGTTTCTGGAATCAAGGCTGCTCGTGGAGGCATGGCACTTGAAGCTTGTAACTGTATTGCATCATCTTTCAAAGTAAGTAACTGTTTCTTGTTTATAAGAGGTTTCCTTGATTTTACTGATACAATTTAATCCAATAAAACAAAAAACTTTAGGTTGTAAAAATGAGAAGTATTTGAAAATCGAAACCCCATCATCACCCATGGAACCAATGCCAACTAGTTTTTACTAATCCCAAAATTGCCTTAAAATACCACTTCAGTAGGTCCAAGTCATGACTGATGGATTCAAAATCTTAAACATGTTATATTTGGTACATGTATTTACTATCCAATTTATAGTGGGTTGTAAATGGGATTTCCATCTCCACATTTACAACTCCAATGTAGTCCTTATGAAACACAGCTAAAAACCCTAAAAAGCTATTGAAGGATAAATGGAAGCAGAGAAGCTTAGAGAGAGAAGAAAGAAACCATGGAAAGGATTGAATAAAAATTTCACAGAACCTCAAACAAGAGAAATAAAACAGAGGCTTGAAAATTAAACCTTCAGTAAACCTGAAAAGCACTTATGCACACAGAGGCCACTGGATGGTCCTGATTTTCTATGTTTATCCAAATGAGGTGCTTTTCCTTGCCCCATTTTACAGCGAAACATACAGGGTCTTAGTCTTTTGTAGGAGACATTAATATGGAGGACTCTAGAGTGGGGTCTATAGTGACTTCTGTTTCACAGGTCAAACTGTTTTAGAGATGTAGTACTTTTTCTAAAAGCCCTGTTTTGCTGAAGGAATGGGTGATGTTTAAATCATGTAATTGGGAAACTCCAGTATGTTGCATGTGCACTCAAGTTTTAAACTTTAGTGACTCTTTAAAAATGCACTAACTTACTTCTATGTTTTTAAATGACCAATGTAGTGGACTCGATTATTTTTCATAAGCTACTTTTCATCCTAATCAAGTTACCAAATGGAAAATCCATTCAGACAAATAGAATGATCTATGATCCCATGGAAGAAATGGAAAACTTTAGGGGGACACAATGATCTTAGTTGCTTGTTAAGAGTTATGCATATAGATGATGGTTTCTTCTCACTCTTCATATTGACTGTGCAATGCCAATTTCGATTCTGTGCATTATTTGTTACTCTCAATTTATCTCCCTTTTGCTTTCTTTGATTCACATTGAGCAGATGAGTCATGAAACATCACCAATCTGCTCCAAACTGTTGGAAACTGCCAAATTGTGCTTGAACGCTAATGACAAATATCTGCAGTCCACCATGAAATTTTTAGACAGCTTGCCAAATGCTCCAAGAGTGGCGCCAGCCATAGCCATCAGATAAGGCAAATGAACTACTTAAAGATGTGAAATTGGTTGCAAAGGCACGTTCATATTAATAGTGCGTCCCACTGTAATTTATTTTCAAAAGTTGGGTTTGTATTTGTTATTTTTTAAAGAGGGGTATATCTGTAATTGTCAAAAATACAAGGGGTGTATCTGCAGTTTATCCAGTTTTTTTTTTTTTTTTTTCCCTCTATACTTAGCTCAGTTGTCCAGCTTATTAGTTTTGTAATGCAAATTTTCACAAATGCTTTGCCAAATTTCGATTAGATGGCTAAATTGGACATGGTTTCAGATCGGTACACTTCAGTAACAAAGACTTTTCCTGTGTGTGCGTGCATCCTCTTCCCTCTTGCCATGTACCCTCTAAATTTTTTAGAGATTTCATGCAAGTCTAAGACACATCAAATCATCACATTAATCACATTCACATTAAATCCATACACCTACCGTACATTCAACAAAAAATATATCAAAATAAATCCCCAAGAACTAGTCAAAGTTGGCGGAGAATTTTTATCCAATATTGTTGGATGAGAGAGAATATCAAATTTTGATTGCTGCATTTAACTAAATCATATGAAGTGTTAGATGTTAATATGACATGTTAATGATGAAATTTTATTCGTGGGATCCTTGAAGAGGCATGCCTTAAATGCTAGAAATTCATATAATGTCGTATGAAGTAAAGAAAATAACTCGTCAGTACATGTAATGTGCATAAGGGCAGCTCCAACGTGACACCCCTCCTCCCTTAAAATTTTCAAAGATTTCAAGCATGCGAGTCAAGGCATATCATATCATCACATTAATCACATTAAATCCATCCATCTAATATACATTTGGCCAAAAATATGTCAAAATAAACCTCTCAAGAACTAGCCAAAGTTAGTAGAGAATTTTGACCAAAATTTGATTGTTGCATTAAATGAAATCATATGACATTTTATGATGAAATTTTGTAGGTAGGATCCTTGAAGAGGTGTACTATTCAACAATAGGGTACATGTCTTAACTCCAACCATAGTTAGGTCAAAACACTCCAATAGTGTTTTGTTTTTCTATTTTGCTTGCTCAAAAGGTTATACACTCCAACCATGCTAGCTATTTTGGTTAGTCATTTATATTGAAATTAATTTGAAGAAAAAAAAAATACTATTTGGTTCACAGATACTACTCCGTATTTGAAATTGATTGTCATATCTCGATGATTATTAATTAGTTAATAACTTTTTTTCATTAAATTTTAGTTATTTATATTTTGCTTTTATTTTTTCTAATTTTTGACATGAGGTAAATTTAAACTCATTTGTTTTGCACAACAATGATTTTAAGTTACTATTAGGTGAAGACAACTAGTTATTAGTTTTTCTAATTTTTGACATGAGGTAAATATAAACTCATTTGTTTTGCACAACAATAATTTTAAGTTGCTATTAGGTGAAGACAACTGTAGTAATTAGTTATTAAAAGATTATACAAAATGCTTCTTGACGAATTTGATTTGATTAAGGATACAAAACGGTGCGTTAGGTCCTAAAAAGTAAAACGGTGCGTTTGATCCTAAGATGTAAAACGAAGCGTTTTGGGTAATGTTTTAGAGATGAAAGATGGAGAGCGGTGGTGCATCGGTACTTTCATTCAACACCCCACCATTTCTAGGGTTTCTTTCAACAATCTCTCTCGCTCAACAATCACTACTACATCTAAGGTTGCTGTTACAATCGAACGTAGAATATTCATGGATCTGGAGGTGGTCGGCCGTCATGCTCTCCTCTTCGACGACGACTCGATGGCGGAGTTCGTCAACTCTAGCGACGCCCTCGTGGATTGGAACTCCCTGTTGATCGATCGGTACGACGTCCGCCACCTCCTCTCGAATCCTCCTCAACCAAGGAAGAGGCGGCGCCACCTGAATTCTTTGTCACCGCCCCTTGCTTCTTCTGGTGATCCGCTTCAATCGGAGCTCGATCACGAGCGATATCTCGATCTGCCCTCACCGTCCGATGAGCAAGGTATATCATTTTATTTCTGATCTTGTGTAAAACTTTGATCGTTGATTTCTTTTGCTTAGAGCTGGAAGATTATTGCAATTTTTTTAGTTAATTCCCCGTTTGGTTTAGAAAGTGGAAAGGAAGAAAAGAACAGAAAATTTTGGATCTTATGTCTGATTTTGTGTTGTATTTATCTGAAACATGAACTTATTTACTGAAATGAGCCATGTAGTTGTGTTGGAAACTTGGGATTTGTTGAGTGAAGGTTTTGTTTTCTTGGATTGCAACTGATGAATATCATAATTCTTAAGAGCCTCTTTTCTTTCTGTACATTTTATATGCAACCAATCTGGGGATGATTGATGTGTTCATAGCTGTTTTGAGATCTATGTAATTGTGGAAATGGTATGGTTTATGTTTTGAAAATTGCTGTGAAAGGTTGTTTTCTACTTTTTTAACCCATACGTGGTACAATTTGGTTGTTTTTTGGTGGAATATATAATGAAAATATGGATATAACGGATGATAGAGCTGAATTGTAAAAACTGGATACATGTAGCTGTGCCCATGTAGTTGGGATTAAGGTTCTGTCGAGTTGAATTGAGTTTATGAAATTAAAATATGGAAGTATTGATCTGGTGATTGATCAATAAATGAACTATGAGCATCAGAAGTCTTTGGAGTCTTCAATCAACGAGAGACATTAATGATGACAAAATATAGAATTAAAGAGAGGGAGTTGAATTACAATATCCACAAGGATGGAGGAACACAGGAATGTCAAACTCCGTGTGCATGCTTTTTATATGGAAAGCGGTTTTCTTACCAACTAATGTGTCTCAATTCTCCATTGTGAGTTTATGAATTATGTAGCTAGGACATTTGAGGAAAAGAAAAGAAGATTACGATGATCATCTTTCTTTGAAATGCTGCTCACTTATCCACCATTTGAATCTCCACAAGAATAAGGAAAAGGAAGGGAAGGGAAAATTGTTTAAAATTCTTATTTGAGGATGCTAATGTAAGAAATGTCCTTACCTTATCACTCATTCTTTCCAAGAACTAAACGAAACCCTAAGAAAGGGGGAGTTCCTGATATTTCAAGAATTGAGAGAAGGAAACGGCCAAACAAGGAAATGCTATGACATGTCCTGCTAACCATAATCTTTAAGAATTCTGAACTTTTTGCTACCCATTTGATACAGGTTGATTTTAAAAGTGAACATTAGTTGTTTATCCCTTGTGTGTATGTGAAGTGTTGGGATATCTAGGATGTTAAGCAAAGATCTCGTGGAGCTTTGGAGCCATTAGGTGGGGGAGGTTGGGACAAGGAGTCTTATTTATTTTATTATTGTTGCCGATTTTTATTTCATGGTATTTTATTATTGTTGCCGATTTTCATTTCATGGTGATATCTTATAACCAATGCCCATGAATTTAAGAAGTCTATTAATTAATCCCCAATTTTGTTCGTACATCTCACTCTAGATTATGCTGGTGAGGAAGTTCTCTTTTTGGAGGGGAAATTTATGCAGTACAATTTCTCTTCAACCCAGGTGTAGGATGAGCAAGGGGAGTTTAGTTTCTAGTTTGTATCAGTATCATTCTTTTTTGCAATAAGTTCTTTTAGTTTGCAGGATGAATGTCTAGTTTACGACAGTTGCAACTCTCTGGGAGACAAGTAAGATTATATTAAACTCACTCTGGCATTGTTTCTTTAATTCTATTTATCTTCAATGTTAACGCTTTCTATTAGTTTTGTAATCATCAAACCACTATGGATAAAATAGTCCTATGTAGAACTCATTTTAAATCTATTTCTTCTTATATCTGGAATTAGATAATGGTGTGGAATGCGTGGATGATGGCAGCTATCATACTGTTGCCTTCTCATATGGATACCCTGATGAGTCTGCCAACCAAAAGAAAGCTGATGCTGAGTTGGAATGTTCTGGTTTTCATCCACCCTTCCCGGTGCCGGAAAGTCTACTTCAAAGCCTAGTAAGCTCATGCTCTTTTATTTTCTATTCACCAAGTTCTTTTTTTGTGTAACGTCGATATTGGTGTTTATTCATTAGGTTGTGCTTATCCGATGTGGCCAAATGATAATTGTCTAAGGTGCACGTGTTATTCTAAGGCTTACCATGTCTAAGTTTCAGATGCTCGGAGCAGGCATGGAGTTCTTGTGACTTAAGGTTGCCATTCACAGGCACCTTGTTTCCTTTTGATGTGATGATCAAGGGGGCATGCAGGTGGGATTAGGATGTTAGAATTTCATTACTTTATCAGGAAAGCTCTTCACGATAGCCACTTGAGAGCAAATGAGATGAAACTTATCTTCATAGAGTTCTGTTTCTTGATCTTTATAGTTATCCAATATATGTGAGATTCATTATGTTTATCTTGGAATTATTTTGAGAGATTTCTATTGCTTTCTTGATATTTTTTGAATTTTGTTATTTCATATTGTTAAGAGCGAATCTTCTTCTTCTTTTTGTCTATTCTTCCAGCCTCCAACAGAGAAGATACATCAGATCATAGCAAGGACTGCTTTGTTTGTTAGCAAACATGGTGGGCAGTCAGAAATTGTTTTGAGGGTGAAACAGGGAAACAACCCGATGTTTGGGTTTTTGATGCCCGATAATCACCTTCATTCATACTTCAGGTTTCTTGTTGATCACCAAGAACTTCTGAAGTCCGACTTTGATAGCAAATATCAACAGGAGGAGAAAAATGCTGATACTGAGGACTATCAGGCAGGAGGAGTGGGAGGAAGTGGAGCACTGTCCTTGCTTGGTTCTGTGTATGGGTCTGGAGAGGATGAGGATGTGGCAACTGAGGATGCCCCGAAATCCAGGGAAAATGACTCTGGTGGATCTTTTGATGCTCTTAATGCAGCCATTTCTCATGGATTGGAACAGATAGAATTTTCTGTGAATGGAGCTGGAAAAGATGAGCCACTTCCGCTTCCCAAGCATCCAGTTCCTTCTTCTAAAGAAAAAGCTGCATCTAAACGGATACGCTCCATTAGTACGAATAAGGCTGGAATGACGAGTGTCTTGAAAAAAGAAAGTGAGACCTCAGGTCCATTCTATGCTGCTGCAGAGAAGTCTCAGGCTTCTGCTCTGTCAAGCACACCAAAGGTTGAGACATTGATTTTGGAGCCTCCATCTGATTTAAAACGACTGGTTGATAAGATAGTTGAGTTCATTTTGAAAAATGGGAAAGAATTTGAGGCAGTACTTGTTGAACAAGACAGTAAACATGGGAGATTTCCTTTTCTTCTGCCGACCAACCAATATCATCCGTACTATCTGAAAATTCTTCAAAAAGCTCAAGAGGTGTGTATCTCCACAACCTTCTTTAATTTTCTACCAATTGTGGGCTGATGTTTGCCTGAAATACTTGTTGATAAGGAATGTTTCTTGAACCTCTATATGGCAAAAACATCAGAAAAGGAGCATAAGTGTAGATATCAGTTTCTTATAAATGTGTGTTTAATTATGGTATGTTTGCCTTCAATGCCAATGCATGATTTGAGGTCATGCCATAAAAACTGGTTTTAACGGGCTTTTTCCTTTTATGTGAATTGGGCCTGTCTTGTATTGAGCTTACGCCATTTATGTTTTAAAACCACAGCCAATTAAAAATGTGCATTATTTTAGGTCCACAGCTAAACCTTATACTATTTGCAAGCATCAACTGTTATGTGAATATTTAAAACGGCTTTGCTGTACGCATCTGGACATTAATCTGGACTTTAAAAACTTCTTCTGTCAATGTTTTGAAGTTTTGCGGTCTGATATCATGTCAGTGTTATCACTACTGATCGTTTGAATTTGATTATAGTCAAAATAATGTTTAAGGACCCATGGATCTTTGATTGGAGGCTTCAGTGTTGACCAAATTTTGTGGATTATTTTTTGAATTTTTTTGATTTCACAGGGTTCCTAAATCTCATGAGATTTAAGTGTTAGAGCTGTGCGATCTACTGCTAGTATATTCTATCAGCCTATGTTGTATAAATTATTCTAAATTGGTCAAGTATCCTTGTCCATCTAGTATCCTTTTCTTATAGTTCCGTAGTTACGGTTATTGAGTCTTTTCATTGTTTTTTTTACTAGTCTCTGGCACTACCGAGTATAAACTATATGGTGGGAGTTCTATCTGTTTAATGAAGATTATGAGTGGGCAGAGTGGCGACTTTAGTGTATTATCTACAATGCTCATTATATTCTGAGCAAGTGCTTTGAATTCAGAAATAGCAGATGCTGAACTACAATAATTTGTTGATTTTCTTTCTCTCGCTTATGTTTTTGGTTGCCTTTTTTTTTTCAGTCAAAAATAGCTGGCAAGAGCTTCATTTCTGAGAAGGATGATTCAATTGGGCATGGAGCAAACAAGAAAACAGCTCTATTGAGAGAAAATGATGCTGTGTCCTTAGGATCTGCTGGCAATGATATGCCGTATGATTCTGACAGGAAAGAGAAGTTTAAGATGGTAATTGGCAAGTCAAAAAAGGATGGAGTGGACCCACCTTCCAAAGCCTCTCAGCCACAATTTGGAGTCAGTGTGGATGCAGCTGCAGCAGCAGCTATCCTTCAGGCTGCCACAAGAGGCTTTAAGAATCCCAATTTGGAAATTCTCTCGAAGACTTCATTGGATGGTGTCAGTCGTGGCCTTAGCAGTGAAGGTGGTCAGGCCTCAAGTTTTGGAAGTTTCCTTTCATCTCGACCTCAAGGCTCCTTTCAAAAGCCAGATCAGAATGGGGAGCCCAGTGTTTCTGTCCCTGTTGCCAAGGCAATTGCAGAGACAGCAGCTCTTGCAGCTGCAAGTGAGGCTGATTCCTCTGAAGCATGCTTGACAAGAGAGCAGAAGGTAAAGGCTGAGAGATTGAAACGGGCAAAGATGTTTGCAGCCATGATAAAAAGTCGAGATGCACCATTAAGAGCTGAACCGCTGCGCAGCTTATCAGTTGAGCGGCCAGAATCTTGGGTGTCGGGGTCAGGTGCTGAGGTTGCAAATCTTGTGGGTAAAGAAAGAGAAGGAAGCACAGTTCCATTAGATGTTGATACTTTGGATAAAATTGAAAAATTGGATAGGAAACATTCTGATGAGGAATATAACAGACGGAGATCAAAGAGGAGGTACCGTTCAAGATCTAAACGACATGGTGGTGATGTTGATGATGATGACAACGATGATGATGATGATGTTGATGAAGAGAAAGATCACAAGCACTCTAAGAAGAAGCATCGGTCTCATCGTTCTTCACACCAGAGTAGAGACAGGCATAAGCACCGGAGAAGACATTCCTCTTCCAAGGACAGAGAGTCTCGACATCGGCACAGGCATGATGAGTCTTCTGAAGATGACCATCGTCACAAAAGCCGATCTCGTAAGCATAGCGGGAGATCTCACTCAGAAAGAGAAGTGGACTTGGAGGAAGGGGAAATCAATACAAAATTGTCGGATCAATCAAAAGCGAGTGCGAGTGCAAGTGATGGTGCTAGCCGAGAAGCGTCTCTAGGTTTATCAAATTCATATCAAGATGGGAGGGCTCAATCTCAGCCCTCCGAAACCACTGAGGTTTCTGATGATCTTAGAGCCAAAATTCGAGCCATGTTGATGGCAACCTTGTGAGCAACAACTCACATCTCTCCTTTAGTTTTTGTGATCTGTAATAGTAGTAGTCAAGATTCTAACTGTTTGAGCCAATATGTAATTTTTATTTTTTTTATTTTGGGTAAATCACATGAAATCCCCGTCAAGTATAGTTTTGTTCAGAAAAGCCTTCTTGAACTTAAAACTGAGGTTCAGGTTCACAAACCCTGAATTTCAAAACAGTGCAAATAATCTCTTTGCACTGTGAAAATTGAACAAATAACCCACTAAATTAGAGGTCAAGTTCACAAAATCACCATAAAACTTAACAAACAGACAAAGATGATCCATCCTACTATGTATATAGCCTTAGGGTTTGATCACATTAACTTTTCTTAAAATCACTTATGTAGCTCAAAATTTTACTTTATCTAAAAGAATGAATGATAATCACTTTTAAACAACTTGAGGAATGATAGATGACAAAAATCACTTATGTAGTTCAAAATTTTACTTTATCTAAAAGAATGAATGATAATCACTTTTAAACAACTCAAGGAATGATAGATGACAAAAAATTACTTATGTAGCTCAAAATTTTACTTTATCTAAAAGAATAAATGATAATCACTTTTAAACAACTCGAGGAATGATAGATGACAAAAAATCACTTATGTAGCTCAAAATTTTACTTTATCTAAAAGAATGAATGATAATCACTTTTAAACAACTCGAGGAATGATAGATGACAACATGAGGAGTGAGTGACAATTTCATTTTAAGTTTTGTAGATGATTACAAGTACATTGGTACTGCCTACTAATTTTTATTACATTAAGTCGAGTCAAATTTGGAATCCCAAATTCTCCTCAAAAAGATTATTTCTTTCTCAAAAAGATCTTTATTAACTCAGCTTGTTTAGGACTTGCTAGCAACTTGAACAAGAGCTAAGAGGCCAATATTCATCACTCCATCCCATTGTCATCAATTTGCTCTAAAAACTCACGCAAAGAACTTTCCTAGTTAAATAAGATTTAAATGCATCGTTTGGACTACGTACGTGTACTTAAATATGTGATTTTTTTTTTTTTGGGTACAAAATATATGATAATTAAGGGTCACAATCTTGAAGTTAGGTGGCTTATATTGGTTAAGTACGTGGTCCTCGATTAGGTACGTACTTAGTTGCTTTGACACGACATTAGCTCTTAATTGAACACTCTTGGGCCTGTACTTGAACTCAAGAACAATACCGCGCCATTGTGAGATTTTGGTGCATTCACACTTTTTTGGGATTGTTTGGAAAAATCTGATAAGTTGAAAATTGAATTAAGAAGTCTATTTTTCTATAAATTTATTCAAAATCGTACAGAAAATAATACATAAAAATTCAAAACCAAGCTTGACAAACTCGACAGCATTAAAAAAATGAATTCAATTTTAAAAATTCTCAAAATTCTCAAATAAGTCCCCAATTTCAACTACTCTTTCAGTTTTGAAAGAGGAGTAACCATGCCGTCCATGCGTACGTTATATTTTTTTCTTCTTCTTTTTCTCCCTCTTCACCAATCGCCTGAAGAATCCCAATCCTGCAAAACCATCCGGTCTATATTGGAATCAAGTTTTGTACTCCAAACATGTTTTATATGGGGGTGCCAAATTCTTTTATCACATATAATTTTATACAATATGTAATAAAATACATATATAATATATAGAAATATTTAAAAAGTCAAGTGGGTGCCTTAGCTCCGGCCCTGCGCGCCGGTGACTGCTTAACCCTCATTTAAGACAACCCACTTTGGGTCACATGTATTGTTGAAAAGTGAGCAGAAAATGGCAAGATCAGTGATGATGGGGGAGTGTTTCTACCTAGATTTTAATAGAGAGTATTATGAGTCACGACTTTTAGTGATCGGTTTGTTCATGGTACGAAACTTAATTAGAATTGCAAAGGGGGCAACTATTTGAATTTTGACAGGTCAAAAACAAGAATTTTAATTGTTTCAAAACCCTAAAGCGCTGTATCTTGAAAATAATGTCCACAAACGACATAATTAAGAGAAGAGGTGATAACAAAGAACTCGGTTAAGTCCTTGTTAACAACTCATGCCATTTATGGGATCGGAATTCATTTTTCTTTAGGTTGTTGATGCTATGTACGTACGTCATGGCATGACAGTCAAGATTGTAAAGCGTGGATATGTTACAGGCTTTTGTTAATTTTGATATTATTCCAAGGCAGTACGTACCGATTTCATCATCAATTCTAAAAATTTAGCCTTAGATATTGCAAATATACGACTTTAGTATTAAGGTGCTTCCTTTTTCAAGTTTGATATATAGTTTGAAAGGGGAAAGGGAACGACAAAGAAAGACATTTAATTCAACCTTATATATCTTGTTAATTTTTCTTTTTTCATTAATTTATAGGTGTTAGATATTGCAAAACAATACCACTTTAGAATAGGGGGTGGGGGGAGGCTGTTGAAGGAATTAATTTATATAATCATCACCACATTTATGGCATAATTTCTAATTCACAGCATACCACTTTAGAATAGGGGTGAGGGGAGGTTGTTGAAGGAATTAATTTATACAATCACCTCATTTATGGCATAATTTCTAATTCACAGAATATATACCACTCTAGAGTAGGGGGTGAGGGGAGGTTTTTGAAGGAATTACTTTATATAATAACCACATTTATGGCATAATTTCTAATTCACAGTTTACCACTTTAGAATAGGGGTGAGGGGAGGTTGTTGAAGGAATTACTTTATACAATCACCACATTTATGGCATAATTTCTAAGTCACAGCATACTAAAACATCTACTTTATATATAGTTTTTTTTTTTTATTACTCCCGACTTCGGTTCCAGTTTTCCTATTGTGTAGTCTAAAAACTTGTTTGATATATTGAAAGATAATCCCTTTTGTATTCAAGTTAGGTTGATCTCTAATCATTCATGACGGTATAATTTCTAATTCACAGCATACCATTTTGTAAGGACGGCATGAAAGTCCCAACAACAAAATTTCAGTTGCACATGTATAAATATCTAACTCCAAAATTTGAGCCACACTACTTATCAAAAGCAAATGAACTAACCAGAGTTGGCCTGGCAGCAAATGGCCAGATGAGCTGTAAATCTAAACATTCCGGATTCAAAACTAACTAATCTCCCTTGGCCAGCTACGAGCCAAGGTTATTAGTCCGAGCGTTATATGACCCCATGGAGCGGTGGCCTCGTGTAGAGAGCCGGAATATATAACGCTCTGACAGTTCGGACACCTAGTTGCTCAAAAAAAGGAAAAAAAAAAAAAATCAAATGCAAATATAGAATTTTAGATGATAAAACTCATATATACAACCTCCCAAAAAATATGATCCAGTAGTGTCCTTTTCATAACCTTTTTGAATCCAATATTTTGACTATCAAGTGTATGAAAACTATATATCTTATGTTAAGGGTCTAGAATTTTATTTTTTGTAAAAAAAACTATCTTACATTTCTTTATAATCCTTCCTTCTATTCCCAAAAATGTCTTATTTAGTTATTAGTTAATTCCACCCGCGGGCATTGGCTTTTTTATTTTATTTTATTCAAAGTCAATAACCTTTCTTCCTCGAACATCGATCCGACCTAACCATAACCCAAATTTTCAACATTGTGGGTTGGCACTGAGATCACCACGTTGAATTAAGTATAATGTCGATCAACATAATCTCAGTCTTAAGTGTAATTAAATCCTTATTAAAATGGCAGTTTTTTGTTTGAATTCAATCAATTTAATTTACACTAACCGACACGCAATAACGATCACTTCCGATCTAAGTATTACTATATATATAATGGATTATGGATGGATACATCTGATGAAAATGTGAAAATCAAAAGATACTAAAATCCCTTGATATGGGAATTTTATTATAATTTATAAATAGGTAAGGTGTCTAATCAGTCTTTTAAATTTTGTTTTTCCAATTAAGACTAATTAATTAGTCTTTTTTATTTGCAACGTACAGCTGATGCAATTAGCATTCCTCAGAGAGATAAGTAATACCCAATTGAGAGAGAGAGAGAGAGAGAGAGAGCACATAGAAAACTGTCCATAGAATTGGACTATTGGAGTTGCTTCCTGGTTTTTATTTTGGTCCATTTTTTCCTGATCCAACCCTACTGTACGTCCAAATATACCAATTTTCATGAACTATGACTTGCCACCGAGTCGTTTTATATATATATATATATATATATATATAAAACAGTACATTGAGAAAAGTGCAAAGTGGGCTGACGAGCTTATTGAGAAAAATGCAAGTCCGATCAAAGTGGAAAAAAAAAAACAAACAAGTATACACCACGATGTCCCAAGTATGATGAAAGATTGAGACTCTACCTCCCAACTTTATTAAAATGAGGCATTAGGCAATAATTTTGTAAAATATTTGTGGAACTTAGTCCAAAGTGGGCACACGAGCTTCACAAAAGAAACACCACATTCACTCAATATACAAGGATCCATTCGGCATGGTTTGGCGATTTTTGTGCAAGGATGTGATATTTCTTTTTTTTGTTTTTTGGGAGGGTTGTTTTGTTAATATGAATAGGTATGAGATTGCTAGAATTTGACTTCATGTTTCACAGACGTACACTTAAATCATCTCTCTATCTTTAACGAAAATACAAGAAATATATCGTGCCTAGAAAATGATGGATGGATGGATCCCACCTCCACCCTATGTCTGCTGTCTGCATATAGAAATTACGTCCGCGATAGTACTATTTATTGATCAGGCGAAGCGAGAAGAAAGAAAAAGCTTGCATGCTGCATGCATCATGCATGCGTCACGTAAGGTGGCTTTAGCTATACTTTTTTTGCCCAATTGATAGAAGTGAAAGATATATCAAAACAATTCAATAAAAACGCGTGCGCTTGGAGGGATGCTAGCGACATTCGACATATGGGAATTCTTCCTAGCTAGCTATGACAAAGACACGGACAGGTACGCATAATTGCATATATCATTTCAATTAGCATCCCTCTTATAACATGCGCGCGCCTTTATTTTGTGTAAATCACTTAATAGTAAATGCTCAAACTCGATCGACTTTATCAATTAATTATCGATAAATTAATGGGTTTAAAAATTACGTTTGAGTTTAATTATTTATTCATCTTATGAGAAAACTCAAATAAGTATTTTTTGGAGTCAATCTCGAGCCGAACTTAATTGAGTGGTTGGATATATATATTATTTAAAGTATTAATGAATTTACTGTCAAGTTAAAAAATACTCTAAACGAGATCGATTCAATAAATTGCATCAATTTTTTTCAAATATATCAGATTCGATCTACAAAAAAAAAAAAAAAAACAAACTAATCCGTTTTTCATTAAATCGATGGATTTTTATACAATTGATGCATGCTTATGAAAATCGATGCATTTTCACATTAATTTTATAATAATAATAATAATAATAATAATAATAGTAACACACCAATTTTCTAATAAAAGCAGCTTTGAAAAACTGATCTATGCATAAATTTTTGTCAAAAAATATAGTAGAACAGAGCACTACTGTCGTTGATCTTGGACAATGATTTTGAGCTAAGGCTTAGCTAGGAAGAGAGAGTCTCGTTTCAGGCATTCAGATCAGAGATCTGGCGCATCAAAGCTTATTCAGCTTCAGTTGCAAAATCTCATGCTATTCTTTAAGCTATTTCCTAGGCAGCTAACAGTGACTTGGTCTGCATTCACATTCACACGGATTCGTTGACTTTAGTGGCGTATTTGACTTGCTAGCTTGAACAAGGCTCCTATGGCAGTTTATCACATTCTTTTTAATATCCTTAGGCCCCATTTGGATCAGCGGAATCAAAGAGGGTGGAATGGAATCATTCCATTCCCATGAGAGTCTGGAATAGAATTAAATTTTTATTCCATTTCAAGCATTTGGATATTCGCTGGAATCATGAATTGGAATGACTTTTCATTCCATTTTATATGTTTGGCAAGGAAAGGAAAGAAATTAGATTGTCTATAATTTTCCAATTTTACCCATTCTCTTCAATCAATCCCATCATTCCCTTCACCAAATATGTGACTAACCAACAAATTTTTTACCCCTTTTCTTCCACTTTCTCGGCAACCAAATAGAGTAATGATCACAAAAACATTATACCAAATTATTGTTTACACTTCTTCTGATCAAATTTATGTTTCAAAAAATCCCTAAAACTCTATAATGGAATGGAGATATATATACAATCTCAAACAAATTCGCAATAAATTTATGTCCGTATATATATATATATATATATATAGAGAGAGAGAGAGAGAGAGAGAGCAGAACTCTCTGTTAAAAAAAGAGAAAGAGAGAGCATATGTGGCGAGTTGCACAGAGAGAGAGAGAGAGAGAGAGAGAGAGCAGAACTCGCCGTTGAGGAAGGAGAAAGAGAGAGCAACTGCGGCGAATTGCAGACGGGGTTAGGATCTGCGTGGTGAGGACAGCAGCGAGATGCCGGTGGGGTGAGGAGGGGGCAAACTGCATAGATTTGAACAAATTTGAGAAAGTTCTTAACATGTGAAGAGAGATAGAGATAGAGAGAGAGAGAGAGAGAGAGAGAGAGAGAGGGGAACCTATCTTGTTAACTCCGACGTCGTCGACGGTAGTCAGCAAGGCTTCGACTGCAGTAGGGAGACGGACAATGCTGTGGCAGCTATGCTTCTTCGTTGGAGTTGGAAGAGACAACCACTTATATGTATCGGGTTTAGAAGGATAGGCTTGGCCTTTTTAATTCCAGCCCACGCACGGTAATCACAATTCCACCCCTCACACGATAATGAGATTCCGCCTATCAAGTGAATCTAATTCCAGCGCTTTCCCATCGTTTGATTCCATTATGTTTTATGAAAGACATCCAAACACGCTAATATGGAATGCGCCACAATCCATTCCCATTCCAGGGTGTGATTCCTCCAATCCAAACGGGGCCTTAAGATTTGTGAGAACTCATCCACATTCCAGCCACATCCATTCTAAACACACAAAAAAGAGAAAGTTTCGAAGTTTCACGAAAAATCTCTTGAATGAAAAGTAATTAAATGCAAAACAGAAGTAATAAGAAATTCCAAGTCAAGATCGTTCATTTTCTATTCATCAAAACAAGATAGAACTTTAACCTTTTGTACTCCCTCCTTCCCTTAAAAATAGGTCTCTTCCAAAAAACACGCATATTAAGAAAACTCATTAATTCATTAATTTGTGATCTTTTTTACCTTTTATTTCCAAAACTACAATTTTTCTATAATTCCATTTGATGTCATGTCAAGGCATTCTTGGAATAATAAAGGGTAATATGGGAAAGTTAAAAGAAATATAATTTGACTTTTTAAAATGGACTATCATTTTAGGACAGCCAAAAAAAGAAAGAAGGCTTATCTTTAGACGGAGGGAGTATATATCAAGCAAAAATAGCATGTTCTTTTTACTCTACCTCGTAGATAAAATTAAAACAGCCCAAGAGCAAGCTGTGACCATCCATCCTTAGACTTCAGTTGGAAGAAGTGTGTTTGTGTAGAAGAAGCTCAATGCACCTTGTAGCTAGTGTGAGTCCAAATGGGAAGCAGTCGATTTCAGCAACTAGCTAGCTAGGAATTTTGGATAAACGATACTTAGAAAAGGTACTTTTGGATAAAGTAAAAAGGTTGTGGAACTTTTGGGTAAACTAAACTTGTAAAAAAGACCTATGAGTAAACAACCCAAAATAAAAAAAATCCTAATTTGAAATGGAATGATTTGCCCAAAAGAATCAGGAATAACAAATACACTCTTTTTAAGGAACTAATTCTAACTGAACCAGCTAGGGCAATCAAGCATAAATGAGAGATGAGGTACGTTGTAATTTTTAAATTTTTAACTTGAATTGCACTCAATAAACTTCTTTGACTTGGGCATTGGAGCAAAACCAGCCAACCCTCCCCATTTTCTTTTAGGGTGTGTTTGGTACGCGGGCTAGAAATCTCAAGCTTGGGAATGTCTAATAAGGGGTTTGAGTTTGTAACTTTGTAACCCCAAATCAATATTTGAAATGTTGGGAATCTCAAGCCTGGGAATGCCTGACCTATGTTTGTTTGGACCATCACGATTCACAACAAAATCAATATAATTACCAAATTACCCTTTTTTAAACAAGAGAATCAAATGCACAAATATATATATATATAACAGAGGCATCATATATATAAAGAGAAGGGCGACGCAGCAGCATCGGCGACTGGTACGCAATGGGTCTTCTCTTCTTCTTCTTCCATTGATCTGCAGCTTGGGTCTTCTCTTTTTCTTTTTCTTTTTCTCCTTCTTCTTCAAATGACTTTGGGGTTCTGCCAAAGGGGTTTAGGCTTCGAAGAGGTCGAAGAGATGAGGGACTTGGGTGAGATTTTTTGTTGTTGAAGAAGAACAAGAAGGGGCACACTCGTCAATAACAAAACTTGTAAAATGCAAACCCGGGGTGCCAAACCTCGAACCCGCCAGCTACATCAGGCCGAGATACACTGCCCATGGCCGTCTTCCATACACCGCCGGCTTGATGAAACCCACCGATCCAAACAATGGTTTGGGGTATTAAACCCCAAAACCACCAGCAAGCCGGCATACCAAATGCAGCCGTAGTATTCTATGGTGCAGGTTGCGTAGGACTAGAGCCATAGCAGGAGATTGTCTATGATTTTTTAATATTTATCGTGTACCATTGATTAATCACGGTTGTATATATATATATATATATATATATATATATCGTCTACCATCAATTAATCACAGTGATCCGACGGTTGATTTTTGAATTAATGCCGTTAAAAAAATGATGATATTTTGAAGAACAAATAAGTTGCATATTTTCACGATGACATATTTCAGAACCAACCGTCAGATCACTGTGATTTTTTGCAGGCATGACATACAGAGAAGGGATATCTAATCCAACGGTCAATTTTACGAACTGTCATCTAAAATTGGTCATATGGAGCCGACTTTACGCAACTTTGCGTAAGGCCGGCCTTATAGTATCATCCCTATTCTACAAATTAAAGTGATGATCGATAATTAATATATGATACTCCTCAGTCCTTAATTCCAATTTGGTGCATTCCGATTGCTTGTCTCCTCTCTCTCTCTCTTAGCGCGCTCTCTCTCTCATATTTGTGCATGTGTACATATATTGCTTGTATTTTACTTCTCAGTGACAAACAAGAATTGTATCAACACCGTGTAATAAGTCAAAACTATCCAAAAAAGGATTTTGGATTTACCGTTGATTTGATAGGTGATCAACACCTGTTGATTACAGTTGGATGGCCGACACGTATGCAAAAAATGGAATCTCATGACTCACACAAAAAATGCCCATAGATTTGACAGGTGATCCAAAACAACCTTAAATTTAAGCGTTTCAAATGTGAGTCATTGTATTTCCTTTCCTGCATACGAGTAGGCCATCCAACGGTGATCAACAGGTGATCACAGGTGCTGATCACATGTGAGATCAACATCAAATCTAAGCCCCCAAAAAAGGGCCATGGCATCAAGTCACGTAACCATTAACTTATACTCACGATACTTCCCCAACTTTCCATGCCTTTAATCAATTCCAGCGTTCATAATTCAAATATCACGGAAAGTGATTACTTCCATTGAAACGACTCTTAATAACACGGAGTATCAATTAATCATGTGGTCTCCGTGAAACCCAGAGACGTCTGTGAGAGCTATCCAAGACGCAGACTTGGACTTGAATTATACCTCAAATTTAATTAATTAGAATCCATACCATAATACATTTAATCAAACGCCTGTACGTACGTCTTCATCTCATAGGGAAACTTTTTCAAGATTCTACGTTTGCATTTTTCGGGGAAACTTTTTCAAGATTCTACGTTTGCATTTTTCTAAGTCATGATAGGAGAAATGGTGGCTATAAATTTGACCGTTGTATCAACATACTTTTTTTCTTTTGACTAGTCCAAAAGATTGAAATATGAACTATATATAGTGTTGGTCAGGGCTTTAAACTAAATTTGCCCTACTAAGACTGATAATTAAGTTGAATAGTAACATGTGCTGTAGTCTAAGTGATATCTCTGGTTCGATCCCCTAATCTAGTGTTACGGTCCATCAATTATTTTCCAAATAAATGTCTATATATTCATTAGTTTAGAAGTGTCCCACTTAAATTCTTCGGGTTGTGTAAAATAGATTGTCTGAAATTAAAAAAAAATATAAGAAATTATAGATTACGTAGGTCATCTATTTTCAGGTGGTGAAGCCAGGATTTTGTTTTAGGGGGTAATTTTTTATTGGTAATTCGTTTATTATTCAGCTTGCAAGAAGCATTATAATTAGGGCCCGTTTGCATACTAGAAATGATTTTTGAAACTTAAAATTTTATTTGATTTAAGATATGGCTAGAGTGATAATTACATTTAGATAACTTGAGATGAGATAGGATGGTCGGCAAATCTTCATACTAGAAATGATTGTGTCGAAAGCTAGGAAGCCCCTCTGCCACAATCACTTTTAGTATATAAATTTTAATATATGAAGACATGGTTTGAACATAATTTTAAAGAATTGTGTGAAGAGATAATATATTATCCAAAAGTAATTTTAGAAAAATCTAATACAAATGGATCCTTAGTTTTTTTGAAAAATAGAAGATTGTTTAATTGAAATATTGAGGAAATTTATTAATAAATTAGCTAACAAATTTGTACTGGGACAGTATATTGAGGGAAAAATTATCCAAAAATCCCATTTTGAGTTCTTTTTTACCCAAAAGTCGCATCATCTTTTCACTTTATCCAAAAATCCAAATTTTAGTTTTTTTTTTTTTTTTTTTTACCCAAAAGTCCAAGCACTTCCAAAAAACTTATCCATGCATCAGTTTTCCAAACACTTCCCAAAAACTTATATATACATCAATTTTCTGTATAATGATCAGTTTTTGCAAAATTAAATAACAAACTGATATGTTTCTCATTAAAAATGATTTTTGAGTAAAGTGAAAAGATGGTGGATTTTGCGTAAACAAAACTTATAAATAGGATCTACGGGTAAACATCCCAATTTTGAGGTAAAAGATGTTTAGTATATATGTATATATAATTAGCTAACAAATTTCAATTATTAATACACTTAAATTGAATTTCAAATAACAAGAATAAATATTTGATGGGGTGCAATGGTAAAAAAAATTAGAAAGAATAAAATTAAAATTTGAAAGGGACGAATTTCTAATTACTATAAAATATATATATATAAGTAATATTTTTAAAAAATTGAAGGAGGGCATTTGTCTCCCCTCTCCCCGACATAGCTTCGCCCATGTCTCTTTTATCACCATATTTCATCGAGATTAATTATTAATAGTGCTATTCATATCACCATTTTATCCTTAGAAATTACATTTCATCATTTTCAATTAATATTAATTGACTGTTACATCAATTACTACGTCACTATCTCTATTTTAGTATGTTGTGTGAGTTATAATTACCTATCAACATGAATGAAGTAGCTAGCTAGATGCTACATTAGGACTCCATAGAAGAGAGTCCTTACCCAATTAGCGTGATGCATGCGTACCTACTTCATTAATGAAGGTGGCGCGAGATTCAAAGTTAGGTTCTTAATTTCTTCTACTAGTTAAGACTGAAAAGAAAGATGATTAAGAGTTTCGTACTATGGAATGAAATATAAATGAGTTGCAAAGAGCCAATGGTTTTTTGGTTTTGTAACTTAACAGTGTTACTTCCCCATCGTAAGGAGCTAGGTTTGCCACATAGACTGCAATATAAAATTAGAATTTCTTTTCTTTCTTTCTTTCTTTTTTTTTTTTTTTCAAAAAAAAAACTATAGACTTATAATATTGTATATGAAAAGTCAAAATCTAATTAAACAAACTTAAAATTGTTTATGCTTCGAGGAGTTGGTGGATATAAATTTAGAACTTTAATTCTTTCTTTTCTTTTATTTTTTTTTTCTATTTTTTCTCTGATATAAATATATAACTTTACTAAGTAGAAAGAATTTTGTATATGAGATTTGATTCAATTATTCATGTCTCTCCTTTTGTAGGAAGAGGTGCTGAGTTTTATTCATTATGGATGATAATTGATTCATTTATTTTTTTCTTTCCCCATTAAAAACTATGGGAATTGGCCAAAGAACTTTATTTAAAAGATTTTTTGTGTCAAAAGTCCTCTTAAAAAATCATTCATGCTAAAAAAACATTTGGCATGAATGAATTGGACAAAAATATTTTTCCTTGCCAAACAACTTAAAACCCCAAACTCAGAAGTTCACTACCCGAATCCCACAATATTCATTGCGTCGAACCCCGTATTTACTATGCTGGATCTCGAAATTCACTATGCTATATGTCAGATTCGCACTTTATTATGTCGAAAACGGAGTTCTCTACGCCGGAAAAATAGAGTTCACCAAATCCAAAAAAAAAAAAAAAAAAGGAAACTATCAGGAAAAAAAATTCTTACTGAAAGAAGAAAATAATTACTAAAGATGCAAGACAACTTGGTGTCAAAACTTGATGCCCGCATGATCTAAAACGTGGTATCGTAGGTGGGCTGGTCAAACAATATGTAGGTCCCATCCAAGTCGTCACAGGGAGAGAGAGAGAGGCGCGCACGCGCCTGGCCGTCAATTTCGTTGACTCCGATCCTTTCCTTCTCACGTGGAAGGCGCAGAGCCAATCGGGGCGGTGAATTCATGAGAATCAGTCAAACTCACTTCTCAAAAGCACCACTCTCTCTCTCTCTCTCTCTCTCTCTCTCCAGCCCATTTCTATTTCTAATTTTCTACATCTCTCTCTCATGCATGGAAAACAGCTACGTGTCCACTTGACGCAAGACCTTACCTCACTCTCTCTCAAAACCCAGTTGCTGCAACATCACTTAATTTGTTTCCCATTTGGTCGTAGTTCTAAGCCGCCCTTTTAATGCCGACTTCATTGAACCCATTAAACAAAAAGAAAAAAAGAAGAAGAAGACGACTTCAAAACTTTACAGCTTTCCAAATATAACTTTATGGACACAGGAAAAGGAAAAGGACTCTCCATTAATATCATGGACGTCGAGTCTGCCGGAACAAGGCTATTCAACCGTACAGATGCTCAATTTTCTCCTGCGAAGTCCAGCGGGAAACGGGTTGTTGTTGATGAGATGGATTTCTTTTCTGCCGATAAAAATATTTACAAAGAACCATCGAGTGTTGATCATAGCAAGAAAGAGTTGGAATTGGACGTAAGTGCGCGAATACTATCTATATATCTATATATGTATATATCCAAGTTCTAGTTTTCTTTAATTTAGTAATAATTAAACATAGATTTTCATGATGTTTACTCTTTAATTTTATTGATATATTCTAGACCAATTTAAATCTCGTTACCACAAACACCAGCAGCGAGAAATCAACGGTAGATGATGGAACATTGCCTCTCAACAAGGACAATAAGCGGACAACCAATGAGGTGTGTATATATATATATGATAGCTAGCTTGATTTTTTTTTTTTTTTCAATCTGGGTATGAATGTTTAATTTCTTGTTTTTGTACGTGCCGTTTTAATAAGGATTTTGACCTTCCATATATGGTGCAGTTGCAAGTGTTAAAGGCTCAGCTGGACAGGGTAAGAAGAGAAAATCAGCAGTTAAGAGGTTTGCTTCATCAAGTGAACAATAACTACCATGCCCTACACATGCATCTGGTCACACTTATGCAGCAGCGGCCTCCGAATCAAAAGGCCGAAACTTCAGACAAACACCAGGTCATATATTACTTTAATTATGCTAAAAACAACTCTTATTATGGAAAATATATTGAATCGGTACTGTTATGGTGATGGGTTTTTGTTTAGATGATTGATGAAACACCAGGAGAGAAGAAACGTATCGTTCCAAGGCAATTCATGGATATGGGTCAAGCTACCATGGATGAGAAAGATCATGAGCTTTCACAGTCTTCATCAGAAGGCAGATCACAGGACGGTTCTAAATCACCTCGAAAAGTTGTGGATGATGGAAAAAATGAAACCATTCCATTTGATAAAAATGGAAAACATGGGTTAGAAGAGTGCACAGATAACGGTGTCCAAGAATTTCAAGGCTGGGTTCCTAATAAAGTCCCTAGATTTAATACTTTGTCCAGAGATGTTGATCAAGCTACAGAAAGTATGCCTGTGATGAGGAAAGCTCGTGTCTCAGTTCGGGCTCGATCCGAAGCATCAATGGTAATTAAGTAGACTAATAAGTTAGAGAGTTTGATTAATGGAGAATATAATGTTGATCCAAATCAAGTCTTCTTTTCGCGAGATTTGTGTTCAAATTCAAAATACGTCTGATAAATATCTTCAATATCTGCATGATGAATTGTTGAATTGAGCTAATTTCCAACACATGGAGAAGTAGCTCGCTAATGTTTTCTTTCTTGCAATAATTTACAGATCTCCGATGGATGCCAATGGAGAAAGTATGGGCAGAAAATGGCGAAAGGAAACCCGTGCCCTCGAGCTTATTATCGTTGTACCATGGCAACTGGTTGTCCTGTTCGCAAACAGGTACATTCTCTTTCTTCTTTTTCTTCGACCTTTTATGGATGGAGTTCTAAGAACAGTTCCAGAAAAAAAAAAAAAAAAAAAAAGTTTTAATATATATATAAGAAGTTCATATACAGATATAATTATATTATTATTGAAAATGTGTCTATTCATTTTATTTAGGCACCGTTTGGATTTGTTTTATATAAGTACTTATTTGCTTTTTTAAAAATTTGCAATATGAAATTTCATAGAAAATTTTTTAAAAAAGCAAAAAAAACAAATAAGTACTTCTAAAAAACAAATCCATACGGTGTTGAATCTTAATTGAATTGCTTGTAGAAAATATAGGGCAAAAAAGAAAAAGAAAAAAAAAGGAAAAAAGAAAAAGAAATAGTGATGCGTCACACATAGGACTGCAAATGAACCGAACCGCTCGAGCGGTTAGCAAACGCGTTCGATAAGAGTTCGGCTTGAATTCATTTATTTAGTAAACAAACCAAGCCCAAACCTTAAATTTAGGCTCGTTTAATAAACAAGCCTAGCTTAAGTATACCTAGATTCTATTCGTTTGTGTTCGTAAACAAGCTCATTAAAAACTTGTGTTTAGACTCATAAAAAAGATTTATAATTTAAACTTGAATTAGCTCAACATATTCATGAATTTATTTTTTTGACTTGAATTTTTTATTTACAATATAAACCAAGTATATAGAAGTTATTTTTTAAGCTTTTTACATTAATTTTTAATTTTTCCTTATTGTAATTTAAGGTTGCAAATTAATCAAGCCGTTCGTAAATAGCTCGTGAACAAATTCGATTATAACCAAGGCAAGCTCAAATATATCAAAACTTAGCTCGTTTAACTTAGGCTTGGACTCGGTTCGAACTTAAATAATAAAACTTTTGACTGGGTCAAGCTTGAGCAACCCAAAGCTCGACTTGACACAGCTCATTTACAGCCCAACTGTCATGAAAGCTCCAAAAAAAGCATAATAAAAGAGTGTTGTGTCTCACACGTTTCTGATACGGTCATGACACTTTATCCGTACTTTTTAGGTAAAGTTTGAGGCTTGGGACTTCATTTATCGCGAATATTGTTTTGTGACAATGAAATTAGAATTTTGGCACCAAACAGGTACAAAGATGTGTAGAAGACCAAACAATCCTCATAACAACATACGAAGGCCATCATAACCACCCACTCCCTCCGGCAGCCATGACGATGGCGTCGACAACATCGGCAGCTGCATCAATGCTACTTTCAGGATCAATGCCAAGTGCCGATGGGCTAATAAACTCAAATTTTCTAGCAAGAAATATGTTCCCTTGCTCCCCAAGCATGGCAACAATATCAGCCTCAGCACCATTTCCTACTATCACATTGGACCTCACCCAAACTCCAAGCCCATCACAGCTCTATAGCCCACAGGCCCAATTCTATAATGTTGCTTCTGTACCACAGGTTTTAGGCCAAGTACTACTTCATAATCAATCAAAATTCTCTGGTCTTCATGGGTCTCCAGAAATGGAGTCATCATCGTCACTACTACAATTAGCTGCAGCAGCCAATCAAGGACAGAATAAGTTCTCATTGGCTGACACAGTGAGTGTGGCCGCGGCAGCGGCAGCTATCACGGCGGACCCGAATTTCACTGCAGCTTTGGTGGCAGCCATCACTTCCAGCATTGGCAATGTTCGTCCAAACAATGATAGTAATCTTAGTAATAGCTCTACAAGAAACAGCAATGATGATAATATGGGACACTCAAATTTTGTAGGGAATGGATGAAAATCACGAGATCAATGTGTGTGCGTGTGTATAAATTTGTGTGTGTATAGATATAAATTTACTTCTTTCTATGGAGAGGATATAAGAAAGAACAAGTTTCATTCTTTTATGTTGTCCATAAATTAGTTATAAGGTATAAAAACATCCGTCCATTACAGCAATAATAAACTCCCTACACTTGAGTGTATAAATGAATCTTTTTTCTGCAGCTTATTGTCATTGTTCTCGGTATAGCGAGAGAGAGAGAGAGAGAGAGAGAGAGCCCAAAATTATTTGATAACATCTACCGGAACTGAAATCTTGTTAAAGAAAAGTATTACCCAAGTATTTGGTTGCTTCTAGAGAGAGCACCAGCAGCTAGAGTTATTTGATTACTTCTCCGACACTGAAATGTTTAGTATCAGGGAGTTACTTGGGCTTCTCCTGAATTTTTCTAGTAAAAAATCCAATTAGCAGGATTGAATGTTGGAGAAGCAATCAAAATATATAACATCGGCCATAAAGGGTACTTTCCACTTTTTGTCACATATATATATATAGAGAGAGAGAGAGAGAGATGTTGCTATCATATTAATTTGGTTGCTTTTACTGTTTCTAGTATAAAAAAAAACCAATAAACTGCACAAATTAATGTTGGAGAAGCAATAGTACCATTCCCAGTTACTGTACATGGCTTGAGTTAGGAAAATGTTATTGGTCCAAAAAAAATGTCTCAAATGTGTATTTAAAATGATATGGTGGAATCCGATCTTTTACTTTTTCAACAAACAGTCTCCTTAATAATAAATAACTTTCCCTTTATAATAATAAAAAAAATGTTTAGATCCATTTGAAATACTTTTTTGGGATATACTCCGTATATATGATGCGGCGTATTGTAGACCGTTTTGGGCTTGTGGCCCAGGATTTCATGAAGCAACTGAATAAAAATGATGTGGAATCCGATCTTTTACTTTTTCAACAAACAGTCTCCTTAATCGACAAAAGGGACCCAAATAGAAATGGTCAGCTGGAATGATTTTGAAAAAAAAAAGGGACTAACAAGAATGAAAGTTGTCGCTGACAGAATTACGTATAAATTGATTGGGCGAGACGATCGATAAATACTTACCTACTGTCTGAACATACGCCACTTTTTGTCCAAATTCCTTCGTTTAGGTCTTCACGTAAGCAATTTTGCTATTTTTTGAAATATTTCGTTCGTCAATTTTTTTCTTTACAGAAGTTCATTTGCTGAGCCATTGACTCCGTGATGATATTTACAGTTTAAATTAGTAGATTTTAATTTTATATTTCATATTTCCATTACTAGTAAAATTTTCTTTTTTCCTTATTTCGACTGTATTAGCATTTCTTAGGTAATTCCCACTATAAATAAGCTTGTAGCCGTCAATACATCATTAGTTTTGATTTTATAATAATTTTATAAGAGTTTTTACTCTTTTTCTCTAATTTTTATTCTTTTGTGAAGAATGAATTTTGGATGTCTATTTTTTTGACACTACTTTTATGAAACGTCAACGAATTAATAAAAATTTGTTCGTTGTGCTCTGAGTTACGTCCCCTTCTAACCATGCAAGTTAGGTTGCTAGATTTTCTACCAAAGAAAATTAAAAACATAATCTAGATCAGCATAAAAGGATTTCTAGTCATCATGCGATGGATATTATTATATATAGAGAGAGGGACTATATATTATGAATTAACTTGATTAAATCAATGGCTACTGCATTTAGTTTTACACGATGCATAAGCCACAATTTTTTTTTCATTGTTGGAAAAGTAGCCTTGATCAAATCAATAGGGAAGTTATCAAATCATTAGTTATAAGTTATGCCGTTACACGTTCATGATTCTACGCGGGTATCAATATTGCTGACGTACACTACAAGTAAAGGAAGTACGTGGATCTATATAGGATTGTAAATCTTCTTTTACACTGCGGCCTGGTGGCCTAAATATATCTATCTATCTAGCTCCGGTGGCCAGGTGGCCTAAATATATCTATCTATCTAGCTCTGTTGTCGGTGGTTGCCTCCTTAATAATTAAGGAATCATGTATCTGAGAAAAAATAATTGAAATTTTGAAACATTAAGTTTAGGGTTATTTTTTAAAATTTTTCACTATAAAAAATATTGATGTTTTAATTATAATAATTTTTCATGGTGACATTTTTAAGAAACCAACCATTGGATCACTATGATTTTTTGTATACGTGATAAATATAAGAAAAGTATATAATCCAATAGTCAGTTTCTCAAAATATTTGACCCAAATTAGTATTTTGAAATTAAGGATAAAAATAAGAAAAATACTATACAACCAGAAACTTTAACCCGAAATTAAAAACTATCATGATATGTCATGCTTTGAGTGGTTTAGTCATTCATTCAAATAGATTCTATCTTTTTCACATACGATTCAAAGCATGACACATCATGGTAATTTTTAATTTCGAATTAAAATTTTTAATTGTATAGCATTTTTGTAAAAATAATGGTAAAAAGAATTATAAGATCAACGTGACCCTGATTGAGTTTTATGCGCATACAAACCATATATATACACACACATAAACCATCAAGTTTTATGCTCTGCTGTATGTTTCTGTCTTTTAGTTTTCTGCTTATATATGAATTCGGTTTGTGTTTATATATGTTATTGTAGATATTCTCAAACAAATGCAATACCATGGTACTGTCACAATTTGGACAGAATATTAGAAGATTATTGTACCGTGACAATTTTTCATAATCTATATTTTATAAATTGATCATTAGATCACTTACCTATCCTACATTGATTAAAAATTCAAGTCTTCACGTAAACTTATATGTTTACCCAATCTTGATCTAGTCAGCATATGCTTACATAAGTTATGTAAGCGTAAAGCCCATAGATAATTATTGGATGCATATTTTGAAAAACTAACCATTAGATCAAATAATATGCTTATGGATGTCATGTATGCAAAAATCATGGTGATCCAACAGAGGTAAAATTTCAAAATATAGCTTTGAAAACCTATAACTGCTGAAAGCTACCATAGTTTTTCTTAGTAACATTTATGAGAAATCAACCATTGGATCACTGTGATTTTTGGTATACATGACACGCATTAGTATAATATCTAATCCAACGGTCAGTTTTCAAAATATGAATCATACAATTATTTATGAACTTCATGTTGACATAAGCTTATAAAAGCATATGCTGACTGGATCATTTCTGTATGTTTACATCTCTTCTACAGAGTATAAAAAAGAACTAACAAATGGATATAGCTGATTAGCTGATACATTTTTATGTGCTAAATTCGAAGCATCTTTTTCCACTATATATGCCACCAATCCTACAACAAATGAGAAATTTTGTTACCACATCGGGTGGTTGGTAAAGTAGTTTAGCAATGAAATTAAGGTTGTCCCAAAAAATTAACCAAGAAAATCTTTATACGACATCCTACATAAATCAAGGAAAAAATGTGCACATTTTCGTGATGAAATATGTTGTCTACGTAGGGGCACGTTTTTACTTTTTATTAAGGACAGAACACGTTTTGCAGCGTGTTTGAGCGCAGAGGATATAATAGCAACTTAATTATATGAAAAATCATTTCAACCAAAAACAAAAAATAAATCAATAAATAAAATTTACATGAAAAAATATAGAAAAAATAAATAAATATTAAAAAAACATCCATTGACATTTCAAGAAATTTTCTTTCTTTCGTCTTACCGTCATGGGTACAGTGAAAGTTCAACCGCGAACGACCAAGTTGCCATTCCTTGACAATTCAAGAACACATGGGATAGAGAAATAGAGATAAAAAATTCCAAATTTCCTAATAAATTAGTACTGACACACTTCTATATATTTAAAGTTTAAACCTAAGACATCTTCACTAAAAAAAGAATGCATGCCACTAGCACTACAACAAACAGGAAAACATAGGATCATTGCTAACCAAAGTATTTTAGCAATGAAATTAAAGTTGTCATGGGAAAATACAATAATAATAATAAAAACCATTACTCCATATGATTTTTGGCGTATATGATATCCATAATAATTGTTTAACATATTGAATAAAAACTATCATTGACAATCCAACGGTTAGTTCTAAAAAATATCTACCCTAGGGCTCCCAAAGGGGGTGGGCTAATGCTAGGACAGGTAAGGACATATCCTTACCTGATCATAATTCTACATACTTACATAAGTTATGTAAACATGAAGTCCATAGATAATTGTTGAATGCACATTTTGAAAAACTAACCATTGGATTAGATATTGTACTTATGGATATCATGCATGTCAAAAATCACAGTGATCCAATGTCAAAATTTCAAAATATATCTATGAGACTATGACAGCCAAAACTGTCACAATTTTTTTCAATGACATTTTTAAAAAATCGATCATTTGATCACTGTGATTTTTGGCATACATGGCATGCATAAGTACAATATCTAATCAAACGGTTAGTTTTTCAAATTGTGCATCACACAATTATCTATGGATTCTATGATGATATAAGCTTATATAAACATATGCTGACTCGATCATTTATATAAGCTTATATCATCTATATATATATATATATATATATATATATATATATAT
>JAESVK010001228.1:879515-908980 GCA_017140935.1 Hamamelis virginiana
ATGGGACACTTTTTAAGGTAGATTTCGTTAAAGATAGGTTGTCGATGATTCCTTTGAGAAGTATTATTATAATGGAAGGATTGGGAAAGGAGCCAATTCCACTTACGTTGACTTAATTCCATAAAATATAAAATCCACCTCAAATAAGAAGATAATACAAACAACTTTGGTGTCCGGTCCATATAAGATTCTAGATGTATATATCTTTCGAAGCGCCACAGAGATATCGTTCATATGACGCGTTTTATGGAAGTTTTTTCAAAGAATAAGGATGAAGACCTTGAGGCTAAAAAAGGTGGAAGATGATTCCTTTTAGAAGTTTCATTTAAATGGAGCCATGAGGAAATGAGCCAATTCCACTTTCGTTGAGTTAATTTCATTAAATCGAAAATCCATCTCAATTAATTGCAACAATTCAACTTTCTTTGACCTAATTCCAATAACACAAATATCCACCACAATTAAAGACCTTATAAATAAAACATTGGCGTCCAATCCCTATAACATCATGGTAGTAGCTCCTTGAAGGCGTCTCAGAGAAATCGTTCATGAGACGTTTTTTGGGGGCAGATTTCGTTAAAAATAGGTTAGAGATAGGTTATCGATGATTCGTTTGATAAGTATTATTATAATGGAAGGATCGGGTAAGGAGCCAATTCCATTTACGTTGACTTAATTCCATAAGATATAAAATCCACCTCAAATGAGAAGATAATACAAATAACCTTGGTGTCCGGTCCTTATAAGATTTTAGATATATATATCCTTCGAAGCGTCACAGAGATATCGTTCATATGACGTGTTTTATGGAAGATTTTTCAAAGGATAAGAATGAAGACCTTGAGGCTAAAAAGGTGGTATAGGATTCCTTTGAGAAGTTTCATTTAAATGGAGCCATGAGGAAATAAGCATATTTCACTTTCGTTGAGTTAATTCCATTAAATCTAAAAATCCATCTCAATTAACTACTACAATTCAACTTTCTTTGACCTAATTCCAAGAACAAAAATATCCACCTCAATTAAAGACTCTATAAATAAAACATTGGCGTCCAATCCCTATTACATCGTGGCAATAGCTCCTTGAAGGCGTCTCAGAGAGATCGTTCATGAGACGCTTTTTAAGTTAGATTTCGTTAAAGATAGGTTAGAGATAGGTTGTCAATGATTCCTTTGAGAAGTATTATTATAATTGAAGGATCGGGAAAGGAGCCAATTCCACTTACGTTGACTTAATTCCATAAAATATAAAATCCACCTCAACTAAGAAGATAATACAAATAACCTTGGTGTCCGGTCCTTATAAAATCCTAGATATATATATTTCGAAGCGTCACTGAGATATCGTTCATATGATGCGTTTTATGGAAGATTTCCCTACGGATAAGGATAAAGACCTTGAAGCTAAAAGGCACTAGGGGATTCCTTTGAGAAGTTTCATTAAAATGGAGCGATAAGTAAATGAGCCAATTCCACTTTTGTTGAGTTAATTCCATTAAATCTAAAATCCATCTTAATTTAATTAAAAAGAAAATACAAGTAACCTTAATGTCCGGTCCTTATAAAGTGCTAGATATACATATATCTTTCAAAGCGCCACAAAGAGATCATGTATAAGACACATTCTATGGAAGATATCGCTAAGGATAGGAGAGTATGGATGAAGACTATGAGGATAAAAAGATGGTAGAAGGTTCCTTTGAGTAGTTCCATTCTAAAAGAGCGATCAATAACTGCAACAATTCAACTTTCTATAACCTAATTCCAAAAAAAAAACAAATATCCACCCCAATTAAAGACTTAATAAATAAAGCCTTGGCGTCCAGTCCATATAACATTGTGGCAATAACTCTTTCGAGACGTCTCAGAGAGTTCGTTCATGAAATGCTTTTTGTGACAAATTTCGTTAAAGATAGAAGAGTCTAGTTGAAAACCTATAGGTTAGAAAGGTTGTCGAGGATTCATTTGAGAAATTTCGTTAAAATGGTAGGATTAGTAAAGGAGCTAATTCCACTTTCGTTGACTTAATTCCATAAAATCTAAAATCCACCTCAAATAAAAAGAGAATGCAAATAACCTTGGTGTCCGGTCTTATAAGATCTTAGATATATATGTTTTGAAGCGTCACAGAGATATTATTCATATGACGCTTTTATGGATGATTTGGCTAAGGATATGGATAAAGACCTTGAGGCTAAAAATGTGGTAGAGGATTCCTTTGAGAAGTTTCATTATGATGGAGCGATCGATAAAGGGAACAATTCCAATTTCGTTAAGTTAAAAAAAGCTTCTCAAAGAGATTGTTCACGAGTTGATTTTTCAGATATTGCTTTCTAAGGTAGAAAGAGTTCGAATGCAATCCTTGTGACTAATAAGGTTGTTGAGGATTTCTTTGAGGAGTTTCATTCAAATGAAGTGATCAATAAATGCAACAATTCCAATTTCGTTGAGTTGATCCTTAGAAAAGAGAGATCTACCACAATCAAAGGCTCAATAGTTAGTTCTTTGGTGTTAATTCGCTAAAGTTCTTTTAGGCTTCTTAGTGAGATTGTTCATTTGTTCATAAGACAACTTTTCATAGATTTTTCACCAATGATAGGAGGAGTTTGGATGCAGTCCTCCTCACTAATAAGTTGGTAGAGTATTCGTTTGAGAAGTTTCATTCTAATGGAGTGAATCAATAAATGCAACAATTCCATTTTCATTGCTGATTTCTAAAAATGAAAGTCCACCTCAATTAGGGAGCTTTCGCTAAGGATAGGAAGAGTTTGGAAGCAATCCTTGTGACTAATAAGGTTGTAGCGTATTCCTTTAAGGAGTTTCTTTCTAATGGAGTTTATCAATAAATGAAACAATTTAATTTCACTGTGTTGATTCCTAAAAAAGAAAGATCCACCTCAATTAAATTAATATTTATTTTCTTGGTGTTTAGTGCCTAGGGTTCTTTCAAGCATCTCTCATAGTGATCGTTAACAAGACAATTTTCTAGGGAGCTTTGGCTATGGATAGGAAGAGTTTGGATGCAGTCCTTGTAGCAAATATGGACAAAAAAATAATGTATGTCATTTTCAAAACAGATAGTAATTACAATTGAAAGATATTAACTAATCATGTAAAATATTTAAAGCAGCTAGCTTCTAGACAGGAATAAGAAATTCTGAATTAAAAAAGAATATACCTCATTATCATCATGATATGCCAGTTAAGGAGTTCTTTTCTTGAGTTTTGGCCCAAATCTTGTGATAGAGAAAATTGCCGCACCATTTCAGGCCATGTCAACGAATTAAGCGGCACTGCCAACTACATATATTGAAACCCCAAGTATCCGCCTGATACAAAATGCCCACATCAAAAATAGTTCCAGATGAATAACAAAGAACCCAACCAAAGCTAATAATAAAACTGTAACAGCAACAACAACAAGAAGGCACGGAACACAGCTTACCGTTCAATATGTGGACATTCAAATCCAGGATTTGCAGCACTATTTTCATTTGCTTCCAGCCCAATGGATGATGTCCTCGCAACATCTTTAATATCTTTTATGATGGATTTCAGAAGAGCAATATGTATCTCACCCAACAACCTTGGATCCTATATAGCAAGGTGCAGAAAATGCAGTATTAATACCAAAAAGAAGGCAGAAGTCCTAACCCCTGACAGAATTCAACACAAAGATCTCAAGAACTTACATAATCATGATAAACATTTATCAAGATTCAAAAATCAAGAAACACAATGCCAAGAAAAAGAAAGACAAAAGCCTAAATCTCTGTACCTGCTTTATACAAAGCATACAACATATTAAATGAACACTTAGAAGTGGTAGGGTTTAACATGTGATGGATGAAGCTTTAAATGTGAAGATGGATCAGTGCAAATAAACACTCATAATCTAGATTTTAGTTCAGTAAATAAATTTTGTTTAAGAAGTTGCAATGGGCTCGGCAAGCTGACCATACATGGACTAATTATTTGCAGCCACTAAACTCTTTATTAAATCCCACATTAGTAACAGGAAAATGTTGAAATAAATATGTTCGATATCATCTTGCCAATAGTAATAAACAGGGTTAAATGATAAGTAACAACCTAAACAGACCCTTTATCAAGCAACCCAAAACTAATAATTTTATATTCTTCGTGTTTATTTTATAGAGAATATGTATGTGTGCGAGTGCACGCTTGTGTGCATGGGTACATGCTATTGTTTTTCAAAATCATACAGGTTTTCTGGGGTTTAAAATCATTGGAGAACAAATTCAAAACCAAAACTCTAAAACTGTAACGGTGTAACCTATATCAGAGCACTGAAACACACATAAGATATAAACCAAGCAGTTTTTCAGACACAAATAGCATCTTAGAATCACTAACTAAGCCCAAAACCAATAAATGCTTGTACAATATGCACAAAAACCAAAAGAATCCCACATCAAGAATCAAAAACCAAAAACATGATTCAATAATCACAACTTCAAAAGTTAAACATAACTCATTAGCAACAGAAAGACATGGATTATAATGTAACAGGAAGCGTGGTCCTCAATACAGCTAAATGGAAAATAAAGTTTGTCCAGCCAATCCAAGTAATTGGTAAATCCTTTGTCAAGTTGAGCTGAGTTACACGAAAGATGGCAGCATAACTCATAAGCAACATCATGGTTCACTAAAAATTCAAAGAACCAGAACTTATATTTGAATGAACCTTGACATTATCAGGTACCATAATGTAATCTATAAAGTGTTTCTTTATTCCGACAAAATATGAAATCCCTACCCAAACCTAATCTCCACCCTAAACAATGTATCATCTACAAAACATGGTAGAAATGCACATGGTACCCCCCCCCCCCCCACACACCCCCAGGGGGGAATAAGATTTTTTACTTTGAAGCAGGTAACTTTAACATACCTTTAAATGACCTTTTTGATATCTCTTGTAGACAGCCTTCGCTATATCATGCGACACGACATAGCCAGGGCCTTGTGCCCAAGAGGGGTAAGTTTCTTCAGGCCATTCCTTTCAAAAACAAAGGAGGGGCATTTAGGGCATCAATCAGGCAGATATTACACACACACACAAATGGTGATTTATTCCAACTGATTGAATCCAGTTGGGTTATTCTGGCCAATGATGATGACCAACCTTGTCTTATTCCAAACATTTAGGATTAGCAATGGATATCCTCTTTTACTAATCAAAAGTCTTAGAGATATGTTCTTATTAACTCTATCCTATCCTTTTGTCCTTCCCATCCACCTTTGCTCCCACTGGCTCACCTTTCTCACATGTACCATTTGTTCTGTGCCTTCCTCCTAAACATTCCTTATTCCGCTAGCTTTTCCCCCTTGCATACCCAGAGTATAAGCAGAATTTTACACCAGCTACTAAACTGGAGCAACCCTTTCTAGCAACCTAATCATATGGATTGCAGGTACATAATTCTGGATCTTCTAAATCAACCTTGAGTTTGAACATGGAAAGGAGATGGTTGCTGGCCCATGACACGAGTTAAATGAAAAATGAGAGGTAGGAAAAACAATAGCATGAAACCTTCATAGAAACTTTCAAATAAATTGGAGATGGTTTAAAATTAAAAAATAATAAATTGAGTCATTTAATTTTAAAATGTTTTGGGGAAAAGCTGCTAATTGAACCAACAGGACAAAGGGCCAATTCACAGTTCTACCTGTCTGAACAGCCAGTTGGTTCTGGTTCAGAAAATACTGATTAGCACAAGTAAATTGGTACTCTGATCCTACCTAGATTGACTCAACTTGGCTGAATTAGGAGTTTAATCGAGTTATTTTTTATTTTTTGTTTTTATGAATCTATTCTTCGACCAAGGTCAACTTGAATTTTGTATTCATTCAAATATTCAATTATGCTGTTTTCTTATACATTCAAATCCAATCAGAAAGAATCAACAGATGCAGTGGAGAGAAGTACCTCACGGCTGATATACCATTTACTGTCGGTATTCTGATGAGGCCGGGAATCAGAGTTGATGAGACCATATAGCAATCCATGGATCACATTGGCCTTCATTAAAGAAGCTAGCACTTCATCCACACGAACAAATTCATCATCGTCTGTCTTCATGACATACGTTGCTGATACAACCTGTCTGTCAAAAAGAACAAATAAGACAACAGGATAAATTTTCTTGGTTTCAGAAAGAGATGGAAATTTACCCAAAGATGCAGATTGCCGCAGTTTTCCAGGTTATGAGACTGTAATAATCAATGAACGGCATCAGCTGGATGTCTCCATATGTCTGTGCCTCAGTCCAAAGCTCCTCATTTACCATTTGGTTTTTATGCTGCAGCATGGTTCAAATTTTCAGCATTTTGTTTCCGAAAAATACTTCAGCAAAATAAGATATTTGAGATAATTAGTAACCACAGAAGAACTAAAAAGATATCCAAGAGATGCTGATGACATGCAAATGGTGCCAGAAACTACTGCATGATATAATGTAGCTATTAGTACATAAAGGCCTACTGGAAAATTTCTCCCAAAGATATGACACAGCTATAACAATTGGAATTAACTTTCTCTCACATGATAAAGAACTGTAAAACTGGATCTTACCAGACCAACAAAAAAGCGCACTGCAACTGCTCCCGTCTTCACTGCAGCGTACTGCATCCACATTCTTCGGATAGCCATCCTCCGCTTGAAATTGTTTGCCGTAGAGAAGACACCAATGAAAAGATCCAATGGCTTGCGAGGCGGTAGTGGAGTTGATCTCAGTGCTTCTAAGTCAACGACATGCTCTAAATCCTCTGACGTGGGTAAGCCACCGGCTACTGCAGAAATTTAACTTCAGGTCTCCAGAAATCCTAACTTCACTGACAAGCCATGGCTCCAAACTCTGAGAAAATCACAGGCCAAAAAACAACTAAGTCAAAAAAAAAAAAAAGAAGAAGAAGAAGAAGCATTTATTGAAAATAGCAAGTGAGAAACAAGACAAATTACTTCATGGTAAGCAAAACATTTATCTGAAAATGGTCATTTCATGTAGATTAAACACGCGCAACATACAAACCAGACCATTTTCAGATACAAGCAGCAATTAGAAACCCTAATTGAGATTAAAGAGTCAAGAAACACAGAGATATCAGAGCACATGTAGATTAAACACAAGCAACATACAAACCAGAACATTTTCAGATACAGACAGCAATTAGAAACACGAGTTAAACCCAATACCAATAAACGCTAGTACAATATGTTTTCCCATCGCAGCGGATCGGGATTTCTGCCATATCCCTCGGCTCTCTCTTGCCGAAGAACCTTCCAACTCCTGTATAAATCCCCCAATATGACTCGACCGCACGCGGTAGGAAAGTTTCTTCACTTCTTGTCCACAGCCATGGTAGACGAGACAAGCACAGAGGCGGTGTCTTTGAATCCTAGAGAGAGAGCGGAAATGAGATGAGAGAAGGAAATGGGAAACGCTTTATACAGCGGAGGGCCTAACGGTCGGGGCGCGGGGTTTGAGTTTGCCGCCTTACGGATCTTGGAGGGAAAGAAAGAAAAATCTGACGGTAGTGGTTTGGTGTTGCTAGAGTGGACGGTGCAGATGTTTTGATGAGATTTTATTGGTAGGTGCGAGAAATGAGGGAATCCCTCCCTTCTTTTTCTTTTTCTTTTTTCTTTTTTTAGAAAGAATCCCTCCCTTTCGCCCTTCTATGAGAATATTTATTTTTCTGAAGACAAAAATTAATTTTTAAAGAGGACCAATAATTTTTGTAAATGACAATTTTGGGAAAAAAAAAAAGAGCATACTAAAAATCATGTTCCTTTCCATAAAAAATTCTTACTATTCCCGCCAATTAATAAAAAAAAGATTATTATATTTTACATTCCTACAAAGTAACTATTAATGCCAATATGACATGAGTGAATTGGTAAATCACATTTACACCCTTCTCTTATCCTATAATTACAGGAAGATTGATTTTGTTTTGAAAATAATAGAAACTGTCCCTACTTTTAAAAATAAAATACAAGAAACCCCCTTATAGAACACATATGTTAAAGTTTGTTTATTTTGTAGAGGACTTCATGTATGAATTCTTTGAAAATAGGAATAATGCCCTTTTATATGTTAGTTTGGCAATAAGTTAGAGGTATAAGCCGTGCACCTAAATCAAAATCAACTTCCACCAAGCAAAAGGATGAGGAAAGATAATTTCAAGCCAAATATCCCTTTTAAGAAATAGGTATTTTACTCATTTATGCTAAATCCTCGACGACTTTTGAGCTACCATTATTGATAGGGATGTTTCCATCATTTTTTTAAAAATAGAAGGGAGCTTTATGTTATTGTGAGATAAAAAAGAGAGTAAAGGAGTAATTTACCCTAAAAATAAATTTCTTTCTACACCCAACAGCACCGTCCCACCTTTAATGCCTTAAACTTACTAGGACAATCCTTGATTTGGGTACCTCGTTCATATGCATTTCTGCAACATTGTGTGAAAATCACTCAAAGATCTCTACTTTAATATGTAGGTTAATATAATGTTAGGACGGATCCTTGAGTTGGATTTATTGATTTTCGTGACTATTCATCAGTCCCTTACTTCCTTAGTGCAAATATATCATGGTGAGTGATGCTTTATTGATGTTTGATGAACTAATAATTCAAATCAATTGAATGCACAAGAATCTCAACTTTATAAATCGAGAGTTATTAAAAATATATTGAGAAAAATTTGAATAAAATAAACTAAGAATTTTTTTGCATGTTTTAAAACAGGCCGGGATCCCTAGGTTGGATTTATTTGACCCTCACAACTTTCAATGGTTTCCTACTAAGGAGATATCATAGTGAAAAGTTTCGTTGATGTTTGATAAACTAGCAATTTAAATTAGTCGAATGCACCGATCTCTACTTT
The DNA here is from genome assembly GCA_017140935.1 of Hamamelis virginiana. Classification (NCBI taxonomy): domain Eukaryota; kingdom Viridiplantae; phylum Streptophyta; class Magnoliopsida; order Saxifragales; family Hamamelidaceae; genus Hamamelis; species Hamamelis virginiana. The sequence continues at coordinate 888,428 of JAESVK010001228.1, forward strand.
AGAAATTGAGAGTTATTAAAAATATATTGAAAATTTTTTGAAAAAAAATGAACTTTGAAAATTTTTGTAAGTTAAAAAATAATGTAAGTTAGCTTAACAAGAAAGATGTGTTATTCTTTAATGATTATTTATACTAGTACTTTGAGAATTTCAAAAACAATTCATAAACTATTTAAAATATTAAAAAATTATTAAAATATATAGGATAAATTTAAGTTTAAGTTAAATTCAAGAATTTTGTTTTTTTTTGTTTTTGACATAAGAATATTGGTACTATAAAAAACTGTTTATAACGCAATCATTTCCATACTTCAAAAGATTCAATTTCTATTTGGATTTCAAAAGACCAAAAAAAAGAAGGGAATTTTCAATCGATCCGCTTCTGCTATTCATTTTCAATTGATCGATCAGCCAAAAAGGGGAGAGAGAATCAAAGCTTCAACCATGTCCATGTTAGATTTTGACTCATCCTCTCAAGGTGGAGAGTACAAAAAATTCAGACAAATAAGCCGTGACCGTGAGTCCCTCCTTCTCCGTGTCTAAATTGAAGTGCGTAATCCCTTAAAATTGTAATTTTCCAGGTAAAGTTTGTATGAACTATGCATTTTAGTGAAGATTTGAGGTTTTGGCAATTATTTGAAAGTTTGGAATTTTTACTTAAACTTGGCAAATGATTGATTAAGCTATATATGTAGAAGTTCAAAGTATGCATTTTAAGGGGATTAAAACAATAAATTGTGGTTTAGTTGTCTGCCTTTTAATTCTAGTTACTATACCTTTTGAAGCCTTGCCTGCATCATTGATCTATCTTTGCATCTTATTACACATCAATTATCAGTGGCATTCAAACCTTGGTTTAAATTGACCTCATACCTTATTAAAAGGAATTTTCTATGTAAGAAAAAACAAGGAAAACATTAAGGAATGGAAAATACGATAAAAAAGATGAACTGATTGACACTATTTACATTTGCTTGGTATTTTTATTAGTTTGGCATGCTCATATTACTTGCAGGGTGATTTCATCTGTTTGGTATTTCATTGACTTTGGTTGTATATTAGGGATGCAATTTAAGTAAGGAAAAACATTATATATTCCAAAAAAGCTATCTTAGAAGTGAATATCAAATGATCTAGCGTGCAATTGATCCGACCTGTCTCTTTTTTGCAAATTCTTCCCTTAATGATAATAAATTAAATGAAGGCTAAGATTCATTTGACATTTTTTTGAGATATCTCTTTAAGTAAGTTAATTAGGTTAAACTTGTGGTAATATATGGCTAACCCATTTCCTATCTTTCAAGTTATTAAATCCTTAACAAACCTAAGGCACCGTTTGGATTTATTTTTCATAAGTACTTATTTGCTTTTTTAAAAATTTGCAATACATAATTTCTTACAAAAATTTTAAAAAAACAAATAATTACTTATAAAAAAAAAATCCAAACCGTGCCTAATTTAATTCATACTTTATAAAAGTGGTCACCTAAGTTTAAAGGCTTGTTTATGTTCATGGGATTTAACATTTTGCTCAAAACTTTGTTAGTGATCTCGCCGACAAAATTTCTGTGCAAACATACACATAAGTTGGGATAGGATCCACTAGGGAATGGGACTCAGATTACCGCGTGTCTCTACAGGGGAATCTTACCAATAGAATTTCGGGCATTTTTCGTTTTGCTCATATTTCATACCAGTACGTGAACATTGTTTCAATTAATTGAACTTGTTTAAAGACCAAAATGGTTACCAAAACAAACAGAACATAGATGTTCAGGCAATATTTCATTCAAACAGAACACATGGATGATCTAAGCATTTTTAGTCAAGTGCAGATCTAGAGATGAAATCCCTCCTTTGGCTAGGGATTGTTTGGCAAAACTGAAAATACAAATCTAACTAATTTTTATTTCAATACCGTTTGGTATTTTTTTTATTTTACCAAAAATCTAGATAGTAATAAAAAATTGGACCAAATTTAATTTAATTTTTAAAATTTTCAAACATATCCTTAGTAAAATTGACTATAATTAATGGCATGAAACAACTTTTTTTTTTTTTGGTTGTGTAGAAGGACGGTATAGAAATTAAGTACGGAACCTAGAAAAAAAGAATGGAAGGATAGATCCTACAAAATAGTCAAACAGAGTGCACGGTTCATTAAAATCTCAAGAAAATGAGGACTTCTCATATAAAAAAGTACTAGAGTTATTTGAGCAAAAAGTTAGAAGTGAAAGAATTCCCAAGTAAGAATCTTGATAGTACGTTTTTTTTTTAACTTTCGAGCATTAAAATTCAAATAATTTAGATTAAGTTATTGAAATTAAGAAAAAAAAAAAAAAAACTTTCTTTAACAATTGGAGCTAACCCAATTAGTGGGAGGAAGTTGGGATTTGGCACTGTAGGTCTTGAATTCGAAATATTTTCTAATTTAATTTGGGAATATTTGGCCAATTGTCATATTTTAGAAACCTCTCTTGCAAAAAGTCATCATTTAGGATTTTTAATGGCTAAAGTCATTTTTGGCATTTTTTTAATGCATGTAATCCTATAAATTAAAATTATTATTTTTTAAATATCATAGTTACCCTTTTCACTTCATTTTTTATTACGCCGGACGCCGGATTTAATTGCATTTTTTTTTTCATTTTCACTACATTTTTAATGCATTTCACTATATTTATTTATGTATTTTATTGCATTTTTGGGAGAATTTTATTGCATTTTAATTTTTAGGAATTTCAATGTTTTTTTTTTTTTTTTTTTGGCATTTCACAACATTTTTAACGCATTTCACTGTTTTTTTTTTTTTTTTTTTTTTTGAGTTTTCACCGTCCTCTTTTTCGAGAAAGAAGTAGGATAGAGAGAGAGAGAGGATTTCACTATCCTCTTATTTTTCTTATTCTTTAACAATCCCACCCACAAACAAAACTAAAGCAGAAAGGGAGGGATGAGTAAATCTAAATCAACTATTTAAGAGAGAGAAAGAGATGCAAACTAACAAGGACTAAGTCAAAACTAAAGAGGCACGGGCACTGTCGAAAATGCTAAAATAAAAAGCAGGCGTCAAAAACGCTTCATAGTTGTTAGAATAAAATAAAAAATAAAAATAAAAAAAAATAAAAAAAAAACGATAATACAAACATCAACGGAGGCATTGAAGGTTTTTTGTTTTTTGTTTTTTTGTTTTTTTAATGTAGTGAAAAAAAAAAGGTTCATGGAGGAAAATCAAATGTGTTCGTGGAGGAGGAGAAGAAAAAGAAGCAGTTCAAGGATGGAAATCAGTATGCCATGGAGAAGAAGGCTCTTTGATTGGAGATCAGTGCGCTGTTACTATGCAGATCAGTGAGCCTTTCACTATTTAGGCCACGAACTCTTTGATCATGATTGTGGCACGATACGATTTTGATCGTCGTCTCAGATGCAACGATCGAAGCTTTCAATTGCAAAGGTTGGTTACTGCCATCTTCAACGCGAAGTCATAATCACAATGAAAACAATAGCACCGGAGATAAATGCACATCGGAGAAGACGATTCTCTCTCCATCGCCGGAGCTTACTGCAAATCGGAGATAATGATCCAATGATGGCGATTCTCTCTCCTCTTTCTCTCCAACGCCGACAAACACCTCCGATGCCAACAATAAGCTAGCCTCTCTTTTTTGCTCGCACGCTACTTCCTGCTGTTAGAAACAATGAAGCGTATGGAAAAAGTTCCTTCCAAGTTCCGTCAAATTATACAACATGGGCTTGGTGGCATATTTGTCCATTTCATGTAAGGAGGACTGATTGCAAAAAAATACTTCCGCCAAGAATTTTTTTGCAGGTTAGGTTGATAAAATGGGACTTAATTCCAAAATATCCTGTTTAACAATGTGGTCTTATTTGAATTTTTATTTTCATGCTTAGTTTATTACGTTAAAGTTTTTATGATAAATTCGCATGACATAGACTGGCATATGTCCCTTCAAGTTTCAAATCACAAATGCCACCCATTTTTTCATTATTTTCAAAAAAATGAAAAAGAAAATCATTGTAGGATTTATTCTTATAATAAAATTTGCACGAAAAGCAATATTTTCATTATTGATCTTTGTTTGTATCCTTGCAACCATCCACCCTCGTCTCTTTTAATCCCACTGATCTGAAGACACCAGCAGCATCGAACTTGATAGTTTCCTACACATGGAATCAAACCTTACTTTTTATTTTGCGATATTAACTAAAAGAATATCCTTTATTATCCTGTTTGATAGGACTTCATATCAGTGACACGTGTACGGTTATCATTCCATTAATTTTCCGTACTAGAACTTTCTCATTTTAAACGCGGACTACAGACAAGTGTGAGTACTGGGACTGTGTTGGGCTTTGCGCAATTCTCTACGACCTCCCTCTCTCTTCTTCGTTTTTGCGTAATCGATCTTCAACCACTGTAAGTAATTCGAGCATCGATCATCTCTTTCTCTCTCTTCCGTTTTTTTTTTTTTTTTTTCTTCGTTTGTTTTGATGGAAAATATTTTGTGGAAATGTTTTGCCGGGAAAAATAAAATTTCAGTTTCGAAGAGATTTCTATTGTGGTTATCGGAACCTTAAAATGAAAAAAAGGAAAATATGAGGAGAGATTCATTGAGATTGACGGAAATATGAAAGGAAAAGATATTTTCTCGGAGAATTATTTTGGAAAACTAGTTTCCGTAGAAACAAACGGAGTCTTAGTTTCTTGCGGTGATGTTGGTTATTCTATGTAATTTTGGATAATTATAGTTGCGTTTTTTTTTATTATTATTATTATTTTTGTGTTCGGTGATGATCTGGTTCGATTTTGATCGAAACCCTAGCTTTCCTCGTAAAGTATAGCTATTAGTTGTGTAAGTTTGTTGTATTTTCTAGGTCTTTTTATTTTTTATTTTTTATTTTTTAAATTTCAAGAGCTTTTGTTGTGAAATTTGAGTTCAAATTATGGCAAATATTTTACCTGAAGATTCGATGTTTTACATAATCAGAAATTCTCGCTTAAAACTCTGTTTGGTTTCTGAGAAAAGATTAAAAAGAATGGGATAAAAGTGTTGATCCATAGGTTTTTCATTGTTTGGAACGTGATAAACTAAAACCTCAACTCAAATGAGCGTGATTGTGACATTTGGATTAATTGAGTTGGTTTTCTATTTTCTGAAAATCAAAACAACTTTACCAATGGGTGGTTGGTTCGGCTGGCAAGAATCTCGGATTTCCTCGCTCAATGCTTGGGTTCGAGGCCCAGTAGCCGCCCGTTGGTGGGCATCCACATGGGCCCTGCCCTGGGGGATTAGAGTAGCCTATTAGCCCCCTTTTTTTTAAATAAAAAAAAAATCAAAATCAAAACAACTTTACACTGAAGATTTGAATTTTATTTTCTTCAGCTTTCTCATCAACCAAACAAAGTGTAAGTAAATAATTAATTATTATGATGCTTTTTCACATTCTAAATTGTAAAATCCCATATTTTACAACTTTTTGAGCTCCCTCCCCCTCCCCCCTTCAGGCATGAATAGTTGTTGCTTCCTTCATTGGCTTTGTGCCTTCTATGCCTTTTTTCCATGTTGTTTGTAATGTGCACGTTAGTTTCTGCTTGAAGATAGATGATATGTTATGGTAGTGAGAACTCTTATTTTTAAGAAAATGTAGGTGTGTATACATGTAAGTATGACCCAAGACTAAAATCTACTCAACTTTTAAATTTGATCATTGTTCTCATTTTGAAAACATTATAATGCATTTGGTGGTGTTCCTCACAGATAAAATTATTAGATGAGTTAAATTATTTAAGTTTGATTTAATAAAATATTTATTTAAGTTCATTTGTAAAATAAATTGGACAATTTTAAATATTAATTTATCAAATTAAATTTAAATGGAATACTATTTAACTTGATAATTTCATTAATCAATAAGGATTAACATCATCATATTGATGGCTTTGTTATGATTTTTCTTGTATGGATTTCGTTCATTATGATTGTTATTAAATATTTTACCCTTAAACGAGAATGTTCACTGTTAATGCAGCAATAAAACATGGGCACCAAATTCAAGCACGGGATGGCTGCACTTTTCTTTTCTCTTCTTTTGTTTCCCTTGGTCTTTTCGGCATCCAACGATGAGTTGGTCAGAATTGGACTCAAAAAGAGGACATTGGATCGGAACAACCAGCTTGCTGCCCAGCTTGAATCCAAGAAAGGGGAAACGTTGAGAGCTTCTATTAGGAAGTATCATCTTCGTGGAAACTTAGGAGACTCAGAGGACACTGATATTGTTGCACTTAAAAACTACATGGATGCTCAGTACTTTGGTGAGATCGCCATTGGTACCCCCCCTCAAAAGTTCACTGTAATATTTGACACTGGTAGTTCTAATCTGTGGGTGCCTTCTTCCAAGTGTTATTTCTCGGTGAGTAATTTTTTTATTTTTTCTAATTTGATTGACGTTGGATGATATCATCATATGTTCCGGTTTTCTCATTTGAAATACCTCTTACATATTGTTGGATGGTAGAGAATGTAACGATCTTGCATTTGGGTGCAGGTTGCTTGCTATTTCCATTCCAAGTACAAGTCAAGCCAGTCAAGTACCTACAAGAAGAATGGTTTGTTTCTGCTATTAGTTCATTTTAGCTATTGTTAAATTTGTATTCATAGTTTTCCAGCTGTCTTGTGCCTTATCTGTTAGTGGTTGTGGCATGGTTCTTAAATGTCTTATTGGCTTTTTATGCTCTGTTATCATTCCTACTAATATTTAGGCTTTTTTCCAAATATTTACGTCAACCACTGTTACATTGTGCCATTGGTTTTCGAGCACCAACAATTATTTGATTTTGTTCTTTGCTTCCTGTATGGTTAGGAGTCTTAGCGCAGTAGTGTTTCATATGTTAATCTTTCCCACTATCTGGAGATCCACTTATATATGCATGCAATCGTAGATTTTCATATGAAATTGGTTATCCAAAAGCATCAGGTCTTTTTTTTTTTCTTTTAAATCCTATTCAAGGGCATCATATAGATAAATTGATTGACAAAAATATGTCTAAGAAACTGTAAATTGATGCATAGGTGCCTTCCAATTGCTATTGATGGGGCATTGCTGCATCAGTGCTCTTTCTGTACACATATTTGCAATGGGCACACACTCATTAATGCATGTCAATGCCTGCATACTTTTTTTTGGGACCAATTGTTTCACAAATGATAAAATTATTTTTTGAAAGAATATTGTAAGTATGGTTCAGTTACATCCATTGTGCAGGGAAATCAGCGGATATACATTATGGAACTGGAGCTATTTCTGGTTTCTTTAGTCAAGACCATGTACAAGTTGGTGATCTTGTGGTCAAGGATCAGGTAATTCAAGGTTGTGGTTATTTCTCAAAAGTACATTAGTAGCCCAACTTCATATTTTTCAGTTTTCCTTTTCTTATAGAAGTGGCCTTTTTCAGGAATTTATTGAGGCAACCAGGGAGCCCAGCATCACATTTTTGGTGGCTAAGTTCGATGGCATACTTGGACTTGGGTTTCAGGAGATTTCGGTTGGAAATTCTGTCCCTGTGTGGTACGTTAGTGCACTCCTCTGATGTTATCATGCGCTGTTGTGGATTGTTTATTTGTGTAGTTTTGAGGAGAGAAGAGTTAACAGCAAAGTTTTTCTAGAAATTCCATCGTTGTGATTCCTAACTTTAGAAGCATTCCAGGTACAACATGGTCAATCAAGGTCTCGTTAAGGAGCCTGTTTTCTCATTTTGGTTTAACCGTAACCCTGATGATGAAGAAGGGGGTGAAATTGTCTTTGGTGGGGTGGATCCTAAACATTATAAGGGTGAGCACACATATGTTCCTGTGACGCAGAAAGGTTATTGGCAGGTTGGTCTTCCAAAATTCCTTGCGTCCCGTATCTAGCATGAAGTTTTGTGTATCTCAGTTTTCTAAATTTCTCTCCATTTATCATTTTCTCCTGTTTACAGTTTGATATGGGTGATGTCCTGGTTGGTGGTAAGACAACGGGTAAGTTAAATTTAAATTCTGTTTGTGTTCCTGTTTTACAGTGGCATCAGATGCTGTTCTTATAGTCTTTTATCAGTTTCAATCTTGATTTATGCATACCTATTTCAGGTTTTTGCGCCAGTGGCTGTTCAGCAATTGCTGATTCTGGAACCTCTTTATTGGCTGGTCCCACGGTGCATAATATTTTTATTTTTTCCCCCTAATATTAGGATTCTAATCAATCTTGTTTTGTTTACATCCTTTCTTGTAGGGCCGGCAAAATCAACTCATACCCATTTACCCGGCCAAACCGATCTAGTATTAATGGGTATGAGTTGGTACATTTTAATAAATGGGTCATAATTGGACCACCCAATTAAACCCATTTATAATTGGGTTGGATATGGGTACCCAACTAAACTGCTATATAATTTTGGTCTGCTCACATCAATAAGCCGTGCAAACAATTTCTTAATGGTAGGCCTATCAGTAGACGGCAACTTGAGCTACTTTACAAAACTAAATTTAATGTGTGTGTGTGTGTATAAAATATAGGGAGTATATTATAAGGTTTATCTTATGCAAAGTGTGTAAGGTGATTTGCCTAGAACCAATTGCAAATGAGATTTAGAAAAACTGACCGTTGGATTAGATAGACCTCTTATGAATTTCATACTCGCCAAAAATCAGAATGATCTAACGATCGATTTCTAAAAAAAAAAATTGAGCGAAAAAAATGTGGTGATATTTGAAGAACAAAAGAATCACAACTTTTCACAATGACATATTTCTTAGACACCAACCATTGGATCACTGTGATTTTTGGCGAGTATGAAATTCATAAGAAGTCTATCTAATCCAACGGTCAATTTTTCAAAATCCATCATGCAATAGCAATTCTCCCTCACTCTCCCACTATTCTATGTAAATAGCAATTAATTATACATAGCCTGAACTGATTTTTTTTCATATTATCCTTCGCTTGAATTATACATAGCAAATAACAGTGAATTATACAAAGCTTATGTAGAAACATAGAAAGCATAATCTCATATTATCCTTCACTTGAAAAACAATAGAAAAATTATCAGAACATAAAGGGGAAAAAAGAAGAAGAGAGAGAGACAAAAATATGAGAAAAATAACATTTATGAGTTTTCTACAGAATTTTGTATTGCTTTAATTCTAGGTTTCCTTGATTTGGGTTCTTAAGCCTCTGTTTGGATTATGGAAAATATGAGAAAAATAAGAGAGAAAAGCTTAAAATTATGTTATTGAAAAATAACATTTATTAGTTTTCTAAAATAAATTATTAGAATAAAACACAAAAAACATAATTAATTATCCTTTAATCATGAAGTGTGATATGTTTTTGCGATCATGAAAATTGAATTTATTACAATTTTTCACGGTGAAATTTGTTAGAAACCGACCGTTAGATCGTTGTGATTTTTGGCGTGCATGAAATTCATGACAAGCGTATCTAATCTAACGGTCGGTTTTTCAAAATCTGGTTTGCATTTCTCCCTATATAGGTCACTTTGCATAAGGTGCACCTTATATAAGCATCTTATATATATATATATATATATATAGAGACACACACACACACACACACACACACAGACTTGATCCATTAAGGTCCACTCACCATTTCTCACACAGCCGATGGTATTTTGAAAAAACAGTCGTTGGATTTAGATAATCTTCTTATATATGTTATGCCTGTCAAAAATTACAGTGATCCAACATTCGGTTTTCAAAATACAGTTCGTGAAACACTCTAACAGTATTTACCATTGGACGCTGTAACAACTATTTAATAGTCTGTATTTTGAAAACCGACCGTTGGATCACTGTGATTTTTGGCAAACATGACATACATTAGAAAATTATCTAATCCAACGGTCGGTTTTTCAAAATACCAATCCCAGTGAAAAGTGGACCTTAAATTAAGCTTAAGGTCCAGACCTTAATGGATCATCTCTCTCTGTCTATATATATATATATAAATGTTCTAGTGAGCATATGCGCACTTTAAGCTAAAGTAAGCAAAGAACACAAACCCTTGGATTGGAATCTTGAGATGAATCTTCCATTAAAACCCGTTTGTTAAATGTGTGTTTTGTTTTTGTTTTTTGTATTGGTGTTGGTTTGTGTTTGTATAAAGAGAGTAGAAAAAAAAAAGAAAAGAGTCAACCCATTATATATGGGTTGGTGGGTTGGGTTGACCCATGATATATGGGTATGGGTATGGGTATGTGTGGGTCAAGACATCGTACTAGTTAAATGGGTCATAAATGGGTAATGGCCATTTTGTGGCCCAATCCATTTAGACCCAACCCATACCCACCCATTTGCCACCCCCACTTTCCTGTATAGTTCTTGAGCTATTCGGGGATAAATAACCGATACACTCAACATGCCTATGAATGGCAGCCTAATTTTCTTTTGATCGGTCTTGCTTGATTTTACCTTTTTTTTATTCAATATCTAGATGCATTTCTTTTCTTTTTTGTCCAAACATAATTTTCGGTCACTTCTACAATTATCTAATCCCAACAATCTGCCATTTTGTTTCTTCAATTGTATTGTGGGTTATTTGAGTAGAATCTCTGGTCCTATTTTCTTTAAAAGCTATGCTTGAGAGAGAGAGAGAGAGAGAGAGAGATTAACTCAATCGTGTCATATATGCACTCTCTCTTACTGCTGGTGTGAGTTTGATTAATATTGTTTTGTATTGTTATTTACAGACAATTATTACAGAAGTTAATCATGCCATTGGAGCCACTGGTGTTGTTAGCCAAGAATGCAAGGCAGTAGTTGCAGAATATGGGGAAACCATAATAGAGATGTTATTAGCAGAGGTATATCTAACATGCCATTATTGCCATTAGCTGCCACATGATTCTTGAAAACAGTTCATGAGATCCTAGCATCTGATTTTTTTTACTCCCCTTTTTATGGTGGCAGGAACAACCACAAAAAATCTGCTCGCAAATTGGTTTGTGTACATTTGATGGGACTCGAGGTGTTGGGTAAGATTTTAATTGGTTATTTTCATGTGTTTTGGAATTTACTTGTACTTGTTTAATACATACACAACTAATGCTAGCAATTTTTTATTTTATTTTTACACTAAATCTGTGAATTATGTTATGTGTCGTGTTCAGTATGGGCATTGAGAGTGTTGTGGATGAGAAGAATCACAAGGCATCTGGTGGTCTGCATGACACTACGTGCTCTGCTTGTGAGATGGCAGTTGTGTGGATGCAAAACCAGCTTAGGCAGAATGAAACACAGGATCGTATACTTAACTACGTTAATGAGGTGAAACAACCTTATTTCTGTCCATTATTTTTTCATAGGTGGATGCTTTGCTCGATTGTAATCTCATGTATTATTGCAGCTCTGTGATCGGTTGCCTAGTCCAATGGGAGAGTCAGCAGTTGATTGTGACAGTCTGTCTTCCATGCCTAATGTTTCCTTAACCATTGGTGGAAAAATATTTGACCTCACTCCTGAGCAGGTATGATAATTATATTCAAATTGGCTAAAATTGGTTTTGTTCTTTGTTTTGTTTGATTTTTGATGCATCTGATATGATTTCGTCCAGCTAAGATTTTGTTTCATTATTGGTTTTCCCCTATAATATTACAAGGTATTGGAGCTAAAATTGAAATGTTTCAGTCTCTGCATGTGTATTACTTTTGGATAGGCATAATCAAATGCTGTATGCACAAATATTAATTGATCAATTGTTTGAAATTTACCATATTTCATTAATTATATGTATCTTGCTTATGATTTAGCTCCCTTGCATCCCTGTTGAGTTGCTGTTGATGTTTATAAATGCATACAAGCAACTGATGCTTGAATGTAAGTGGGAAATGGCAATTGTAGTTGAACAACTGTAGGTATTGAAGCAAGATGATTTTATTTTATTTTTTTCGTGGCCTGCTTGAGACAGTCTGCTTCTGTCCTGCTGGCACCTATAAGAAAATTAAATTGATAGTCTCTATGGTTTCATCATTGACAATTATAAACAAAGATTCTATGAAGTCTTTTCCTTAATGAAAGGTGAATATGATCCTAAATGGTGTATGCAGTAACCAAAAATATAAAATAAAATAAAATAAAATACTAAAAAGGCATTAATGTTAGCATTTCCCAGGGAGTGGGGAAAACTGATGAATCATGGTTAAGGCTGGGATCTACTTAGCTAATAAGACTATATATAAGGCCATAGTTTTCTATCGATAATGAGTAATCCAATTCTGTGGAATTAATAGGATTGGGCAATGGATACCATAAATGCATGTATATTTGGATGTTGTGGTGGTTGATAGAATTTACCTCTTGGACACAATTTAATGGTTTTATAATAATGTTCCTTTATTGGATTGATTCTCGAGTTTTGTTGTCCAATAAATGTGAACAGTGGAACTCTGGGTCAGGTACCAATTCTGTGTTTGTGACACCTGGGGTATGATTGAAGGGTACCCTGTGAATTAAAGTGAATTATCTGAACCTTGTCTTTGGTTCTGTAAACTAAATTAATATTGCAATCATGATAGCTCCAGTGGATGCGTGTATATATATATATATATATATATATATATATATATATATATATTATGTGGAATGCACTTTGGGAATGTAGATTTGGGTATCTTGTGGTATTTAAGTATGCAATTCTCACTGCTCTAATTCTTTTTTCCCTTTGGGTGACTGAAAACAGTACATCCTCAAGGTGGGTGAGGGAGAGGTAGCTCAATGCATTAGTGGATTTACAGCTTTGGATGTGCCGCCTCCTCGTGGACCTCTCTGGTATTGTCTCTTCTATTTCAGAATGCTTTTGCTTTTATTTTATTAGATATGATAAACATTGGATTACTTCATTGATGTTCAAATCATATGCTTAATCTTTCTTTCTCCTTTCTTTTATTTATTTATTTTTTGGTTTTTTTTTTTTTTTTGGTGGTGGGTGGTGGTTGATGAAATGGCTTAATCGTATTGTTGGTGAATATACTGTTGGATATTGAGTAATTCTCACCAATATTTGTCATTCAACACAGGATCTTGGGAGATGTTTTCATGGGTCGCTATCATACGGTATTTGACTATGGCAATCTAAGAATTGGATTTGCAGAAGCTGCATAACTATAATCGTGTATGATCCTATCCTATTCCTCAGTGTCCTCTATCATCCTCTTCCTTTGAACACTGTTATATACTTCATGGAGTTTACTCTTTCACGAGTTGTAAGTCGTGTTGTAAGTAAGCCTTAAATGATACATGGGTGTAAATATCTGCTGGTGTGATGCTTGGCTTTTTATCAGGAAAAAAAATACATAAAAGATTGACATACATATTATGGTTCTATCTGCAGGTATTTGTAACTTCCTGCTCTTTTTTGTAATAATTTTCTTTCTTCTACATGTTGGTCCCCACTCAATCCAAACTTAACAAACCCCAAAAGCATTTTCCTGCTTGCTGATGAAAATTTGGTAGGGACAGGGATGCTGGAGTCACATGAACCAAGTAGATAATTTTTGTTGGTATGTAAATGTTTTTTTTTTCATATTCTAATGAGTGGTATTAGAAATGAAATTTATTTGCAGTGAGGCCCGTCCAAGTTGGATTTTTTTAGGGTTAGTCTGGAAGATCTCAAAGGGTAGCTGTTGCAGCTGCTAGATGAAAAAGAGAATGAAAAAAGAATTCAACAATTATGGAGAGTTGGTTTCCAGTTGAATTCTTCTTGAGGATAATCAAAGAGCCATTACTGGATGGTTGATTTTGGTGCCAGCTGAGTTTGTTTCTTTAGTTGATACTATTGATGCACAGGCCTGTGATATTTGCTAAAATTGAAAATTTATGGTTGTCAGAAATGTTAACGCGTCCTTAGTATGAACTTGTGGCTGGAATGATGATCCGAAGATGGATGAAAAACAAGAAAAGAAAGGATGGATGTAGAGCCTAATCCAGTCTTGAGGAGTCAGATGTAGCAAGAAAACCGACAAGATGAGAGAGACATCGTGTTCAATTGCCTATGACTAGGTTAGTATGGAGTGATTTGTCTCAAGTTGCAGGGTGTTTGCAAGGATGAGAGTTTGGCCAATACAATTGGGGTTAACACTGAAATGATGACCGGTGATTTAATAGAAGCCACATAATCTGTAGAAGTGTACATAGATCATATAGGTCAAATAGCTTCAAAGGATCTGTGTAGGGGATGCCACAGATGGCCTTGTTGGTGCTGATGAGTTTTGTGGCTTAAGTTGATAGTTCTGATGTGGTGCCTGCACGATTGCTGAATCCAGAGAAATTGAAATAGAACTGTTTTGGATGGAAAACATGCCCATAACTGAGCATGGCTGAAATTTTTATGTCGATTTGGATGAGTGGCAAGATGACGGGATAAATATAGAATTATTTATGGATGTGCAAATGGATTAGTGGCAAGGCGACAATAGAATAAGAATTCCTTCATCCATGGGTGTGGACACTTCTCTGGAAGTGTCATGGAGGTGTAGACACACACTCACATGATACTTCTCTTTCGCCTCCTTATTCCTTAATTGAAGTAGGATTTTCAAATGATACCAATGGATGCATTTTGAATAATGTATGTGATAATGCATGATAATTGTATGTACAGTCCTGATCGTGTAAGTATATGCTCACAAAAGCTATGTAAGGATGAAGCTAATAAATAATTATGGGATAAATATTTTGCAAAATTGAGCCCCTGCCCATGCATATATATATATATATATTTGAATTTGGGTGAACCTGGTCGGAAGTTGAGAGAGAGACCTGGTGTTGAAATTACCTTGTCAATTTTGAAAAAGTAAATCTGAAGTAGACACAAAGACATCGTCAATCAAAATGGGCATTGAGTGCATGACGTGCCACTCTTGCTTTGCAAGTCATTTCTCACCAGCGGTGGGAGGATCAGCAGCGCCTTTTAAATTTCAAGCATTTGACTGCAGCAATGAATAAAGGATAAGAGCGCCGCGCCGACCTGGAAAATGAAACCTTCAATCTCGCTTAAAGGTGGTCACAAATGTGATGCCACTAGGCCCAGTGTGTGCGATCAGCAGCAGCGACCCCACTCCCATCTTTTTACCAGGCAAAGGAAAGAATTTGGTAATTGGAGGGGTATCATCGGTGGAAAGCCAAAGCCAGCTTTCTCATAATTGCCGTAGCTTGGAGTTTAAAGCTCACAGTCACAGGTGACAGACCCTTGAATCCTGCTCAGCATCACCACCGTCCAGTGTGTGAGAACAAGCTTTTTGCCTTTTTGGACGGGAATGAGCAGTTTTTATTTATTATGGAGAATCACACTTTTGGTGTTGGTTTTAAGTTTGCAACATCCTCTGCCTTTACCTTTTCTGTCATCCTTCCCATCATCTGCCTTCTTTTTGAAAGGTGATGAAAATTATATACAAGTCATATGGGATACATATTTTGAAAAATTGATCAATGAATTAATACTCTTCTTATGGATGTTATGTATATAAAAAATCACGGTAATCCAATATCAAAATTTTAAAATATAGACTGTGAAAAATTGTACCATTGAAAACCGTTATATATATATATATATATTTTCTACATTTTTGAGAAACCAGTCTATTTTTTAACAAGTTATTGGGTAAGCATTGATATAGTAACATGAGTTCCACAAAAAAAATTTGGAGCAAAGTTTTCAAAACAAAAATATAGTGCCAAGTTTTCAAAATCCTAACAAAATTTAATGTTGGGTTGAATTCACATCATACCAAGATGGGTCGTAGGATTTCTGAACTGGAAGAATTTTTGAATTGCCCTATCACGCTCCCTTTTTGTTCTTGCTGTTTCCATATTTTAATGAATACGACATTTATCCCAAGAAATCCATTCCTGCCATTGAATAGAGGGTCTTCCAAGGATTTCATGTACAAAATTTATTTATAAAATATTGTGTAATTTAATCACATGTACTAATTAAAGTTTAATTCTTTTTAATTTAACTTCTTTTTTAATTTTTATTGTGCATGAGATTGTGAGTCTATTTTAACATATTTTTATTGAATTTTTATATAATTAATATAACAATGTCTTTAATTAGTACTCTCATGATAGGACATGGAATCTCAAATACATTACTACTCAAAAATATCTTCTTCTACTGTATCTATAAATTATGTTAGAAATCTTTCATTGAACATAATTTTGGAGGGAAAAAAGTAAGTTCAATTTGAACTCCCACCTACCATTTCACATTTATGTACTTGTTCTGCTTAAATCCAGCTCTCGGCTCTCTCTCTCTCTCTAGCTCACTCATTAAAAATAAAGCTCGATCTCTCTTAATCATTTAAAAAGTAAAGATTGAGTATGATTACAAACATATTAGATTACTGTTATTTATTTATTTCACATAAAGCAAAGTATTATATATTGTCAATTATTTATTTATTCTCTTTGTAGTTGACCCAATAGAGTGTGTGACTTAACTCTTATATATTTTTATCTATCGCACAGTTAGACTGATCAAAATTTTAATCGTCTGTCAGAAGTTATGTCAATTGTCACGTTATTTAATATGAGTGAGATAATCTAAATCTGATTCATTTTACATTTTTCGTACACCATTCAATCCTATAACGTTTGAGATTTTAAAATATTCTTTCATGAACCGTAATTAATCAAATTTACTGACCAAAAAAGAAAGAATCAAACTTTAGCATTTTAGTTGAATCCAGCACAAGCAATATTCTCATCCACCAACTAACCATTTCTTAGCATCTTTTTGCTAATTCCTTCATACTTTAGCCAACTTTAACTTATCTTTTTTTCGAATGATGAACTCTTTTTCTAATCAGACCTATAGAGAGAGAGAGAGAGAGAGGAGGAGGCGATTTGACTTGATCTCATGCCCTCTACAATGTGATTTTCCTTAGATTTTGGCTTTTTATCACGTACTATTCCTGTTCAGATAAAATTTAAATTAAAGAATCAAATGTTTAAAGCACAATCATAAAAAGCAACAATATACTCATAGTGAATGTAGTTAGGAAAGATACATTGCGAATGAATGACCCATTTGAACTCAACTGCACTGAGTGCATGAAATCAATCTTTAATTTTCTTTTTTTTTTTCAATGCATAAAATTTGAATTCTACAATGCATACCCTAGTCGCATTCCAGCAAACATTTATTTTATTTTATGCAACAAACAAATACGTTTCCTCAAACATAAATCATGCTCTCTTATTTAGGACGAGTGATTTGTATTTATGTAATTAATATAATATGTTGCATCAGTTATTATGCTTATTTATAGTATGTGATAATAGTATATAACATGCAGTAAGTTAAATTATAAATAATATAAATGATTGGGTGCTTTAGCAGTACTATTTCTCGGAATTTGGTCCAAAATATCAAGAATATGGTTATGTTAATGCATGCATGTGGCATAGAAAAATCGTTCGTGCCACTAGAAAACAACCCCATCTGCCATTTTTGCATTGCATTGATCCATTGGCCGCCGCAACAAGACACAACAAAGTCCCACAGAAATAACCCTGATTGATTACCTTCCGCTAACAGCGCGATCTCGGCACGCGCTCACGTGTCCTCATGTGAACGGCTTTACTCAAAGCCAAGCAACCGCCGCCCAGAGTCGGCCAAAGCTGTCAACCAACTCTTCCTTTTGCCACGTGGTTCACTCCCCCTCGAGGCAGGTATCCCCAATTTAGAGAGAGAGAGAAAGAGTCAAGAGAGAGAAAGCTAAGAGACTGAAAGAGAGAGAGATCATTGGACAAACAACAAGGTAGATTCTCCTTTAGCCAACTCAAACGCAACTCCCCATATAAATTCCATCTTATGTGCATTCAAATTTGTACACGTATAGCACTCTCCTCTCTCTCTCTCTCTCTTCAATTTCTCATCTTTCTTTTCCTCCGTTCTCTCCGATGGAGTGGACTAGAGGCCCAACCATTGGCCACGGCGCCTCCGCCACCGTCTCGCTAGCCACTGCCATCCCGTCCGGCGAGCTATTCTCCGTCAAGTCCACCGACCTCGCTCACTCCACCTTCTTACAAAAAGAAAAGTGTTTTCTAGCTCAATTGAGCTCTCCTCACATAGTCAAGTACATGGGTTTTGATATTTCCTCTGAAAACAACACGCTTACGTATAATCTTTTCATGGAGTACGTTCCTGGCGGCACACTTTCCGATGCAATTAAGAATCACGGAGGTTGTCTAGATGAGTCTATGATAGGATCATATACGAGGCAAATTTTGCAAGGCTTAGAGTATCTTCATGTGAAGGGATTGGTGCATTGTGACATTAAGGGCAGCAATATTTTGGTGGGGAAACAGGGCTTGAAGATTGCTGATTTGGGTTGTTCTAAATTGGTTATTGAAACTAATCTTACCCAATTTTCAGAATTTTCAAATGGGCACTTAGAATCAACATTTTCATCGATGTTTTCCGGTACACCGGCTTTCATGGCGCCGGAAGTTGCACGTGGGGAGGAACAGAGCTTCCCTGCTGATGTATGGGCTCTTGGGTGTACAGTCATTGAGATGGCCACTGGGAGTCACCCATGGCCGGAAGTGAATGACCCTTTATCGGCTCTTTACAGAATTGGATTTTCCGGCGAGTTACCGGAGTTTCCGATGTGGTTGTCGGAGAATGCTAAGGACTTTTTGAGTAAGTGTTTGATGAAAGATCCCAGAGAAAGATGGACGGCTAAACAACTTCTTCAACATCCATTTCTTGATGAATCGGAGCTTCATTTAACGGAAGCAGAGGAATTCACAATGAATTCTCCTACAACTGTATTGGATCAAGGCTTATGGGACCTATCGGAGATGTCGGAAACTCCTCGGAATCCGGCGAATTCTCCAGCTGAAAGGATTAGGCGGTTGAGTGCTGGTACTTCTTCATCACAGTCAAATCTACCCAACTGGATGTGGGATGAAAATTGGGTCACAGTTAGAAGCAATAACACTGAGGAAAGTGAGAAATTTAGGCATCATTTTCCGGAGAACGTGCGAAGCAGCTATGATGGATTGCCATTACCACCAGCGAGAGAATCTCCGGCCATCACAGGCCAGGAAGATTCTGTTGGTACTACATCAGTCATGGCTTCAATTATTCATAGACAAGAGATTGAAAGCTCAATCATTAATGGGGATTTTTTGTTGCAGAGCCATTCTTACAAGATTGCTCATATCAGCAGTTTCAGTGTCAATAGAGGCTTTGCCATGGCCTGTGAATACGTTAAGGAATATTTCTTTGTATTAATAATCTCAATTTTGAGAGAGATAATAAGAATTTATGTTTTGTTTCAATTTCAGTTTGTTTCTATGAACATTTTTCCCATCTTTAATTCTTACTTTGGCATTGTCTTATTGCTTTACATATTCTTTTTTTACAGTTTCGAGTTTTGAAATACGTTTGTAAGTTTAACATGACATCAAAATAGAAAATTTTGTGTTTAACTCTCAAAAGTAGTTGATGGTTTGTTGGCCCAATGCCATATAATCCCATATTTAAAGGAAAAGTTTCGAGTTCAACACACGAAAGTGCATCAATATCCATTTGTTAATATTAAGGAAAATTTAGAACAAAATTAAGTTTCTATTGATTGGAAAAAAAATAATAAAAAAAATCCTCTCTAATTCTATATTTCCTTCATGGTGTTATCCTGTGTTTTATCACAGAAGTCAATTCTTGTGCAAGATGCCGAATGTTCAAATCCCTAGAAATTTCTATAGTTTTTCACAGAATACATAGTTGACCCCCTCTCTAACACTTCAGAATTTTAGATGAATAAGTTAATGGCAGGAGATTGATGGCAGGAGATTGAGCTCTCTGCTCTGGTTTGCTTCTTTTTTGGGTTAGGGTGGTGTATTTGGTCATTTAGCCTTTCACCCATGACACGGTCTCTTATTTTGTGCGACATATTGGAGTGTGGACAGGTTTTAAGGCGCGACTTATTAGATTGGTCTTTTGTGAAATAGTGGAGACTTTGAATATAGAGAATTTGGGAAGTTAATGTTGGGCTTCTCCTCTGCTTGTCTACTTTGTGGTTTATTTTCCTTTCATCTCTCTCATTTTCCAAGTTATTTTCACTCTTCTGAAAAAAAAAAAAAAAGTTTTCCAAAATTCAAATACAAGCTTAACAATTTCTTTTTCCTCCTTTCCTTTCCTTTCATGTGTTTTTGAGATCCAAACAAGACTTAGGAATTTGGGAAAAGTACATAGGCAATTTGCTGATCTAGTGGCCAATGACTTTAAAACCAAGTCTAGCCATTTAACAAGTCAACTTCTCTTAAAGTATATTTTAAGCACTACGTGTGAACACAAGAGACTTTGGGTAAGCAAGTGGGAGGAAAGTCAACATTTTGAGGCTTTCCTTCTCTCTTTTTTTTATCCATTAATTGGTAGGTCCATAAGACCAAGTACTACTAGAAGGATTTGTTTGTGAACACAAAGACTTTGGGCAGAGAATTGGGAGGTCAATAGGAAGCTTCTCCC
>JAESVK010001229.1:0-13347 GCA_017140935.1 Hamamelis virginiana
TGGATAGAGCTTGGGCTAACCCTGCATGGAGAACTTTATTTCCTGATGCGCTGGTTAATCATCTTCCTCGAATTTTTTCTGATCATTGCCCTATCCTTTTGGATTCTCAACCTACTGCCCTTGTTGGGACCTTAAAACCTTTTCGTTTTGAAACAGTTTGGTTTTCACATCCTGAATTTCTTTCTGAAGTCCAAAAATTCTGGCCAACTGGGTTTGAAAACCTCCTTCATACCACTCCCAAATTTGCTGCTTACTTAGTTTCGTGGAACAAAACAGTTTTTGGCAACATTTTTCACAGGAAAAAACGGGTGGTGGCTAGAATTCATGGGGTCCAAAAGGCTTTATGTAATATTCCTAATCCTTTTTTGATTAATCTGGAAAAAGATCTCAAGGCTGAGTATCACAACATTTGTCTGCTTGAAGAAGAGTTATGGGCTTTAAAGTCTAGAGTTAACTGGTTGGAAATGGGAGACCTTAACACTAAGTTCTTTCACATGTCCACTGTTGTGAGAAGGAAAAAGAATAAAATTCTTAGTTTAGTTAACTCGGTTGGGGAAAGAATTAATGACCCTCTGCAGATTAGGAATTATATTGTTGACCACTTCAAAAATCTTTTTACCACTAGTCATGTTGAATCCAATAGAAATTTTGAGGGTTGGCCGACTCTGGCTTCTTGTATTAAGGAGGTTGACCATGCTAGAATTACCTCCATTCCGGATAGTGAGGAGATCAAGAGGGCCTTATGGAGTATGAAAGCCAATAAAGCTCCTGGCCCTGATGGTTTCCATCCAGCATTCTACCAGAAATGCTGGAATTTGGTGGGCAACTCTGTGATTAAGGTGGTGCAAGATGCGTTTAAATCTGGAGTTATACCTGAGGGGATTAATAATACCTTTGTGTGCCTTGTTCCCAAAGTGGAAAGTCCTGAAACTGTGAACCACTTGAGACCTATCAGCCTTTGTAATTCCATTTACAAAATCATCTCTAAAGTCATTGTTAATAGAATTAGACCTCTCTTGAGTGATATCATCAACCCTACTCAGGCCAGTTTTATCCCGGGTAGAAAAGGGGTTGATAATGCTATAATTTTACAAGAGATTGTCCACTCTATGAATAGTAAGAAGGGTGTAGGGGGTTTTATGGCAGCTAAAATTGACCTTGAAAAGGCCTATGATAGACTTGAGTGGAGCTTCATTGCCAAAACCCTTAGATGGTTTAATTTTCCCTCTCCGCTTGTTAAGCTTATCATGAGTTGTGTCACTTCTGTGAACACAACTATATTGATCAATGGCACCCCCTCTGAAACCTTTTCTCCTAGTCGTGGTCTTAGGCAAGGTGACCCTATTTCTCCCTACCTGTTCATCCTTTGTATGGAATTCCTTGCCCTCTCTGCTGAGAGTTGCCGTCTTTCCAAGAACTGGTCACCTATTTCCGCCTCTAGAGGAGGCCCTGGAATTA
Organism: Hamamelis virginiana; assembly: GCA_017140935.1. NCBI lineage: Eukaryota > Viridiplantae > Streptophyta > Magnoliopsida > Saxifragales > Hamamelidaceae > Hamamelis > Hamamelis virginiana. The sequence continues at coordinate 1,459 of JAESVK010001229.1, forward strand.
CTCACCTTTTCTTTGCGGATGATCTGTTGTTCTTTTCTAGAGCTGATGCTAGGGAAAGTAGGAGTATTTGTGATACTTTGGATCACTTCTGTAACCTCTCTGGCCAAAAAGTTAGTAATTGTAAGTCCAAGCTATTTTTCTCTCCTAATACCCTTTCTCATATCAAGCTTGAATGTTGCAAAATTCTGGGTATGGGTGCCACTACCAACTTGGGTCGCTATTTGGGATTTCCTGTGCATCAGTCTAGGATAAATAGAGGTGATTTCAGATTTCTTGAGGAAAAGGTTGCTAGTAAACTTGCTGGCTGGAAAGCCAATTTACTGTCTATGGCTGGGAGATCTTTGTTGGTTAAATCTGTCCTAAGTACTATCCCTAATTATAACATGCAGTATGTTTGTCTTCCAAAAACTACCTGCAAGTCCTTAGATAAGCTAAGCAAAAATTTTCTGTGGGGCTCATCTCCTGAGAAAAAGAAAACTCACCTTGTTGCTTGGGATTTGGTCTCAAAAGCTAAAGAGGATGGTGGTCTAGGGATTAGAAAGGTCGAGGATTCCAACCTTGTGCTTCTTGCTAAACTTAATTGGCGCATCCATTTTGAAAATAAGTCCTGGCCTAACATTGTCTCTCATAAATATAAAAGATTTAATGTTGGTGCTAGGAGAAAGTCTAGGAATAGTTCTGTTATTTGGAAAGGGTTGAAAAAAGGTAGGACTCTTTTTGATGCTGGGACTAGATGGGTCATGAAAAAGGGCAACAAGATAAATTTTTGGCTCGATGATTGGCATAGGCTTCGCTGTCTTAGGAAGTTAATTGTTGGACCTCTTAACAGAGGGGAAGAAGACCTTATGGTTAACCAAATTACTGACAGTAATGGCCTGTGGCATTTTGAAAAAATCTCCTTTCACATCCCTGTTAGTTTACGTGGAAGTATCTCGGCCACCCCTATGCAATTGTTTGCTAATGGTGAAGATAGGTTGACTTGGAAGGGTTCTAGGAATGGTGAATTCTGTGCTAAAGCTGCTTTTAAAACCCTCAATGTTTCTTGTTCTGAACCTAGGCAAGCCCAGAAGTGGAAATCTATATGGAGGTGTGATACTTTGCCAAGAATAAAAAAATTTTTGTGGTTATGCATGCATAATAAACTTGCTTGTAAAGATGTTTTGTTCAGACGGCATATGATTGATTCTGATTTATGCCCCATCTTCTTTTCTCATAGTGAATCTGTTGTCCATTTACTGCGTGACTGTGAGTATGCGAGGGAATTTTGGTCCCATATGCCCCTAAATCTGATCGGTGATGATAATCTCCCTCTTGATGATTGGTTGTCCACTAATCTTTCCTCTAAAGCCACCTCCTGTGATGGGTTAGCCCCTGCTGCCAGTTTGTTCTCCTTTGGTTGCTGGTCCTTGTGGAGTAATAGAAACAATTTTGTTTTTGAACAAAACCTCCTAACACCCAAAATTTGTTGTGAGCGTACCCTGCAAAAATCTTTAGAATTTTGTCTTCTTGCGGGTAATTCTAAGTCCCCTTGCAAGAACAGGGAAGTTTTTGTCAAGTGGAATCCCCCTTCACCCCCCTTTGTTAAGCTTAATACTGATGGCTCAGCTACTGGTTACCCTGGGAAAGCTAGCGCAGGTGGTCTGATTAGGGATCATAATGGCAGATGGCTGGTTGGTTTTGCTAGAAATATTGGCTGGAGTGACAGTCTTACTGCTGAGTTGTGGGCTCTAAGGGACGGTTTGAAGCTTGCTCTTGATATGAAGTTCATGCACCTTGAGATTGATTTGGATTCTATGTCTGCTATCGAACTTGTTTCAAAGGGTGTCTCAACATCCCATTATCTTAGCCCTATTGTGCTTGATTGTAGGTGCCTCATGGAGCAACTGGAAGGGATCGTTATTAAACACACGTTCAGAGAAGGCAACCAATGTGCTGATGCCCTTGCAAAGGATGGATGTTTTAATTTATCTGGTTTCTTTTTGTATAATTTACCGCCTGTGTGGCTTAAGCTTTTGTTAGACTCGGATGCTCATGGCACCGCTTATTCTCGTTTCGTAATATAATTTGCTCCAATTCACCAAAAAAAAAAAAAAAAATGATGGAGTTGGTAAAAGGTAAATCAAGTTAAGATGTTCCATTACTTGCAAAAAAATATTTTATATAAATATTATTGAAGATGTTAATATAAGGTGCACCCGATATAAAGTTGTGTTAGGCAACCTCCTTAGGATCAATTGTAAGAATAGATTTTGAAAAAGCGAAAGAGTTGAACGGAGCATTTTACAGCTCATGGGGACAAGATGTGGGGTGTAAAAAAGGTACAAAATAGTAAAAAAAAAAAAAATTGCAAAAATAAATAAAAAGAATTAATTATGTTCTAGATAGCTTATTGAACAAAAAAATACGAAAAAAAATTAAGAAAAAAATGAAAAACCAGCTAACATCACTTCAAAGTTGAGTCACATGCACCACTCATTCTTTTCTATTTCGATTTCAAAGTCAATACTCAGTAAGAAATAAAAATTCTCATAACCGAAAAAATCCTATCTTTTTAACAACTATTAGTTATGATTTTAATGTTAATAAACCAAACTCTTATTAGACGTAAGCTCTAGAGGTTTGCGCGTAAAAGATGCAAAATATGCACCTTGGGTGTATTCCCCGACTTCTTGGCGTAAGCCGACTTCCGAACATAAGCCCAAGAGGAGTGCTGCCTTATTTTTAAACTTCAAGCATTTTTTGCCTGCCTTGCTTCGAGGTGAGCCTGGGGTGAGTTTTTAAAAACTCTGAGGCCTACCAAAAATTACAGTAATCCAATGGTCAGTTTCTGAAAAAACCAACTATGAAAAAATGATAACGTTTTTATAAAAAAAAAAAAAAAAAGTTATAACAAATCTTCGCATAAATACTTTTTAAAAACTAACTATTGGACTATTGTGATTTTTAGTAGGTATAACATATACAATAGAAATATTTAACCTAACGGTTGCTAACGGTTGATCTTTTAAAATTTATTGTATAATTGACCCTACAAAAATTACCTGCAGCTAGTATTACCATCTCCCTAAATATTATTTGTATCAAATTATGTGCCCAAATAAGTATACAGCTTAAAATTTTCTCTAGGGCTTGCGGAGTGTCGTTCTCTCTCTTTGCTTAAACTTTTGCCGAGTTTTTCGTCCAATGTCTAAAGACTTATGGAGTAAATTCTAAATTTTTGTTGTCCAAATAATATATTAAAAGCTACCGAACTTATCTATCCAGTTATAAGACCAAGTTCTTATTATGATAATGCATGGGACTTATCAAAAGCAGACTTTCAACCAGCCCGCCCATACGTTTATATATATGAAAAGAAAGAATTGCAGCATCGATTCATTGTTCATCCTCAGGCCCTCATCAATCGATACGAAAAACAATTGAAAAGAAAGAATCGCAACAGGTAAATCATGTTCATGTCCATGTTCTTGATTTGGTTTAATTTCCATTATTTTCTGTTCATTTTGCTTTCGCTGTTTCCAAGAATTAAATCTTGGTTTCGTTTTCACGCTTTCTACAGGTTTTTGTTTTTGTTTTCTTTGAGCTTTCTGTTTTTGGGAATTCATTGTTGAAGGCTTCTGAAATCGTACTGTACGGAAAATGCATCCTCGGAAGAAAGAATTCATTTTCATGATACTTCAGTTTCTCGATGATATGAAATATAAAAAGACTCTTCACAAGTACGTGTGATTTTCATCTTGCTATTTTGTTTGGGAATTAGTGTTTTGGAAGAACTTTTCTTGCTTTTGAAAGTAAAAGTATCTGCTTTGATTTTAGCTCATAAAAAATGCATGGAAAATACTTTAGATTTTAAAGTTCTTTTTTTGTTGATTAGCATTTTCATCGAAATTCCTAAATGCCAACCAAAAAGTACTTTGAAATTCTTGCTATTTTTGTTTTGGCATCATTTGGTTAACATTTTTAAAGTACTTTTCATGCTTTTGAAAGCAAAATATTGGTGTTGCTTTTGGGTTTGGTTGCGGATTGATTTCAATTGCTTTTTTTTTTTTTTTTTTTTTTAATGAAGACTCGAGCAAGAATCGAAGATTTTTTTCAATCTGAAGTATTTTAAGGAATCTGTGGAGAATGGTGAATTAGAAAAAGCGGATAAGTATCTCTCAGCGTTTACAGAGCCTAATGATAATAAATACTCAAAGACAATGATCTTCCTAATTCGAAGAGAGAAGAAAATCCCTAAAGATAGTGCCAGGTATTCACTTTTTGTTATAGTTGAAGCATTTTGCCTATAGTTGATAAATTTCTTTGTCCTATGTTTGGTGGCTGAGAAACTAGAGGAAAAGAGAAGGAAAGTTGAAACTATATGCCCCATTTTGTTGATTCCAAGGAAAACTAAAAATGGATTTATTGCATGCATTATACATTGTGTTGTAATGGTAGATTGATAATGATCTTCATAACAATCCATTTCGTTGCTAAGAAATTTGAGGAAAAGAAAAGAAAATTTGAATCTTATATATTCTGAAGCTTTCTTTCCAAAAAATAAAAAAATCTACTCATATTGGTTCAATTGAGCTTTCGGTTCTTCAGAATCACACACACAAAAGATTAGAAACTTTTAATTTTCTTTTTTCCTTTGTAGAATTCCTCAGTAAACAAACAGAGGATTATTGTTTCCTTTCCTTTCTTAATTCTGTTTGGGGTTTTCAGGAACAAGATTGCAGACTCTCTTGAGGCCATGAATAGTTTTTGGGAGGTTGCAAATGTGGAGAATTTACTCAATAAGCTTTCTTTGAAGAATTGCAGGCATGAATGGAAATTTTATAGTAAATTTCAGTTATCAATTATATATTTTTATATTTAAATTTGTCAGACTAATAGTGATTTTACCTGCTAGGGTCAGTTTGCCTGATAAGATCATAATATTGGTCGAGAAAAATCCTATGTTGCAAGAAAAACTCATGTTTCCCAATATGAAGGAATCAAAACTCTGGGACCTGACATACGATCTTGTCCGTTTCAGTACGAAAGAACAAACAAGAATTTTTAAAGTAATAAATTTTTTTTTTTTTTTTTTTGGTTTATTTTGTGTTTTATTTGTGTTTCCCAATATGTTTTCATCTCTGAAGGATTCTGAATCCAATACCAAGGCTTCGCTACATAGAGAACTTATTTTCATAATACTTCAGTTTCTTGGTGAAGAAAAATTTACTGAGACACTTCTTGAGTACGTTACTTTTTCCAATATTTTGATGTGGCCTTCTTCAAGTGTGTTGTGATTTATTTCAATTTATTTTTTTCAAAAATGAAGACTGGAGAAAGAGTCGAAGATCTTCTTCAACACTAATTATTTTGAGCAGTGTGTTATCAATGGCGAATGGTGTAAATCAGAGGAGTACCTTTCAGCATTCACAAGGCTGGACAATGATTCAATCTCCACATTCATGTTCTTTCTGATACGAAAGCAAAAATACTTTGAAGCCTTGGACAGGTTGGTTTTAGATTCATATGGTTGAGTTTCTTGGTCCAGAGCAGCAGTAGATTGTTAAGTTATCTTTACATCCCGTTAGGTTCCTGAGAAACCAAAAGAAAAGAAAAGCTTCATTCAGCCTTTTACAATTACCTGTACTAGGTGTGTTTTATGTTTTGGGAATACAGAAGTGAGAAACAGAAATGAGGGGCAATTGTCTTTTCCTTTTTTAAACGTTTCTCAGCAACCAAAAGAAGCGATGTATTATGTTTTATATTATTTTCTTATTGTGTTTGGGTCTCCTTTGCAGTAATGACCGCGATAAAGCAAATAAAGTTTTTAGGGAGGAATTGAAAGTCTTCATGGCTTTCAAGGATTATACTGGTATCATTGATGAACTTTCTGAGCTCGTTCTTAACAAGAACTTCAGGTCTTTTAAAATATATAAATGAATATTTCACGATAAATTTTTGTGAGTGTCATTAGTTCATATATTCAAAATTTTCGGTCTAATGAAGATTTTACCTGCAGACGGAGTAAGTTTCTACCCGAGTATGTTGACACTGCATCCGCGAGGTTCAGTTTGAGGGCTCGTCTAAAACTCTTAGTGGAGGGAAATCGTATTTTGCTAGATAAATTCATGTTTCCCAGTAAGGATACAGAAGGACTCTTGGCACGCATCAAGCTCAAGTAAGCCAAACTGAGATCTTATATAATATCCTTTTATATGCCAACTGAGATGGTTAATGGTATTGTGGTTCTTTGTATGCTCCAGTCTGAACTTGTTGAATGTCGACAGTATTTTCACTCAAACATCGGTTTCTCAACCTATATGCCTTGATGTAAACTCATCAAATTCATCAACAGAGAAGTCTGCCATTTGGAAGCATACAGAGATCAAAGAACCATCCCAATGCCGCACGCTGGTGCTCCTTGATGAATCATTACCAGGAAGGGTAATGAATGCATGCACTTCTATTTCTACTTTGCCATTCAATATTTCTTTTTAAAAGGTTCACCAATTTTTTGTTGTTAAGATTTGGGATCCCTGTTTATTGTTATGGTATTAATGGTCATTTTTCACAAGTTAGCAAATAGACAGGAAAAAAAAACGTAACCTTAGATTATGAACTAAACATGATAATGATCCTCATATCCATGGAAAGATGAGCAGTTACCTTTTTATTTTAAAATATAGTTATCAACAGTCTTCTCCCAATTATTTTTGCATGGAAGCTGATATTATGCTCCAGCACATCAATCATTGGTTTCTTTTCTAATGTGTCTAACATCGAAATTTCACATACTCATTTCATTTCCTGCTTGGGAAACTCTTATGCATCCAATTACTTATATTTTTTCTCATTCATCTCAGCTTTTTCATATCAACACTCATGAACATTTTGTTTATTGCTTTCCTAACTTCTGTACAACATTAATTGTTGGTTTTACAGTTGTCGTAAGGAGTTATCCCCTTAATTTGATCAGAATGAGATGATTAATTAGTACTCTAGACTCTAGAAGCATATCTTCACTTTAGCCATCCACTGGACAAAAGGTGGAAATCTTAAATGCTTTCCACAGAATAAAAAAAAGGGCATTTTTTATCCTCTCTGTAAAGGGAATCTCTCTTGTCTCATCTCGCCTCTCACCTCTCCTCTTTTCCCTCCTCATCCTCTTCCCTCCATCACGGCAATGATGCTGCATTACCTTTCTGCTCAAGCATTTTTTTTAGATGTAAATTTGATTCATTATTAGGTGAGCACTATAACCTGTTATAGTAGCACATGTACAGAAATACAAGAGTCACAATATGAACTTGACTTAGAATTTTTGCTAAACCAATAATAAGCATGATGGGGTTATTGTGGACCATTTGATTTGTAGACTCTTTTCCTGCAGCATCCTTCCTAAGAAATTCCGTATTAGAGAGATGAATAAAATTAAATGTGCAACGTGTTTGTTTTAGTAGTGTTTCTAGATCACTTTTGTGTTTGTTGTAATTTGGGCTATGCCCCTTCTTGTACCCAAAAAAAAGAGAGAATAAAATTAAATGTGCACATATTTGTTACTTGAATCTCTTTAACAAGTTACAGCTGTTGGGTCCAAATCAGAGGTTCAGGATAAATGACGCTGTTATACTTTCCTCATGATCAGTATGCATGTATAAGTTTCTGGCCCTGACCAATTTTACGGACCCGTATTAGGTTGCTAGGCTGATCTATTCGCATTCTGGGGATTCCCTAGTGGGATTAACAGATAATGCGACGCACAAGCGCTGGAAGTGGCAGAGCAATCAACTGTGGAAGGTACTGACTTGCTCTGCCATGAATTCTCATTTTCCAATTACTTATAGTCAATATTTTAGTCAGCCCTCTTTAATGCTTCTCCCTCTGCAGGCAAATGCTAATGTGCCACAAAAATTATATCTACATTGTAGTGAAAGAACAACGAATTTTGAGATAAATGTATATCCTGAATATCCTATTCCATCCTTTGCGCTTAAAACAAATGATTCTTACCTTATCTCAGTATCAAGAGGTAAATTTTCCAGGATTTACTTAAAGATATTGACGGTATCTCTCTCTCTCTCTCTCTCTCTCTCTCTCACACACACACACACACGCACGCACAGATATATATATATATATATATATATATATATATGATTTTATCATTCTGAGGTGGCATATGACTTTTTCTTCTTCCTTTTATTATAATGCAGCTGGATAGCTGTTCCATAATGTCCCTATCGCCTGCAGCTACATGTCTTGCCATCCTTCACCAGGATGATGACACTTTTGCCCTAGGCTTCGAAGACTCCTCGATCAAAATTTTCTGTTCTCACCCCAGGATGGTCATTCTTTGTTTGAACTGAAATTTAATTATGTGATATGAATAGTATCATAAATTTTTGAAGTGTGATTATTGCTACTCTTAATGTTTCCATAGATTAAAGCCATCCTCGAAGGCCATCAGAAGAGCATAACATGCCTTGCTTTCTCTGACAAATTAGAGGTGCTTGTATCATCAGGAGCTGATGCCCAAGTATGTGACTGTGTATTAGTAAAGTTGTTATCCAAACCATTTGGGGCCAATCTTGTTCTGCCATTTTAGGCATTTTCGGTCTGTAGAAAGTAAAACAAGATACGCATCTTCTCGTATGTGTCATTGCAATGATCCTTGTGAAAATAAGTGCACAGCATATGTGTGTGTTAAAATAGGTACAATACCATCTAACTTGTTATATCCAATTGGTAAGTATGATTAGGTTTGTTGAAACTAGGTAGAGTTGTCTCTGTGTTGCTTTTACACCATCATTTATGAGGAAATTTGGAGTTACTTGACATATTTTCACTAAGTGAGCTATGTTTGCTTTCAGCTTTGTGTTTGGAGCACCAATGGATGGGAAAAGCAGGCCAATGTATTCTTGCAGACTCCGAATCAGAAAGTGCCAGACCCCCCTGGAGTCAGTCACATTGAGTTCAACAAAGATCAAAGTCAGCTACTTGCTGTTTGTGAAAATCGGATAGCCACATATGCAGCACACAATCTCGAACTCCTTAACCAGGTGCTAAGAATTAGCCTGGTTCTGTTTTCTACTAACAATTGTGCAAATCCTTTTTTAAAATTTGATTTTCTTACAGTTGGTCATGCAAGGATCAATTAGTGAAGTTACGCATGCCACATATTCTTGCGATGGTCAATCAATATATGCGACCTTCAAAGATGGAAGCGTGGGTGTCTTCGTTGCTAGAACACTTGTTTTAAGGTGTGAGATTAAGCTAACTGCCTATACACGACATGATCCAAGGTAAACAGTTCAAAAATAGACTGATGATTTTTTTTTTACTCCATTTCTCTAATAAATTTGTTTTGACAGCTGGGAGTTTTATCCTCTTGTTATTGCGGCTCATCCATCCGAACCCAATCAATTTGCATTGGGACTCAATAACGGTAGAGTCCATGTTCTTGAGCCCCTAGAGGCTGAAGGAGAATGGGGAATACCGCCTCCGCCTGATGATGACAAAGAAGGGGCATAGCACACCTCTGGTTTCAGCTGGTTTACAGTAACTATATATATTTGTTAACATGTTCTAATCACTTAGTTGCTACTAATCACACTCGTTGAAGTGGGCATTTTCATCACTTTGTTGTTAACCATGGCTGCCTCATCACCATGTTTATCATGTTTGTGCAGGAAGTTTGAATTATTGATGTAAATATAGAATAGGAAGTTTGAATTTTTCTCGTCTTCAATTGTATTCATTTTTTTCCCCAATTTCAATAAAATACATTGTTTCGTTCTGTCCTTGCACTCCTTTGAGGTATGAGTTTTGAGTTTTATGTTGGATTCAATTTTTTGTATAAAGGTATGGTCCACATTTCTTCTCACTTATGGTTGTTAGTTTAAGAATTAAGAAGATCAGTCCTGTTGGCTGAATTTGAACTTGTCTAAATTGCTGAATCTAAGGCCAAATTATGACTGAACTTTTCAACAATTTTCACTTTTTGGTCTGATCTCCACAAATTTCACCTGAGTTTCCAAATTAAAAAAATAAATAAATAAATAAAATAAAATTTGGATTAATTCTTAGCCAAATTAATTTTCAATATTTTTTAAACTTCTCTGTTTTCTGCAACAATTATGCTACTAGTCTGAAAAATCATTCAAGCACTTTTCTTTAATTAAAAATCTCAACATAATTCAAAATCCATATCAAGAATAAAAAAATATATGGATTTTTTTATAAAAGAGAAAATAGAAAAGACAATAACTATCCTTATTCATTCATGTCTTTATAAGAATGAATTAATTAGAGAAAGAAATTGGGAACATCAAAACAGTTTTCCCTTCTTTTTTTTTTTTTATTTCTTCTTTTTTAATTAGAGTAGTATGATAATTGTTTATTTATAATATTTAATTAGTATTTTTTTTAAAAATTCCTATATATTTTTTTCTTTTCTTTTTTTTTTTTCACCATGTTTTTGTATATACCAGAAATGATCAAGTCAGCATAAGTCCATCAATAACTGTGGAATACATATTTTGCTAAACTAACCGTTGGATTGAATATTATACTTATGCATGCTATGTCTACCAAAAATCACAGTAATTGAACGGTCGGTTTCTCAGAAATGTTGTTAACAAAAATTGTGACAGTTTTCAACGGTCATATTTTTTTCATATCTATATTTCAAGAAAATTTGAAATTGAAAATTTTTTCATAACAAAAATTGGTATGGCACCGGACTCAAATTCTAAAATTTTCTTGTCCAAACTATTACAAGCTCACTAACTTATCGCTACCGAGTACCGAACTTATCTGTCCGGTTATAAGTACGATGCCTTATTACGATAACAGATTGGATTTATCAAAAATCCACTTTCTGCCAGCTCACTCTAAAGGTTTTATATAACATCGAGCGAAGACTATATATATAACGATTCGTTATTCATTTTTGGTTTATGTTAATCCTCAGGCCCTCATCAATCTCTCTCAATTCGGAAAACAATTGCAACAGGTAAATCATGTTCATGTACTTGATTTCGTTTAATTTTCCCTATTTTCTGTTTCATTTGATTTCGTTGTTTCCAAGATGCATAACTTTTTAAGTTCCATATGTTTCCAAGAACTAGATATCGGTTTCGTTTTCATACTTTCTACTAGTATTTGTTTTATTCGTTTTCTGTTTTCATTTTGATTTCTTTGTGCTTTCTGTTTTTTTGGAATTCATTGGTGAAGGCTTCTGAACTCGTACGGACATGAATCCTCTGAAGAAAGAATTCATTTTCATGATACTTCAATTTCTCGATGAAATGAAATATAAAGAGACTCTTCACAAGTGCGTGTGATTTTCATCTTGCTATTTTGTTTGGGAATTAGTATTTTGGAAGAACTTTTCTTGCTTTTGAAAGTAAAAATAAAAATCTGCTTTGATATATTTTAGCTCATAAAAGCATGGAAAATACTTTTAAAATAAATGCGAAGCTATACATTTTTTTATTTTTATTTTTTAATTTGATTTTAATGTTCTTTTTTCTTGAGTAGCATTTTCATCAGAATTCCTAAATGTATTTCTAGAATTCAAAACAAGAACAGTTCCTTAAATTCCTTGAAATTGTTGTTTCTTGGTTTGGTTGCCGATTAATTTCAATAGCCTTTTTTTTTTTCCTTATATATATATATATATATATATATATATATATATATATTTGAAGACTTGAGCAAGAATCGAAGATCTTTTTCAATCTGGACTATTTTAAGGAAACTCTGGTGAACGGTGAATTGGAAAAAGCAGATAAGTATCTCTCAGCATTCACCATGGAGGATGATAATGTTTACTCGTGGATGATGTTCTTCCTAATTCAAGGCGAGATATTGCAATTAGATGTGGACAGGTATTCACTTTTTGTTGAT
>JAESVK010001230.1:18580-37883 GCA_017140935.1 Hamamelis virginiana
CTGTACTGTGGTAAGTATGAACAATAGTTGCAGTATGGATACCTTTTTTTCATTTTTTTTTTTTTTTTAATTTTTTTTTTTTTTTTGGGTGTTCAATTTTTTTAGCCCTATCTCTTATTCTTTTTATGTTAAATGCTTTACCAAATTGTACTGCGGTAAGTATGAACAATAGTTGCAGTATTGATGCCTTATGTTTATTTAATTTTTGTCTCTTGATTTTTTTTGGTTGGTGTTCTACAATTTATTTTTGGAGCCCTTTTAAGTCCTATCTTATTCTCTTTATGATAAATGATTTACCTAACTTTATAAAAGACGGAAAGGCCAAATATAAAAGAAGCTCCCATGATAAATTAATACTATAAGCACATCTCTAATGCATTCATACCATTTAATGTATCCAAGTTAAAATTTGGTATCCCACAAATGGTACAAAATGATATCAATGCCCAATTTTGGCAATTAAGTTATTCAATACATTATTGATGTGTTTTGACATTTCTCACATTTTTGAAAATAAAATAAAATGATATGCTATAAATGATAAGTAATACTCCGTATTTGAGGTGCCAAATTTAAGAGTAAGAACTGCCATTACCAAAATTTAACACTATAGCACTCCATTGAAGTCATGGGCGGATTTAGGGTGGGAGCAATGGGAGCAAGTGCCTCCACTCAAATTTCAAAAATATTTGGAATTAATTTAAAATTTTGAAAAATTTCAAGAATTTTTAAATTTGCCCCCACTATATTATTTGCAAAACAACACTATAGTTACTTGTTACTTAAATATTTTAAAAAGTTTATGAATTTATGCTTCAAACTATTTTTGATGTTGTTTTGTGATATTCAAGATTCATTTGAAATATTTGTATTATTCATGCATCAAAATTCAAATTGTGTTTGTCTTCATCTGTCTATATCATATTTGATAATAATTTCCATCAAAATGAAAGCATATTGGAAAGTGAAATAATGCTCATTTATTAATATTAGGAGATGTTTGAGGTAAGGGTAGATTTCTTTTAGTAAATTTTTTTTTTGCCCCCGCATTGATAAAATCCTGACTCCGCCCCTGATTGAAGCAAATTTTTTGGATGACAATACCAAATTTTGATAATAGCAACTCCATAAACAATGCTATAATACTTCCAAAATAAATATAGCCCAATTAAAAGCTAGCAATGAAGATGCCATCAACCAATGAAGATGCCCTAATTGAAGATGCACACCCACCAAATCCACCCTCACAACACACACAACAGACAAACCAAAAAGTATATGAATTTGCAGTGACAGAAGCAATGTTTAAGAAAATGACAAACAAACCACTGAGATCTTAAGAGGTGGGAGCCAGTGGTAGGGTCCAATGGGCGGCGTGCCATTCTAAACCATCCAATGGGAAGCCAACTTTCAAAACCCCTCACGTCACATGCTTATCTTTTCAACTGGGTCCCATCTGCCAAACTCGTGTAGATTGCCACACCATAGAAGCCATTAAAGTCACCTCAACCAAAATCATCCAACGGTCACAAGCCTTTTCACCTACCATTCTCACTCTCTTTTCATTTTATTTTATTTTTTTAATTTCTAAAATTTATATAAGATTTTATTTTAATTCATTTACTTTGAATTTCTCTAAATCAGTTCTTAAAGTAATTCTTTTTTAAATTGTAATAGCCAATAAAAAAAAAAAAAACTATACCATCAAATACTTTAACCCGAAATTAAAAATTACATTGATATGTCATGCTTTGAGCGGTAAGATCTCTCCTCTCAAACTGTTTTTCTCTTTTTCATAAACCACTCAAACTGTGAAATGTTAAGATGATTTTTAATTTCGGGTTAAAGTATTGGGAATATCCCGGACCACCCTACATATACCAGACTAAATTTCCTCTTCAATTGAACCAAAAACACGTCATCCATACTAAAACTAAAAAATTCATGATAACATAAGTTTAATATCAAAATCATATACTAATCTCATATATCAATAATGTGGATGGAAGATTAAAACTTTTGCTTCATTGAGTGACAGGTTTTTCACCTACCAAATAATCCTGTACGTTCAACAATGTCATCATCCTGCCATACAGGAACCTCCATCATGATTGGTTAACTTAAAATAGAAGATAAAGGAGAAAGTCTTATCAGGGTAAGGGTCCCACACATGGTGGTACCGTGTGTTTTTTTATCTCTAAATTCCATTAAAGGGGAATGGAACAGTGAGTGACCCAATGAAGGTGACAGTAGGTCTGTTCTTTTGAACTAGAACAGCGATATGTCAGCTGCCACATGGATTTCTCATAAAGTATAGAACCCAGGTCTAGTTGAGTACACCAATGTGGTAAGGCAAAGGGCAAGGGCAAGACAGACCAATTGAAATTAAACCCACTTAATCCAAAAAAATAAAATGAAAATGTGAAACAGGGGATGACAGGGATGAAGTGTTTGTTGATCAATGGAGTGGGAGGATTCCAATAATAAAACTGTGCATTTTGCCCTTTTTTTTTTTTTTTTTTTTTTTAAGTATGATTTTTTTTAAAAGTCTTTTTAATCTTCAGTTTGTGTTTTTGTTAGGACAAGTGATATTGAACATAACTCAAAATTCAAATAAAATTAATTGAACATCTCATTATATTCAGTCACTCCAACCGAACATATATACATGTTCAGCAGAGGTTATTGAACATTACAAAATGTTCATTAAACGCTAGTAGATTATTATCATATGTTCAACGGTTGTTAACTGAACATACTATAATATTTAGCACGTACGTATGCCAAGTTAGATACTTCCCACATTTATATCTCACAAACTTGTTACTCTCATTATTACTTCCTAAGAACTCTAACCAAAGACGGTATTGGTATTTGTCAGTCAATGGATAATGTACATTTTTAAATTTTATTTTTTATCTTCAACTTGTGACTTGTTTGGACCTACAATATCAAACATCAGTCAGTTCACATAAGACTAATTGAATATCACTATATTCGATTCATGTGACGAGTATATACACATTCAGCAAGTGGTATTGAATATTGTAGAGTGTTCATTAGCCACCAATAAAACATCATCATATGTGTGTGTAAGAAGTAATAAATATTCTAAAATTAACCGAGATAGGATTATTTTAGGTATTATAGAAGGTGTAGTTAGTAAATAATATATTTTAAAATTTTAGTCGTGGATGCAAGTAGCAAGTGGGTGCAACCAGCAATCTAAGTGAGTAACAATAGAATCACCCTAATTTTTATTTTATTTTTTTTCTTGGATACATAGATTAAATTTTGTAAATCAATAAAAATTCACATTTTAGATGCCTGATTTGATTTGAAGCTGACTTTTGATCCAAATATTTCAAGAAAAATCGATTAAAACTCCAATGCAAATTTTGATAAAATTCATGTAAATAGGACCAATAATAAAATCATATATATTGAAGTAATTTTTCAGTCAATTTTGGGAATTTAAACAAAAAATAATAATTCTCGCAAAGTTGCGTAGATCACTTGGATACGGTATTGGACCAATTAATGGAGAGGGACTCGACTTTCGTTAATTTAATTTTCAATAATTTTATGATACCATGCACATATACCTTCCCAGAATATATAAGACTAACAAACCTCATGCCTGCATATTTTTCTTCTTTAAACTTTTTTTAATAAAAAGCCATAACCAAGTTGCCACCGCCTTTGTTAATCCACGTATGGGCGGCAAAAGGAGGACAATAATGGTCGGTTTGAATAAGATTGTTCCTTCTTATGCTTAGCTCACTAATTTATGTATTCAGAAATGATTCTATATGCTGACTTTCGCGAAAGTCGGTATAGCATAGAACTGAGAGGTGATTGTGAGATGAATATTTTGAAAAACTAGCCGTTGGATTAGATACTCTGCATATGTATGTCAGACATACCAAAAATCGCAGTAATCTAACAGTTGGTTTCTCATATATTTTACTGAGAAAAACTGATAGTTTTCAGCGGTCAGAATTTTTCATAGTCTTTATTTTGAGATGCCTATATCGGATCATTGTGATTTTTGGTAGAATTAGTCAGTATATACCAAAAATCGCAGTAATCCAAACTAGGGGTGTATATCAGTCGGTTTGGTCGGTTTATACCCTCATTATATGAACCAAACCAATCACCTCGATTTGATGAAAATAAAAACCATCAGGGACCGTAGCACTCATTAAAACAAACCAAATAGGATAGTTTGGTTTGATTTTAGTTGATTCAATCAGTCCCAGTCGGTTCTTGAACACCCCTACATCAAAACCGAGGTGATTGGATTGGTTCATATAATGAGAGTATAGACCAACCAAATCGGCCGATGTACACCCCTACTATTTGCATAATGCATGCTTGTTTGATTGTAGTTGTATGAATTAGTCCAATTGAAACTTATTTTGGAAATTGGTACTTGATAGTTTGGATTACTTCATGCATAACAGGTTTTTATTTGAAAATTGCTAGTAGTTGATTTTGGATGACACAATTTTCAAATTACTTCATGCATAACAGGTTTCAATTTTTAATAGTTGAATTTGGGTGACAATTTTCAAATTACTTCATACATAACAGGTTCCGTATTTTTAGTAGTTGAAAAAAAAGAGAACATAAGAGTTGGCGATGACACAATTTTTTTGGGTGACCCAATTTTTTTTAGTGACAATTTTATTTTATTTTTTTTCAAATTAGCGCCTATTAAAACCAATGATAAAGAAAAAACATCCCCTATTTTGGTTGGTTATCATCAGCACTATAGTCCCTAATGGTTTTCATTTTCCTCAAACCAATGTGATTAGTTTGGTTCATATAATAAGGGTATAGACAGACTAAACCGACCGATGTACACCCCTATCTAAAATTAATTGAAATAGAGTTATTACCTATTTTAGGTATTATGGAAAGTGTAGGCAGTAAATAGTATATTTTAAAATCTAAGGCATGGATATAAGTAGCAAATGCGTGCAACTAGCAATCTCCGTGAGTCCATAAAATAACCCTAATTTTTTTTTTTTTTTCTTGGATACATGGATTAAATTTTGTAAATCAATAAAAATTCACATTTTAGATGCCTGATTTGAATTGAAGCCGGCTTTTAATCCAAATATTTCAAGAAAAATCGATTAAAACTCAATGCAAATTTTGGTAAAATTCATATAAATAGGACCAATAATAAAATCATATTATATTGAAGTAATTTTTCAGTCAAATTTGGGAATTTAAACAAAAAAAATAATTATCGCAAAGTTGCGTAGATCACTTGGGTACGGTTCAATAATTTTATGGGACCGTGCACATATACCTTCCCAGAATATATAAACTAAGAAACCTCATGCATGCGTATTCTCTTCTCAAATAATTTTTTTTAATATAAAGGCAAAACCAAGTTGCCACCGTCCTTGTTGATCGACGTATGGGCGGCCGAAGGAGGACAATAATGTTTCGTCTTGGTCGGTCTGAATAAGATTGTTCCTTCTTATGCTAGCTCACTAATTTATGTATTCAGAAATGATCACTTTTGCGGAAGTCAGCATAGAGTTGATTGGTGATTGTGGGATACCTATTTTAAAAAACTAACCGTTATATTTACTATGCATATATATGTTAGGCATACCATAAATCATATTGATCCAGCGGTCGGTTTCTCAGATATTTCACTGAGAAAAACTGAGACAGTTTTCAGCAGTCAGAATTTTTTATAGTCTGTATTTTGATATGCCTATATCGGATGTAATTTTTGGCAGACATGACATCCATAATAAGAGTATCTAATCCAATAGTCGATTTTTCAAAATATGCATCCCACAATTTTCTATGAACTTCATGCTAACTTTTGCCTACTAGACTGGGACTCTTTATGTGTATATAACAGACCTAAAAAAGAGAAAAATGCAGACATATACTGATATACACTACGAAGGAATAAGTCTTTTCTATCTAGATGTTTAGTTGGACCAAGGTTGTCCATCTAGTTGGCAGGTTACCTCATTGATGTGCCAACTTGGCCGGTGCCACGGCTGCCATACACATCAGCAAAACGATCCATACGTCAGCCTTGAACTGACATCGAGCGTATTATTTAGGCCACAAGACAAAATGAAAAAAAAAAAAAAAAAAAAACAGAAAAGAAAAAATACCATGCATCACACATGAAATGACTTAGGGCCTAACACCATTTCTCTTGTGTGCATATATGGGTATTATCCATCAAATTTCATATTAATGATTGTTCTCTTTCGTTTTAATTTTTTTTTTTCAAATTTATAAAAAATTTAATATATATATATATATATATATATAGAGAGAGAGAGAGAGAGAGAGCTGCTAATATAAGGTGCACCTGATGCAAGATGCATGAGGTGGCCTCTTCTAGAGCCACTTGTTGAGCATAATTTCAAAAACTGACCGTTGGATTTGATGCTACTTTCATGTATATCATGCCTACTAAAAATCACAGTGATCCAACGGTTCGTTTTTGAATAATGTAGCTTCGAAAAACTGTGGCTTTTTTGTTCTTTAAAATGTCAATCTTTTTTTTCAGTCAATTTTTTAAGAAACAACCGTTAGATCACTGTGATTTTTGGCAGGCATAATATACATGGGAAGGAGCATCAAATCCAATGGTCAGTTTCTGAACATATGCTCAACAAGTGGCTCTAGATAAATCAAGTGCACCTTATATTAGAAGCTCTAATATATATACATACATACATATATATATATATATATATATATATATATAGAGAGAGAGAGAGAGAGAGAGAGAGAGAGAGAGAGGAGGCTTTTTTAGTTTTTACAGTCAGAGGTGAGGTTCCCTACTTTCCTTGCCTGAAAGTTCCTGCATGGAGAGAATCAGAAGAATAGCTTTAATTTGATTTTTAATACAACATCCTTGTTTTAAAATTTATTCATGTGTCTTTTTCCGTACATCACCCTCCAACAACTGTCCGATCTCAGCCGATATTCGATCAACTGATCACATCTAGACTGGACCACAGGCTAAAAAGAGTATATATATTAGAAGTTTGGCATGGCTAACCAACCGAAAGTCTGGTGCAAGCCTTTAACCAACATTTATTAATAATAATAATAATAATAATCATAATAATTTTTTCATAACTAATATTCCTATTGGAAGGTTATGTTTTCGTATGATGAATTCCTAATGGCGGGACCCTCCATTGGTGACCAACTCTGACCTGGTTGTGCAATTATATATATAGAAGATTTCTCCTTAAGCTATTCAGATGAGCACCGGCTTTACAGGTCTTAATATCATAATCATTATCATTAATATCGAGGGAGAATATTATGTTTGGACTCATTACAAAACTAACCAATTACTACAACCTCAAGTTTCATATTTTCTTCCTGTAATTCATTACTTTTGGAGAGTAGAAACTAACCTTGAATTGATATGTCTTCCACTAGATTCAAAGTATCACTAGAGAGATTGATGATGGAAAACAGAAATATACCCGTGTCCTAGAAATAGTGCAAATAATTTCTAAATATGCCATGCATGGTTACAGCAGAAAATACCTTAAATCGTTCGGAACTTCTTGTAATGGGTGCAGCTAGATCCCACTCCACAGCCCTCATCGTCCTGCTTTTCAAACTTCTCTGGCAGTGCTATTGGAGCTGATCCATTTTGGAACATCACTGCAATTAAAGTTGAGAAACAGAATTTCATTTCATGTTGCGGAATTAAAACTTAAGATCCCGTCATTTCTATTAGTTTGAATACCTAGTACTTTCGGTAAAATATGTTGTGAGAAAATCTCCACGAATGTGACTTACCCTCTAGGGCAATATCATTTCCAACCATTTAATATTCAGGAAAGGAACTAGTAGTAGTACCCCACAAGGCAACTTATGTAGCATCCTGACAAAAAGAATAACTGTTCAGGTTCTGGCAGTTTCTCCCTGTAAGTGGAAACATCAGCAACAATTTTAGTCTAGG
This sequence comes from Hamamelis virginiana, assembly GCA_017140935.1. Lineage (NCBI taxonomy): Eukaryota > Viridiplantae > Streptophyta > Magnoliopsida > Saxifragales > Hamamelidaceae > Hamamelis > Hamamelis virginiana. The sequence goes on from JAESVK010001230.1 coordinate 26,565, forward strand.
AAAAAAATTGATCTAATGGAATGTGCAATTTCACTAAAGTTGTGTTTAGTCTACGAGGATGGCATGTGACAGACCAATCAGTAGGACCAGTTTAGATCTGGCCAACACAACAAAATAATGGCCAATAACAAGTGGCATTTTGTCACTTCTTGCCTACTTTAGCAACACACCCATCAAGAGATTAGTAGAGATCTAATCAAGAGGTTTAAAAGTCTCTGGTCTCTTACATTACACATACGAGAATTTCATCAGAACAGAGATATGTAATAAGCTTACTACAGGAGTACGGATTGAGGGAAGGATCCTTAAGCTATTTCACCTTGATTTCAATAATCCTGCATGAAAAAATGGCAACAGAAGCAGAAATTCCAGAACCATTATCTACAACAGTAAGTAAATCATCTTTTTTCCATTGTCATATTGTTTGAATTTGTGTTTTGCTGTATTTCATGGTGTTTACAGGATAAAAATATCACAATTTGCATCATATAGAAAATTTGAACAACATGCTGTGATGATCTTGATTTCAGTCTTTTCCTAAAGTTAGTTTCTGGGTGAAATCATTCAAAACTTTCAATATGTAGGCATCTATAAGAATTGTTAAATGGGTTTAAAAGACCAGGTGATATCTGATAAAAGCATCAGGAAGTAACTGCAAATTTTAAATTATTATCAGAATTATAAAGTCAGTACACAATGAAAGTTTCCAAAATATTGTCATCTGGTAGTAAGCTCTTTTATTCATACTATGATCGAGTATCAGAATATACGACTTTTCTCCTTTTGGATCATGATAAAAATCAAAAAGAAAAGTTTAAAGCTTTTTCCAGCTTTATATCCTACCAGAGCTTTCTTTCCATCCCAGTTGAAAAAGTCAGTTCCCACTATCAGAATAAAGTTTTTACATCTATGGATGGAGTTTCCATCCTCCTTTACCAGTCCTGATTTCACTAGAAACCTAAAAAAATATATAATGCTCACAATCATTCATCTTACCCTTCAAGCAGCTAGGAATCTGAAATTCAATGTATTATATTAGCAAAGGTTCAGAAGAAAACGGCCTGTAGGAAATAGTTGATCCTTGAGACAAGTCCATCAGCTCATTTTTCTTTATTTTTTTATTTTTCTCTTTATATTTTTGGGGTGGGGGGCTGTGGAGGAGGTCAACAGTGAAGATTGAATCCCAGACCCAGCCCACCCACCTAGCCATCGGGACACATTTACTGCCGTGCTAGGTTGACTTTCTTAAATGCATTAGATACGTACGCACCCACATGCATAATAACCCAACACAATTTGTTAGAATAATGCTAAATGATAATTTATATCATGTAATTAATTATATATGTTATATTTACAAAATATTTTCTGTATGTAATTTGGACAAACTAGGTTGACTAGTACAACTTGGTCAACCTCAATATTATTTTTTAACAACCTGACTTATCCAAATCTGAATTTCAGACAACAAATCTTGACAGCCCCATTTAATCCAGGTTGAATATGTTCAGCCATGGGTCATGCAAAAAATTGCAATTCTTGATTTTGGATAATAATACTAATTATAATCTTTTAAATTATTTTACCAATTACAAATCAACTATTAGAATAATTTTCAATAATTACATAAAACAAAAAATTTAAATGTTGTCACATAATTAAGTATAAAATTATCAACATTCACATGTTGCTATATTATCAATAGAAAAATTTTAAAATTTTGCTTTTATGGTATATTAAATCTCGAAATTCAAAAGTAAACCAGTCTTTATCATTATACCAAAAAAGATACTTCTATTCACAACAATAATGTTGCCAAAGAACTGGTTTTACTCAATGAAAGGTCTTTTTGTTTAGTTACAGCTATAGTTCTAAAATTTTGTTTGTTATATAATCTAACAAAATCAAATATGTCTGCACTTTGTCACACTAATTTTTTATTTTTTTTAAAGAAAAGAGTTGTTCATCCATTCTTTTTGGACCAAATATTCATTTATAAATATAAATTTTCTTCATATGTATACAGCTCCTTTTTTTTTTCTTTTTCTTCTTTTTTTCTTTTGTTTCTTTTTTTATTTTTTTTTTTTTTTTTTGGCGTTCTATACAAATAATATATTTTGTTACTCCAACATTATAGGAATTTTATCATTTGAGCTAAAATAATTTTTTATAGTTTATATAACTTTATAATTGGAATAGAATATTCTGAAAATCTAAGACATTTTTATGCCTGAAAATTACAAGTAAAACTGAATTGATAAAGGTGCATATAGTTCAGTAAATGTTCCTGTAAGAATTCAAATCATTCTTTTAATAAACTAAAATAGCAGTAAAATTTCATGTAAAAGACAAATAAGATATTACATTCCTATTTAATGCAGTAAGAATAAAAAATTTACAACATGCAAGCCACACTGTCTAGAACAGAACATTATTAATAATTATATATTTATACCATTATTGCGTAAATCAGAAATTTTAAATGCAATTCAATTATCATGAATTTCTCCACCTATGATTTGTTTACAGAAATTTAATTGACTTATGATTGAGTAACAGTAGTTTTCACCTTACAAGATGCTCTTCCAGATTCACCCTAGGAGGGATTAAAAAAATACCCTGAATTCTTAACCCGTATTCAATGTGACATCAGACTTTAGCCAATGAATCATATCTTCAATGAAACAGCAGAGTTGAACAGGGGTGGATTTGCGGAGTCTATGAATTAGCTTGATTGTGTCCAAATAACATAGAAGTTGAATTAGATTTAACTTTTAACAAGCCTGCAATCCAGTCAACTTGGTTGAGTAAAGTAGTTGATTAGGAGCGCATAGAATGTATGTATAGTGAATGAGAAGGTAACTAGTTACAGGTGGCCCTAAAGGGCTAAATGAGATACATTCTTGTTATGTGTGGGTTTATACTCCAACGTCACACACACACACACACACAGAGCATCCCTTTTGAAGCTCTTAATTACTCAACTCATCAGTCGATGTCATTAGAGACTGTACTCATAATTTAATAGTGACAAAGTCAAAATTTTAGTTCATAATCTGTGAAACATGACAATGTGAAGGAAACAACCGGTATCAAGCAACTCGTTAAGAAAAAAATAAAAAGAACTGCACCATTTAGCACATCCAGATATGTGAATTTGGTTTTATATTAAAGTATGGAACCAAAAGGTTAAAAATCATATTCATGTCCCATTTTGTTGCATTTGTAGTTTCTGCATTAATAATTCAAGATGAGAAAGTAAAAAAAAGGCTGACGTATGGTATTTCAAAGTTCAATTCCCCACTAAAATTTTAACAGCCCAACGGACAAGCAACATCTTTTCCAGTATAACTCTATATGCCACATTATGCTTTCACAAACCTTTGCTGATACTTTTAATTTGTCAGAACAGAAAACAAAAATCATAAAATATAATTGTTTCCCTTCTGCTTACTTTCACAGTTTCACATTAATGGCACTGTTGGAAAATATACTTCATTGTGTGAAGCTATGAAATGAAGATCATTTTCCCTTTTTTTCAGCAGAAAAGAGAAGGGGAAGACAAAGATCTGACAAGCAGGCAGCTTGACAGATCTGTTGATGACTATTGGCCAGGGGAATCAACTAAAGTCGAAGGCAGGTGTAACCAACCTCCTGAAACTGTTGAACACTCAGCAAACACAGATGCCATGCAAGCAGCAATTCACATTGGGGCTGAAACTGTGAGTACTGTCATTAAAGGTAATGTTGGAACCTTTGAGGGTGAAAGTTTTTTAAAATCACCCTCGGTCGCCAACATCGCTAGTGAAGAAACCTGCAGAGTATCAGAACATCATCAGGCTGACGAAATATCGAATCAAGCAGGAAAGGAGATATTAGAGAACGAAATCCAGCTGCAGAAAGATCAAAAGGTCGGGGCTATAGAAGAGGCAGGAAGTGGGGAAAATGAAGTCGTGGAAGAGACAAAAGAAATGGCAGACAAGAAATATGACAACCTTGACATTGCAAGTGTTATAGAGAGAGGCTTACAGAAGACAGGGATCGAAGAACCAGCTCTCAAGGTTGAAGCGGAAGAAACTTTAAACAAAGAGAGAATCCTTGATCAAAATGCTGAAGTCGTAATGAATCAACAGGCTTTCATTGAAGAAAACCCACAGAGCATTGAAGAAGCAATAAGTGGCTCGAGGAAGGATGAAAGAGAGACAGGTGGAAATACAGATTCAGAATCCAGTAAACAATTTTGTGGTATACTTGAGGCAACCACAGGTCAAAACAAAGAAGCTTCGGATCAAACCTCTGATTTCACTCTAGACAGCTTGAGCAAGGATGTTGAAACAGTAACGGAGGCTAGTAATAGAGAGGAAAGCATCAACAATATCCTTAGTACAGAAACCACATTCATTCAAGAAAAATTAGAAGAAAAATATTTCAAAGGAGAAGAAGACAAGGAATCAGAGAAGTTCTCTAATATAGTGCGTATGGAAAAGGGTCCTGAAGAAATCAGACCAAGTGAAAAGATAAAGGATGAGAAAGATGAAGGAAAGGAAATCCCACTTGATGGCATTACAAATATCTCCAACTCAACACTAACAGAAAATCTGGACATCCAGAATGATGAGGAGGCAAGCTTGGAAATTGGAGAGAGTGATAAGGACAAGGTTGACAGCCCAACTCTCACATTGGTAGAAGACATTGCTCCAGTTGGAGATGAACTGAAAGACAAGAATTCCTTGGATGCTCCTTTTGTTATACAAACAGAAGAGATATGCTTGCACAAAGTAGAAAAGCCTGAGATGTTCAATGAAGTCCTTGAAATTGGGTCAGAGGGTGTTGTTAAGGAGATTCCAAAAGAAGCAGAAGAGCAAGCTGAAATCCTAACTGCCCAAACTGATGGCACTACAAGTGTAAAAGGTAAGGATGATGAAAATCCTGAACAAGAGCTTGATGATTCATTTATAGAACTCAAGGAAAGTATGCAGAACAAAGGTGAGGAGCTGCCAATGACAGAGGCTTCAGCAGGCGAGAACAGAATTGAGGATAAATTTACTGTAGTGGCTGAAGAGAACATTGGTAATAAAGAAATTGTTGAGGCTAAAGAGAACAGGGAAAAGGAAACCTCAAAACACGAGGAGGACCCAGAACAAACCTTTCTGCAGCATGATGAACCAAAAAAGGAGGAGCCTGAAAGATCCTTGACTGTGATTTCTGAAGTGATGGAAACAGCTACTCTAAGTGAAAATTCTCAAAAAATTACCTGTGTCAAAGAAGAGAAATCCATCAAAAATCTTGAAGAAAGCCTAGAAGAAAAATGCAAGGAAGACAAACCAACTGAAACTGGTGACATCTGCGAGCATGGTATCACTACAGAAATGGTTAGCATAACTTCAATTTTTTAACCTTTATCAATTCTACTTTTTCAGTTTTTTCCCCGATGAAGTAAATAATTATCAAGATATACTGATGTTCTGTCCCTGTTGCAGGATTTCCCACCAGTTGATTTGAATGAGAAGCATAAAAGTGCAGAAGTTGAGATCCCAGAAAAGAATATAAATGATTTACATGTTAGAAATTCGTTAGTAGAAGAAACAGAACAAGTGGAATGTGAAAAGCTGTATGACGTCTCCAAATTTGAACCTCAAGAACAAGCTGATGAAGCAAATAGAGAATCTACAAAAGAGGAAAAGCAAATTGAAGAAGAATCTGAACCATGCAAAAGCACAGAGAGTACAACCTTAGAGCATACACCAACAGATGGGGCAGCAACAAAGGAATTGATCTCAAGCAAAATAGACAATGAGAAACTTCAAAAGATTTTTGGATTGGACTCAGAAGAAAAATTACAGGTTGAGAATGCAGGGGAGAGCATAGAAGAGGAAACACAAAAGAATGAAGAAGATTTTGATACAGTAATGAATAAAATTGCAACAAAAGGTGAGCAGTTTCAAAACATCAACCCTTTTTTTTTTTCTTTTCCTATATGATCAATGCCTGTTGTAGTAGAAAGCATAGCACACTTAAGTTCAAAACACTGCAAAGAGATGGATCATATGATACTAACTACAATACATGGAAACCGCATCAAGTAATACTTACATAGAAACCATGTCAAGTAGTACTTTTGCCACTCAAATATAACACTAATCTCCTGGAAAGGGAACTTAACCACTAGAGTTCTTGTTCTAGGTATTATAATCGGTAAATATATTCCACAAGAGGAATTTTAGGAGATGGGCTGTTTAGGCTGGAAGGATGGGTCCTTTTGATAAGCACACACTATATGTCCTCTTTCCCTGTCAACCAGATGAGACAACAATTTGAGTTAGTCATTCTCATGCTTATGAATTATCAAAAGTTTGCCATCATTCGATGTTTTGCTAAACATGTAAAGATAGGAGTTCATTAGAAAATAAGTCAGAAATATTGAAGGAACATCAAAACATAAGATAAAATTTGTTGGTACCAAATGCGTGAGAAGGTTCACGATCTCATCCATGCTTTGGTAAGTAGCACCCTAAAATACTATAACTACTGACAATATCATATGTACAACTACTGAAAATAAATATGTATCCACCATAAGATTTACTCTCCGTGTGCATGTGCGTGAGAGAGAGAGAGAGCGAGCAGCTAGATCTTGGAAGTGATGACCTTGAAACATCTGATGCAGGTGACCGCACTGAAAAAGCTAGAATTGAAGAAGATGCCCCACTTAAGGCCTGCAGTACTGTTGGTGCAGGAGATGAGACAGTTGACAAAAGCTTCCAAGTGGAAAGTATAGAAAAAGCAGCCCAAGAATTGAGTGGTGACAATAAGACTTACAAAGCTGAAGATGATGTTGAGAGGAATGCCATTATAGATGAAGAGGTCTGTTTCAATATAAGAATACACACGAGCGCACACACACATGCACTAAATCTAATTTTCCCCACTCCCTTAATCATTTTTCATCATGTGGAAGCCTCATCGGTGTATACAGGTGCATGATGGAACGAAGATCACAGGCACAGGAGAGGTCACTGAAGATAATATCATAGAAGGCAATGTAAGACCAAGTGAAAAGATGAAGGACGAGAGACATGAAGGAAAGCAAACCCCATATGATGGCATTAGGGATGTCTCCATCTCAACACTACCAGAAAATCCAGACATCCAGAATGACAATGAGGCAATCTTGGAAACTAGAGAAGGTGCCAAGGACAAGCCTGAGAACCCACCTCTTACATTGTTAAAAGACAAGACACCAGTCGAAGAAGAAATTCAAGATAAGAACAATTTAAATACTCCTTTTGTCATACAAACAGAAGAGATGTTATTGCAGAAAGTAGACAAGCCTGAGATATTCAAAGAAGTCTCTGAAATTGGGTCGGAGGATGCTGTTAAGGAGAGTCCAAAAGAAGTAGAAGACCAAACTGAAATCCTTGAGAAAATTGCCCAAGCTGATAGCACCAGAAGTGAAAAAGGTAAGGATGATGAAAACCCTGAAGGGCCTGAACAAAAGCTCAATGGTTCATTCATAAAATATGAGGAAAGTGTACACAGCAAAGCTGAGGGGCTGGTTACAACAGAGGCTTCAGCAGGGGAGAACAAAAATGAAGAAAAATTTACTGTCGTAGTGGCTGAAGACAGCATCAGTAATACAGAAATTATTGAGGCTGAAGAGCACAGGAAAAAGGAAACCTCAAAACATGAGGAAGACCCGGACCAAAGCTTTCTGCAGCATTCTGAACCAAAAATGGAGAAGCTTGAAAGATCCTTGAATGTGATTTCTGAAACGATGGAAACAAGTGCTTCATGTGAAAATGCTGAAACAATTACCTGCGTCAAAGAAAATAGATCTATCAAAAACCTTGAAGAAAGCTACGAGGAAAAAGAGCAGGAACACAAACCAGCTGATATTGATGGCATCAGTGAGCATGGCATCCCAAAAGAAGAGGTTAGAACAATATAAATTTTTTAAACTTTGTCAATTCTACATTTTTTATTTATTTATTTATTTATTGTCACTAGAGTGAATAATTATAAAGGTTTACTGATGTTCTGTTCCTGTTGCAGAATTTCCCACCGGTTGATTTGAACAAGAAGATTGAAAGTGCAGAAGTTGAGATCCCAGAAAAGAATGTGAATGATTTACATGTTACACATTCGTTAGTAGAAGAAACAGAAGGAGGGGAATGTGAAAGGCAGAATGAAGTCTCCAAATTTGAACCTCAAGAAGTTAATGAAGCAAATGGAGCCTCTGCGGAAGAGGAAAAGCAAATTGAAGAAGCTTCTGAAGCATGCAAAAGCACAGAGAGCACAACTTTAGAGCATATATCTATAGATGAGGCAGCGACAAGGGAATTGATCTCAAGCAAAATAGATGCTGAAAAACTTCAAAAGATTTATGGATTGGACTCTGAAGAAAAATTAGGGGCCAAGTATGCTGGGGAGAAGATAGATGAGGAGACACAAAAGAATGAAGAAGCTATTGATACAGAGATGCATAAAATTGCAACAAAGAGTGAGCAGTTTCAAAACTTCAACTTTTCTATAAATCAATACCGATTGTGGCAGAAATCATAGCAAACTTAAGTTCAACAGAATACAAAGAAATTGATCATATGCTACTAATTACAATAGATAGAAACCAGATCAAGTAATATTTTGCCGCTCAAACATGACATCAATCTGGAAAGGGGACTCAATCACTAGAGTTCTTATTCTAAGTATTATAATTGGTAAATGTACTCAATCAGAAGAATTTTATGAGACATGGTGTTTAGGCCAGAAGGATGGGACCTTCTAAGAACACACTATATGTCCTCTTCGCCTGTCAACCAGATGAGATAACTATTAGAGCTGGTCATGCTCATGCTTATGGGCAATCAATAATTTGCCTCCATTTGATGTTTTGCTCCATATGTAAATATAGAAGTTCATTAGAAAATAAGTCAGAAATATTTAAGGAACAACAATGTATGAAAGAATTTGTCTGCACCGAATTTGTGAGAAGGTCCAATGCCTCATCCATGCTTTAGTAAGTAGATGTCCCAAATACTATAACTACTGATGATGTCATACCTAAGACTACCAAAAATTAACGTGTCCACCACAAGATTTACTCTGTGTGTGTGTGTGTGTGTGTGTGTGTGTGTGCGCGCGTGTGAGAGAGAGAGAGATGATCTGGGAAGTGACAGCCTTGAAACATCTGATGCAGGTGACAACAATGAAAAAGCTGTAATTGAAGGAGATGCTTCAGTTAAAGTCTGCAGTACTGTTGGTGCAGGTGGTGATGGGACAGCTGACCAAAGCTTCCGAGTAGAAATTCTAGAGGAAGCAGCACCGGAATTGAGTGTTGACAATAAGACTTACAAAGCAGAAGAAGATGTTGAGAGGAAAAGCATCATAGATGAAGAGGTCTGTTTGCAATAAAAGAATACACATGCACGCACACGCACGCACAGACACTAAATCTCATTCTCTCCATTCCTTATATTTATTTTTCATTATGAATTAGCCACATCTATTTATACAGGTGCACGATGGACCCAAGATCACAGGCACAGGAGAGGTCACTGAAGGTTATATAATAGAAGACAATGTCAGACCAAGTGAAAAGATGAAGAATGAGAAACATGAAGGAAAGCAAACCCCATATGATGGCATTAGGGATGTCTCCATCTCAACACTAACAGAAAATCCAGACATCCAGAATGACAATGAGGCAATCTTGGAAACTGGAGAGGGTGCCAAGGAAAAGCCTGACAGCCGACCTCTTTCATTGCTAAAAGATGAGACACCAGTTGAAGATGAAATTCAAGATAAGAACATCTTAAATTCACCTTTTGTCATACAAACAGAAGAGATGTTCTTGCAGAAAGTAGAAATGCCCGAGATATTCAAAGAAGTCGCTGAAATTGGGTCAGAGGATGCTGTTAAGGAGAGTCCAAAAGAAGTAGAAGACCAAACTGAAATCCTTGAGAAAACCAATCAAGCTGATAGCACCACAAACGAAGAGGGCAAGGATGATGAAAACCCTAAACAAGAGCTCGATGGTACATTCATAAACTATGAGGAAAGTGTACAGAGCAAAGGTTGGCTGGCTAAGACAGAGGCTTCAGCAGAGGAGAGCACCAAAGACAAAAAATTGACTGCTGTAATGGCAGAAGACAGAATCAGTAAAACAGAAATTGTCGAGACTGAAGAGCACAGGAAAAAGGAAACCTCAAAACATGAAGAGGACCCAGACCAAAGCTTTCTGCAGCATGATGAGCCAAAAAAGGAGAAGCTTGAAAGGTCCTTGAATGAGCTTTCTGAAACGATGGTAACAAGTGCTTCATGTGAAAATGCCGAAACAATTAACTGTGTCAAAGAAGATAGATCCAACAAAATCCTAGAAGAAAGCTATGAGGAAAAAGAGAAGGAAGACAAACCAGCTGATACCAATGGCAGCAGCGAGCATAGAAACCCAAGAGAAGAGGTTAGAACAATATAAATTTTTTAACCTTTTTCAATTCTACATTCTTATATATTTATTTATTTATTATCACTGAAGTGAACAAAGATTTACTGATGTTGGGTCCCCGTTACAGAATTTCCCACCAGTTGATTTGAACAAGGAGATTGAAAGTGCAGAAGTTCAGATACCGGAAAAGAGCGTGAATGATTTAAATGTTACACATTCGTTAGTAGAAGAAACAGAACAAGTGGAATGTGAAAAGCTGGATGAAGTCTCCAACTTTCAACCTCAAGAAGTTAATGAAGCAAATGGAGTCTCTGCAGAAGAGGAAAAGAAAATTGAAGGAGCATCTGAAGCATGCAAAAGCACAGAGAGCACAAATTCAGAGCATACATTTACAGAACAGGCAGCAACAAGGGAATTGATCGCTAGTATAATAGATGATGAGAAACCTCAAAAGATTCATGAAATGGACTCCGAAGAAAAATTAGAGGCCAAGGATGATGGGGAGAACACAGAGGAGGAGACACAAAAGAATGAAGCTATTGATACAGAGATGCATAAAATCGCAACAAAAAGTGAGCAGCTTCAAAACTTTGACATTTTTTCCGTTTAAAATTGATTCCCATCGTAGTGGAAATCATAGTAAACTTAATTTCAAAACAATAAAAACCGACTGACCATATGCTACCAATTACAATACATAACACCATAACAAGTAATACGTTGCTGCTCAAATATGACATCAATATCCCGGAAAGGAGACAAACTACTAGAGTTTTTCTTCTAAGAAGTATAATTAGTAAATATACTCAATGAGGGAATTTTGAAGATGTGGTCTTTGGCCGGAAGGATGGTACCACATTTCAGAAAGCACATAC
>JAESVK010001230.1:42128-55470 GCA_017140935.1 Hamamelis virginiana
GAGCAGAACTAAATGAAGAGAGCTCTAAAGAAGATGATATAGTGGCAAAGATGCCCAAACAAGAGGTAAACCAAATTGTATGACTTAGAGATTAATATTAAAAATTTACGATTATTCTGTAGTTATTAAATTGGGCTCTCACTACTTTTTAAATATATTTTCCTTTCTCTATTCTACTTTGTTAATCAACACCTCATGCATTTACATAGGTATGTGAGATAATTCAAACAGCTGACACTGGAAAACATATCATGGAGGAAGACAGTGCAGTTAAGGACAGCATTGAGGTATCTGATGCAGAAGAAAAATTGAAACCAAAATATAGTCTGGCTAGTCATGTCTTATTCTCAATTTATGTCAAATAATAATTTTCTTTTCAATCAAAACAATTGGTCCCTGAGTCAATATTTCACTTGAGCTCCAAGGAAGATAAGGTCAATGTGAATACGAAATTTAAAGCCTAACAAATGACCTCATCCCCATTTAATCCAGTTAGTATCTAGCTTGATCCTTATCCGTTATTAATAATAACATTACAGACGAAGAGGTCTGCTTGCACTATAAGAATACACACGTAAGCATGCGCACACTACATCTCATTTTTTCCATTCCTTAAATTCTTGCTCATTGTGGTGATACCTCATCTGTTTACGCAGGTGAATGACGGACCCAAGATCACAAGCACAGGAGAGGTCGACAAAGAGCATATCATAGAAACCACCACTAGATACATCTCACCAGAACTGATTGAAGAAGAAACAATTAAGATCTTTCAAGACAATGAAAACGAAGCTGAAAGTTCAAAACGAGAAGACACTAAAGAACAAATCATAGAGGAAGGCAATGTTATAGACCTCTCATCAGAATCCACTGCAGAAGGTCCAGTTAAGAACTTCCAAGATGATGAAAAGGAAGAGGAGAAGTTCAAAGGAGAGGTCAGCTTGACTATATAACATTTAAGACCAACTTGGTTCATTTGTCAAAAGTTAGCTTGTATTCTTTTTTGCTAATTTGAAGCTTAATTTCTTACACAGATTTTTGAGGAGTCCGAGGCAGCTGAAGAAGGTGAGTGCATTGCACAAGAGATAAATCAAGCTGATGAAATCCCTGAAAGAATATTTTATGCTTCATCCATGAAACAAGAAGTGCAAGGAGAAGGGGAAAAACTGTCTCTAATGGAAGCTTTAAAAGAGGAGAAAAATGATGAGGATGGATCCTCTGTCCAGGTTACTGGAGATGAGAATATTACTAGGCTAGTCAAGGCTAAGGAGAACATTGAGAAGGCAACATTAAAAGATGACGAAGATGCCAAACAGATCTTGCAGCAAGATGAACCAGGCGAGAAGCCTGAACAATTATTAAATGTGATGTCTAAAGAAACTGAGGAAGGTGTTTCAAGTGAAAATACTGAAAGAATTACCAGCACAAGAGAGGAAGCATCTGTTCAGAACCTTGAAGAAACCTTAGAGATAGAAATGAAAGAAGAAGAAACAAAAGATACTCATGATACTAAAGAGGATGGAATTGCAAAGGATGAGGTCAAAATATTATAAAATCTTTTACTCTTTTTTTTTCTTCTTTTTTTTTTTTTAACAATCTCCTCTTCTTTTTCAATTTTTTTTTTTTCCAATCACTAAAATGACTAGCAGTCACTCTAACAATGGTTAAGTTAATGATCTTGTATCCATACTGCAGGATCCCAAACTAGCTTCTGAAGCGTTTGAGGAGAGCAAAAGCACAGAAAGCACGGTTTCGCAACAAAACTTAAAAGAGAGTGAGATAGAAGTTGAAAAACTCAGAAGGGAATGTGAATTGGACTCTAAAGAGGAATTCGAGGGCAAGAATGCAAGTGAAAACATAGAAGAGGAGACAAAGAATGAAGAAACTTCTGACATATGTTTGCATAAAGTTGAAACAAAATGTGAGTAGTTTACAAATTTTTCCAGCATTATTTTCTATACAACTGATGCTACTACTAGTAGTGGGAGAATATAAAAGTAAATTGTAAGTCCAAAACAATACATAGAGAGCATATGCTGTTAAATTCAAGACATCTAAGATGTACCAAGTAAAATAGTTTGTGAATTGGAAATGACATTATTCTACCAAAATAGGGAACTCGCCATTAATAGAAATATTTATGCTATATGTTACTTAAGGTAATTGCTTTCAATTAGTGCAGGACATGGGCGTTTTTCAGGCTGGCACAATCATTCAGTAACAACAATCATACATATCTTCTGCTACCGACTGGATAAAAATCAAAAGCATTATAGCAGAAACGATCTAATTCTTCTTAGCAGTTGAAATTGTGTTCTTCTTTTTCTTTTTTCTTTTTTCTTTCTCATTAAATAGGGATAGAAAAAGCTCACATAAAACAGTGGAAAATATCAGAGGAGATTTATTATGTATAATGCTATAACAATCATCTTCCTTCTTTTCAAGATGTTCTGCTATCTCATCATCAGTCTAGTGAATATGGTTAAACATTTCATCGTTGTCATAGAGGAGGGTTCTTTCAATGGCCGACACCAAGTTCACATGATTGTGTCAATTGTGTTTTTCAAATTTCTAGATATCCAAGGGATCAGCGAACTATTTAGGGTCATGGAGTGGAGTCTGTACCTGTGTATGTATTGATTTAATGTTTCATAATAGTTAAGAATCACTCTATTGGGGAGACAAGGGAGTCCAAAATCCAATACAACAGGCCAAATATACAAGTCTCAAACTCATACCCAATTAAAAGGCTTAAGCCCATTAGTGCTGAACCCATTCATTGTAGATTAACCCTTTCTTTCTTCTTCTGCTGTGTGATAACCCACAAGTGAACCTCAACAAATCTCCCTCTTCATGTGTAATCCACATCAGGTTCAACTCCCCCTCAAGTTTAATCAACTACTCTCCACAAGCATTGCGCCACTAAACTCTTACAATAGTCTTACACTTCATGAGTCACCGTGTTTCCATATGTCATGAGCCTGTGCCCAGCTGCTCATGCCTTACATGCTCCTTGACGGTCCAATGGTCAGCCACTTCACCGCAATAAGACCAGCCCAGTAGATTCCAGACTACACCGCGATACCGTGACTCCAACCAAGAGCCCATGAACTGTGCCATGCCACCTGCTTGGAGAGTTGAACATGACTCCAACCAAGAGCCCCATGAATTGTCACGCCAGTTGCTTGGAGAATTTGCCCAGGATTGTCAGCCATCAGCTCTCATACCATTTGTTGGGGAGATAGGGGAGTCCAAAATCTAATACAATTGGCCAAATATACAAATGTGAAACTCATACCCACTTAAAAGGCTTAAAACCATTAGTGGTGAGCCCATTCATTGTATATAAAGCCACTTTTCCTTCTTTTGTCTTCCGATGTATGATAACCCACACGTGAACCTCAACACACTCCACCTATGAAACCCAGACAAACGATTAGCCATAAAATGACATGCTCACACATGCATGCGCAGGCACATGCACGTACCCACACACAGTCCATATAGTAACTCATAGCTTTGTAACATCTAAAGCAGATGCCAGCACTGAGGAAAGTATAATAGAGGACAATGCTACTGTTAAAGACAGCCCTACTGTTCGCATTGGAGATGAAGCGGTTGAACTAAGCTGTCAAGAGGATGAAAAAACGCAAAAGGGCGCTGAGGAAGCTGAACCTAAAACAAAGGATGGAGAAGAAAGTTGCAAAACAGATAATGAGCCAGAATATTTAAAAAATCGGTCCATAAATGAAGAGGTTTGGTTCGAATACATGACTTTTTACGTTAATCTCAACTATTATTTTTATTTTATTTTCTAATAATCTTTTATTCTTGTTCATGAAATCAAACCCTTATCTGTCATGCAGGTATATGAGGGTCCTAAGATTGCTGGCATGGGTGAGGATACTGAAAAACACATCATACAGGAAGAACACACTGTTATAGAAGTCTCACCAGAATCAATTGGAGAAGAAACATCTAAGAGCTCTGAAGAAGATGAAAAAGGGGAAGAGAAGCCCAAAGTAGAGGTTAGCTTGACAGTAAACTTTGAAGCTTACCCTCTCTCGCAGGGTTAAGTTAAAAATTCGTGTTTTGGTTTTCTTTCAATATCTTTGATTCTTATTCAATAAGTAGAATTTCTACCTCTCATACAGATGTGTGGGGAACTTGAAACAACCAGTGCTGGTAAGGGCATTGGAAAACAGAATCTAGAGGAGGAAAACGCTATCAAGAACCAGTCTATAGAACCTGTCGGAGTAGAAATAAATGAAGAGAGCTCTAAAGATGATACGGTGGTCAAGATACCCAAACAAGAGGTAAAGCGGATTGCATGACTTAGAGCTTAATCTTCGAAATTTTCAGATTATTCTATAATTATTAACTTGGACTCTCATTATTTAAATATATTTTCCTTTCTCTATTTATAATTTGTTAAATCAACATCTCATCCATTTACATAGGTATGTGAGATAATTGAAGCAGCTAAGAAAGGCGAGGACACAGGAAAACAGATAGCGAAGGAAAAAAATACAGCGATGGACAATCCTGAGGTATCTAGTGGAGAAGAAAGAATTAAAGCCAAAATATAGGCTGGCTACAGATGCCTCATTCTCAATTTCTGCATTGCTATCAAACTACATCAACATATCATCATTGCATTCAACCAATATATTCCTAGTCCAACATTATTGATACTCTTTCAATACTAATTTTGTTTTCCATCAAAAAAATTGGAGCTTAAGTGGATACTTCATCAATCATATAGATGTTTGAGATAACCAGAGCAGGCCAAGACACCAGAGAACAGATTATAAAGGAAATTTACAGTGTTAAAGACCACCCTAAAGAATCCATTGAAAAAGAAACACTTGTAGAGAGCTTCAACAAAGATGAGGTCAATGTGAATATGAAATTTAAACCTTAACAAATGAGCTTTTCCCTGTTTGGTCCTTTCTTAATTTCTATTCTAACCCCTATCCATTAACTATTAGTCATTTTAATTAACCCAAAACTTCATCTGTTATATAGGAAGGTGAGGGATTCGAGACAGCTGCTTCAAGTACGAACACTGAAAAACAGAACAAAGAGGAATGTGCTACTCCAGACCTCTCTTCATTTTCAGTTGGAGAAGAAACAGCTGAGGAAAGCTCAAAGGAAGATGAGAGTGATGCAATTAAGTTAAAAGAAGGGGTGAGACTGTAGAAAAGCTGAATTGGGTTACAAATGTCTCCATTTTAACTGTCCTTTCTTAGTTAACTTCAAAATTTATCTGTATAGTTGGTTAAAGACTCATAGTTAGAATTCATTGAACAGATAGAGGCAACAGGTTCCACAGAGGATATGTTATTGGAGACCTTAGGGGACAGGGCTGAGACAAATAAGGACCTTGATGCTTTGAATACCACAGAAACATCAGAAGAAGAAACACAACCAAAAGAAAGCAATGAAAGCCTTGTTGGGAACTCTTTGGTGTCTAAGGTGTCTGAGAAAGAGATTAAAACAGAAATCTTGGAGAAAGAAGAACCCACTATTAATGATTCTGACTCAGCATCAGTTACAGTAGTAATGGAAGAAAAATGCTTAAAGGGAGCTGAACCTGAAGACAAAAAGGAGGTAGAAGTTCTAACTTGTTTCTAAGGACTAGGGTCAAGAAACAATTATCCCATGAAAAGTGAATCATCCTATTGTTTCAACTTTCAACATAGCATTTCAGATGAGTTTATTCTGCATTTTCATAGTTTGAATAAGTTCTCCTGCTCTGCTTAACATTTGTTAAAAATAAGCTTGTGATGAGATTTAAAGAACAGACGTCATTTTATTTTTATTATTATTATTTTGTAATTATGCTGATAATTCCATTTGCATGACCAATTTGTGTTCATATGCTATGTGAGATCACGCATATATCATGATTTCACTTCCATCGAACATTTTTCTATTTTAGACTACATTGAGCCTTTTAACTGATCTATAGTTGTGGAACAGAATCTTGAATCAGCTGATCTTAGTGAAAAGCTTGAATGCACCTCTAAATCAGTGGCTGAAGATCAATGTAATAAACTACTTCCTGAAATCAGCCAGACCCAAATTGAGGAAAACGATGATGTGCAGGATCAGAATACTGAGACTGTTGAACAGCAAATTAGTGGACAAAGATTTCTAGAAGGTGAAAAGGAGAAGAATGAGCAAGCAGGGCCCAAACAGGGGGCTGAAGATCATATTAAGGAAACGCAAAATGCAAATGAAACCATAAAGGATGTCATTTTAACTGAAAAGGTCAGTTAGGGAATAAACCCGTACTTCGTATATTCTTCCACGAGTATTTCTTTAGATTCTGTTTGTTATATTGAAATTATACCCATTGAACAGGTGCCTGAGGGATCTGGGGAAGCTGATGAAAATGAAAACATCAAAGAGCAGATCATACAAGAAGAGAGTGACAGAAAGGAGTTGCATACAGTATCCGCCGGAGATGAAACAGATAATGAGGTCAGCTAAACATTGACCAAATAAGAACAACATTATGAACATTTCTCATACGTGGTATTTCTTCATTCTCTTATTGTTAATTTTAAACAATATCTTTCAAACAGGTGAAAAACTCCGACCCAGTTTCAATGGAGAATCTTAAAGCAACAAACTCCAATGAGCAGATAGAAACAATGAACTTAGAGGTTGAGGAACACCTGGATAGGGAGCGAGAAGCATCTCTCCTCACCAAAGCATCGGAAAATGCAACAATGGAGAAAGGAGATAATGAAAAGACTATAGATGATTTCATCTTGGTTTCTGAAGTGCCAGAAGAAAAGATAAAGGAGGAAATCCTAGAGCAAGCAGATGATTGTTATGACAAGCTGGATACTACAACTGTAACAGTGGAAACAGAAAATAACTTGGAGGAACCTGAAAAGACCATTAATAATAATTTAGAGGCGGCATCAAAGTACCAAGAAATTTTAGACTCAGGGAGCTCAGATAAAAATGCTGATGATATACCCACAACTCATTCATTGCGTGACGAAATTTTACCAGAAGTAGGTGAAAAGTGTGAGGAAGCCTCCAATCTTGAGTTAGGTAAGATGGAAAAGACTTTTGAATCTGCATCCGAAGTTCAGAGTCATGATGTACTCACCAAATCAGGAGAGACTGAAATCAAGGAGGAGCACCTTGAGGCAGCAATGATTTTGTTGAACGCGGAAGAAAACCAGTTTGAAGCAAATGAAATTATAAGGAATGAAGTTTCAAATGAAAAGGTCAAACGGAAAATAAGAATAAAATTTTATCCCTTCATGCATTTTTTTTTTCTTTTTTTCTTTTTTATCCTTTCTCATTTTGCTGTAATGATTATATTTGAAAATTGCTAACTGAGAAAGAACAAAAAACAGATCGAAGAGAAAAAGGAAGTCGCCAAGGGGTCTCACTCAGCGTCTCTTGGTAAAGATACAATTAAAGAGATACACCAAGAAGATGAACAAAAGGCTGAAGAACAACCAGGAGAGAATACAATCGAAACACTTAGGACCACAAAGAATGAAATTCAAAGTGATGAGGTCAGTGAAAGGGATAGAAATTCATTTACAATGTTCCCTTTTATACTCTCTCTCTTTAAAGTTTAAGCTTTTAACTGTTCTGCAGTTGTCTGAGGAAACTGAAAAGACCAGTGCAAGCAAGAACATTATAAAACAGATTGCACATGAAGATAGAGCTCTCAGGGACCCGTACATAGTTTCTGTCAAGGATAAGACAGTTACAGAGATCCTTCCAGATGAAGCAGAGGAACAGAATGTCGAGAAGGCAGCAATTAAATTGAACCTTGAGAATCAGGGTGACACAACAAACTTTAGAGACTGCAAAACAGAAGCCACAACTCAAAGTGAAGAGGTCAGATTACGCTACATCCTCCTTCCCTGCTATTAAAAATGAAACTTTTAAAAAATCAAAGTGTTAGACAAAAAAATCTAATACAAGAAGGGTTATGAACTGCAACAGTTCTGTTATTGTGTTCTCATACATCTGTTCGGTGGACAAAATGGTCAGAAAAAATTCCGGTACGATGTCAATCACACTTAAGTTCAATTATAAATGAGGCTTCTAACAGTAATGTTTGGCTAACAAGCTATATCTATGGAAACAAAGAGAGCCTCAACATAAAATTGAGATTTTATGATCTGTAACAACAAAACTACCTCAAAGATCAAAGCAAAGAAAATAATACAATGGAAGAGATTGAAACAACAAATTACAGGAAAAAGTTTCTTTTCCCATGTAAGGTAAAATTGGCACGTGAGCGCGCGCAAACGCACACACACGTAAAAGGCCTCAAAAAAGCCAGTCTTATCCACATTTCCACAACACCACCACACCAATAGTCAGATGTCCCAAAACAGGCATTCAACATTAACTAAGACACGGCCAGATTCACAATGTCACAAATGTGGGGAACTGTCTCCAAAAATATTGAAATTGGCATCATGAGCTCATCTTCATGTGATCTCTGGCACCATAAGTATTAAAAGGTCAGTATTAAGATATATTTTTATATCCTGCATAAAGACATCTTAACAAACATAGCAATGGAACAACAAAGTTACCTAGACCACTAAGCTCAAATTGTATAGGAGCCAAGCGCTTGATCCCAATCTCCATTGGTTCTTCAACAATAGACTTACCCTCTAGGAGCATGGAAAAAATGAAGTGGTTGCATCTGATAAACATTTTCTTCACTTTCATTTTCTTATCTAGAACAATTGACCTTTTGGAAGGCATGGTGACCACTCTATGTCAGCACCTTGCCACCCCCAACCAATCATTCTGAAAAGAAGGAAAACATTCATTCTTCACTACCCACTTTCTTCAGGTTTATTGCTACCAGGAACTATCTGTGAATCATAACTATTATATACAACAAGGGTTGTATTTCTTTGGGGCTCCTTCCATTATTTATCATAAGTTCAAAGTTTATCTGCTGTACAGGTTACTATAGAGTTGGAAAAGCATGACCTGGATACATCAAGCACTAATGACAAGAAGGAAACTACAATCACAAAAAGAGAGGAAGGGCTGGATACAAACCTCGGAGTTCCACCAGAAATAAATGCAGCAGCCAAAGAAGCACCATATGAAAAAGTAGTTGAAGAAATTGAAAAGGCCTCTGAACCTTATCCTAAGGAGCAGGTTGCTGAGGCGCTTGCTGATAATCCTGAGAACCTCATGGAAGGTGAGAAACATAAGCACACATCCCTTGAATTGGCATGGGATGAAATTGATGTTAAAGAAGACTTGAAACTGGAAGGTCAAGAGGTTTATGACAATAAAGCAGGCACTTCATCTGTGAATGAAAATTCACAAGAAGAAATACTGGATAAAAACAGCAAGTTCACAGAGGATGATGAGAAACAGCATGATTGGGAATTCGACAAGAAAGCAGCTGAAGTGAGCATAACAGCAGAAGGCAAGGGCATCAAGGAAGAGAGAGAGCACACTAAGGATGAGGTAAGCATAAATACTGTAGCAATTGGAAACTCAATAAATGGTAAATAACCACAGAAACAACCTGACACTTCATCTGTTCTGCAGGAACTACTAGAGGTTTCGATCAGGGAAAATGAGAGGAAGCCTGATCAAGCTGAGATTCAGAGTACAATATATGCATATGAAGAAAGAGAAATCCAAGATCAATCCGAGAAGGCTGATGATTTAGCTCATATCCAAGATTCGAGACTAGTGATTTCACAAAAAGAAGGCAGCATGGTACCTGCAGAAGCCGATGAAACCACTCAAGAAATTCAAAAGATAGAGAAAACCTCCCATTCAATATCAGAAAAGCAGATACTGAGAGAGGCAGATCCAGGTGAGATCGCAGAGACAATGGTTTCAACTGGTGACAAAGATGCTTTGCTAGTGGCACAAGACCCAATTGCAAAAACCTTACAGAAAGCAGAAGTAAAAGACCTAGAACCTGGAAATGCTTCGGAGATTGACGCAGAACTAAATGAAGAAACCACTAAAGAGTTCACATCAAATGATGCAGAAAATATTTCTCTATCTAACCTCTTGCAAAGATCCACAAAAGAAACCGTGCAAAGGGCTGAACATGTGACCGAAGAAAAAGAACCAACGGCCAACAAGGAAGAAATGCAAACTGAAGAAGTGGAAACTTTGCAAGTAGAAGCAGAAAAAAGCGATGAGGAGAAAGAAGAAGAAGAGGAAGGAGACGAACACAAAAAGGCGGACTCAGGCTCCGATGCTCCCGTCATGGTGGAAGCCTCTAGAGACATGGATGTCAAGACTCCACACAAGAAATCTCATCATAACATACTATCAGGGGTTGGGTCAAAAGTAAAGCATTCAATTGCCAAGGTGAAGAAAGCCATCACCGGTAAGTCTTCTCACTCGAAGACACAACCACCAAAGCAAAACAAGTAAATAGGAGATCACTGGCATTTTATACAGTTGGGCAATGGGCGAGTGAGTAGTTTGATGTTGTGCATATAAATTTACACAAGGTTTGAGTTTGCAGTTTATACAGTAGTGAGTAGTTTGGTGTTGTGTATATAAATTTACCCACGGTTTGAGTGTGCAGTTGAGCAATAGGCGAGTGAGTAGTTTGTGTTTATAAATTTTCCCAAGGCTTCAGTGTGGTGTTTATTTGTGCAGCAGAAGTGAATTCAGGATCATTATTTGTATAAAGTCAGTTAAACAGTTTTACATGAATATGTGGATTATCTAGCAAGAAGCAGAGCCAAGAACCATGAAAAGAAAATCCAAGATCAAAGAAGAACTCGAATACATTGTAACTCCTATATCAAATCAGGAAATAGATACAGATCTTTTACAACTTGATGCGTGGAAGGAAGAACTGTGTAGAGAAAGTTGATAACCATGGAACATCAGCAAGTGAGAGAGAGAGAGAGAGAGAGAGCGCAATACCCACATCGATTGCTGATGTGATATCCTTCGTCTTTCGCAAATGAAAGATGAGCATGAACTGGGTTGGTCTGTGTTCAGTGTTCTGTCAAGGTATGCAAAGAAAACAACTATGGTACATTAGACAGACAGACAGACAGACAGAGAGCGCGCGCAATATCCACATCGATTGTTTATGTGATATCCTTCGTCTTTCGCTAATGAAAGATGGGCTGAACTGGGTTGCTCTGTGTTCTATCAAGGTATGCAGAGAAAACAACTATGGTACATTAGATAGAGAGAAAGAGAGAGAGAGAGAGAGAGCAATACCCACATCGATTGTTGATGTGATATCCTTCGTCTTTCGCTAATGAAAGTTCAGTGTTCTGCCACGGATTGAACTGGGTTTGGAAGTGAGAACTTCGATTGAAGGTCACTTATGGGTACATGGTTTTCCTTCTTTTTTTGGGCTAATGACACATTTATACTCTCTTTCTCTCTCTCCTCTGAAATTTGTAAACGCGCCAACGGAAGGCAATGAGGGGACACGATCATCATTTTTCCCTCGAAAACATATAAAAAGGGTGAATTACAGGAAGTTCCCTAGGTTTCTTACATATACTTGAAGCATCCTATATATCTTTTAAAATTACACCAACCTCCCATATTAAATTATTTATCTCACCACTCACCGGCTATATATAGAGATTTACTTTATTCCTCCTCTTGAATTATTATAATTATGTAATACCAATATCTTGTAGGGTCAATTTCACAAAATGAACATAGAAATGGAATCCTTAAATTTTTAAATGGAAAAATATAGTTTGATCCCTCAATCATCGCTAATTTATACTTTATACTCTATAGTTGTAATTCGAACGTATTAATTTCCTATAATTTTTATTTATGACACTTTCCACATTTCTATCAGTTAACTATTATGAATTTTATAGATATACTTTTAAATACATTAGTATTTTAAGATAAATGCCATGTGCAAAAATATTAAATTTAATGCTATTTTTTCATCAAATAAACAATTAACTAACTAATTAAATGGTGCAAAATATCACAAATTAATACTATAGGGGGGTTTATGTGTTCAAATTAAAATTACAGAAATACAATTGTAAATCAGCAATAGTTGAGAAAATCAAACTGCAATTTTTCTATTTTTAATTGTACTAACAATCTAACACTTTACCCCATTTTCACCTATTTTTAAATTTAAATTTGGAAGAAAATAGACGATATGATTATCAAATGATGCTAATAAATCAATTCAATGTAAAAAAAATGCTCTTTTAATAATTTGTTTAGATATTAATTTGACAAAATAAAACTATATATAACTTTATTTCTGTAATACTCATGTGATCAATTTCTGTCAATTTTAATGTTTAAATTAATTATACAAAATAATTTCAAAATTAAATTGGTTTAGAAGACACCTATATACTTTATTTATTTCCAATTTTTGAAGCACAAAATGTTTAAATTTTATATTAAAAATAATATAAAAATCGAATTGGTTTAGAAGACACTTACATACTTTATTTATTTCAAATTTTCGAAGAACAAAGTGTCATAATTTCATAATTGATGGGTCATATGTTCGGGTTTGAATTTCATAAAATTTCATATAACTAACTTATAATTTAATGCAATTTCATATAACTTATCATATTTTTCAACTAGTATGCATTATATATTTATTTATTTTAAAAATATAAAACAGAGAATATATATATATGTGTGTGTGTGTGTGTTATATAGTTAATCCAGTAGTTGTTTGATAGAATTTATGCAAATGCATTGATTTAAGATCCTAAATGGACTATTGATATGAGCAAGTATCCATGAATACAAAAACGCAAAACAAGTTTATGCCAAAAAAAAATTGGTAAAACTCTCGTCTCGTTGTTTTCTGCTGCCCGTAAAATGTTAGCCATTCAAAAATAAGAAAAGAAAAAAAATTTGTACCCTACATCAAACATACCGCACAAAAAATAGCTCAGACCCGTTTGGATAAGCTGCTACTTCGTGGTTTTTTTACTTTTAAAAGTGAAAAATTAAAATTTTGAACGTGAAAATTTTGATAGTTTCTTTAAAAAATTGAGAGCATCCACAGCAGAATAGCAAAACCTCCCTAGCCAAAGCTAAAATTTTGTTCCAAAAAGTGGTTTTTTGCTATTAAGCTTTTAGCCAATTTTTTTTTCCCACAGCAGTGTAGCTAAAACAGAATAGCTAAACCATTTTCTTCCACTTTTACCCTCATGAAGTACTTTTCAATTACATCACATACCCTTCATTCATCTACATGACTCAAACCACTATTATTTTTAATTTATCAAATTAAAAATATTAAAAATAATATTTTATTTTTAAATTAATGTTAAATTTTATCTTTTTTTTTTTTTTTTTTTTTTTTTAA
>JAESVK010001230.1:56463-90155 GCA_017140935.1 Hamamelis virginiana
GCATGTCATATTTAAGTACTATCATCAATGCTATGAAAATTAAAGCTGAGTTTGACAATGCATATCATCTCTCCGTGTGTATTGATCGTCTATAAAATGGCTTTCATTTAGAGAGTTCAAACACCACATATCTTCAAATTCAACAATAGAAACAATGAGTAACTTGTTCAAACAGATTGCAAATGGAGATTTTTCAGCATCCTCATCATCGGATGAGGAAGAACTTGGCATGTGGTCAGCAGCCTTCTTGGAGTTTGAAACTGGAAACCCACAATCAATAACACACGGAGAGAGTAGCCACAGGCAATTCCGATATCGTGATAGAGTCGGTGGTAATATTCGGCTGCTTAATGACTACTTTGTTGAGAATCCAGTATACGATGAAAGTTTATTTCGCAGACGCTTCCGTATGCAGCATCCCTTGTTCTATCGAATATTACATGCGCTCCAACACCACGACAGATACTTCAGACAAAGAAGTAACGCTGCTGGAACATTAGGCTTACCTGAAGAACAAAAGATGACGGCCGCACTTCGTATGCTTGCATACGGTATGTCCGCTGATTCAGTGGATGAGTACGTCCGCATTGGAGAGACCACAGCACTCCAGTGTGTGAAGCGCTTCTGTAAAGGAGTGGTTCGTGTATTTGGAGAGGAATATCTCAGGTCGCCTAACGCGGCTGACATAGCCAGGCTATTGCGCAAAGCAGATCAGCGTGGTTTCCTGGAATGTTGGGAAGTTTGGACTGTATGCATTGGGCATGGAAAAACTGTCCCACAGCTTATCACGGTATTTATACAGGACATGTCCACCGACCGACAATCGTTCTCGAAGCAGTCACCTCGTATGACTTGTGGATATGGCATGCTTTTTTTGGCATGCCAGGGTCAAATAATGATATTAACGTTCTTGATGCTTCTAATCTCTTTAGTAATTTGCAAGAAGATCGTGGCCCTCCAGCGAGTTATTCCATATCGGGCACCCATTACAATATGGGATATTATCTCGCGGATGGAATATATCCACAATGGGCAACAATTGTTCAAACAATAAGCCAATCACAAGATCCAGCAAAAGCTTTTTTTGCAGAAAAACATGAAAGTTATAGAAAAGATGTCGAACGTGCATTTGGGGTGCTGCAAGCACGTTTCGCAATCGTTCGAGGGCCAGCGCGATTTTGGCATACTGAAGATTTATGCTTCATCATGAAGGCGTGCATTATTTTGCACAACATGATAGTAGAGGACGAACGAGTTGATGACAATCTACTAGTTGCAGAAACTATTACACACGACGAATATGACTCACTTGATTCGTCCACCCCGGTAGAAGTCTCAACTGGCGGGATACCATTTGATCGGTACATGGCCCGACATCGCGCGATTCGAGATTCGAATGCCCATTATGCCCTCGCACCAACATCATTGCTCATCTTTGGTCGCTACATGGACAAAGCCTTATGGATTGATTATTTGTACGCATGCTTTATTACAATGTGATATTTAAGTTTATATATTCTGTTGTATGAGAAGTCAGCATGTTTTTTTCTTTGGTCGCTACATGATGATGCATTTCATTTAATTAAAGTAGGGAAAAATTTAAAAACTAGTGCATTAAATTAAAGCATATAGTAGTTGCATTACACAAGACCTGGAAGTTTATAAACTCCCACATTAGACAAGTACTGGAATTATAAAAACTAGTGCATAAATAAGAAAGAGTGAAAGTACATAAGCTAATAGTCAGGGAGCGGGGAATAGTTGGAGCTGCAACCTTTTTGCAATGCTCTGGCCATAATGGCATTCTTTTGCAATTGATAATAGTGTTGCAAATCTGGGGACATGCCTGTAATTTCAATCTTCATAATTGCCTCATCTTCACGCCTCTGCTCCCTATCGTCGGCAGCCTTCTTACGTTCTTCAGTAGCCCTCATTCTTTATTTAGTAGCCCTCATCCTTTCTTCAGCAACATGCGCCATTGAAGTTGCAAAACCTCCCTTTCAGATGCTGCCTTCATTAACGCAAGCTTTTCCTCTTCAAATAGAACCCTACGAGATTCTTTTTGGCCCATCACGTCTCGCATTGTTTCTGTAAATGCACTACTACTATTCGCTGGACTTGCTTTGCTTTTTCGACGAGATTCTTTTTCTGCTTTTCGTCCAGGCAGCCTTTTGTTCCTCATAGGTGAGCTAACACTGTCATTACTGAATGGATCTTGAGAGTCATCAAGAGAGATTGGCGTTCGAGGAGTCCCCTCAGCAGGCGACTGGGGGGGGCTATGGGGTAAAGATTGCGCATCCAGAATTATCCACTTATTAGAGAGTTTGAGAATTTCCCAGCAGTGATCCAAAAGGAAAGGTTTGCCAATATCATTTTCGAACAACTTTTTGCTTGCACAACCTACGCAGTTTGAACAGAACTACATTATGATTTCTTGAAAATAGATTGGGACAATAATATAACAATAGCAAACTCACCTTGTCAAGGAGGTTGGATCCACTTTTTGCCGGCCTGTGCTGGATCTGTGCGAGACACCCACGATTTTTTGTACAGAAATGCCTGATTTGAGCCCAGCGATTTTGGATTGAACAAGAAGTACGTGGTTCTGGGCTAACATTTTTACCTATAAAGTGCTCTAAAACTCGATCCCAGAACTTTACCAAAGGTTGTCCAGAACCGGTCACCGGATCTTGGCTTATGGTCAGCCATGCTACGCACAATGCCTCGTCTTCTGCTGTTGAGAATGACTTTCCCCGCTTAGGCTTAGGCCGTGATTGAGAAGTTGACATTTTTTTGGCCTAATAGATATAAGATATTAAATTTAACTAAATTTTCAAAATTTATAAACCATATCAAATGTTATGAAAATTAAATAATATATAGAAATAAATTATTAAAATTCCATAATGCAAGGTGACTTCAATAGGGGCAATTGCAAACCATATGTCGCAAAAATGACCGTTAGATTCGACGAAATACATGTCATCTGCATTTCGACCAAAAACCACAGTGATTCAACGGTCGGTTTATGAAAACGATTTGTCAAATCATATTAACCGGTGATATTTTGATAAACACATAATGTCACAATTTTCCATATTGACATATGTAATAATCTGACCGTTGGATGACTATAATATTTAGTAAACATGCACATTTTTCAATTGTCACAATTTGGATGACTATAATATTTAGTAATGTCACAATTTAGTAATGTCACAATTTGGATGACTATAATATTTAGTAATGTCACAATTTAGTAATGTCACAATTTGGATGAATATAATATTTAGTAATGTCACAATTTGGATGACTATAATATTTTGGATGACTATAATATTTAGTAAACACATAATGTAACAATTTTCAAAATTTGCTATTAAATTGATCATATTGTAATGCATATATCTAGTGAAAATAAAACATTAAATATGATAATTATTTTAAAATAAAAAAAATAAATTAAAAGCTAACCTTTTTCACCTCTTGAAAAGTTGGCAAGAGTGGTTTGAGCAAGGTGAATCGTATGCTTGAATTTTACAAAGAAGTTTGGGGGGCTATATATAGAAAAAATTAGAATATGACCGTTGAAAGGGCAAAATGGGGAGTGCATTTGGGGTTTGAAGGGTAAAAATGGAAAAAAAATTATAAAAAGGGTTGAAACCCTCATTTTGCTCAAAATCACACTCGGGTTCGCATTTCTCCAAAGGTTCCCGCTGAGTTTGGCCGACGGTGAGAAGCTCCATCACCGATCACCTTCTCCGGTCGACCTCGTCGTCCGGCTATATCGGGCCGACGGTGATAACCCCGAGAAGCAGCGGCGCATTTGGTCGGTTTTTCTCTCCACATCTCGCGCGGTTCTCTCGTTCTCCTCTGCTTCTCTCTCTTCTCACAAATCAGTTCACCGGCCGGTGAAGCTCCATCAATGGATGACGGCATAACACCGGTGGACCTCGAGCACAGTGGACAAACATGAAACTCTGTAAGAGCTTTGATGCACTGATTTTTTGGGTTTTCTTCTTCATTTTTTGATTTATTTTTAATATTATATATGTTTGGTTGCTGATTGTTGAATGAATATTGTGATCGAATTTTTTTTTTTCCTTCATGCTGTCTGTTTGGTTGCTGAGAAAATTGGTGAGAAAGTCCGTTTGATGTGATTCCAATGGTCTTCTTTGGAGGGCAAAAAGGGTTTGTGTCCAAAAAGTGGTTTATTGCTTGATGAACAGGGCGTAGCAAAAAGAGGGCAATTTTTGCTTCCCACTGTTCATTGAGCAAAAAATTTTTTTGCTTTAGCTACACTGCTGCGGAGGTTTTTTTGCAAAAAATGGCCGTTTTTAGCTTTAGCTTTCACTATTGCTAGGCTGCTGCTGATGCTCTGAGGTACTAAAAATTTTTTACTTCCTCGACTTTTAAAAGTAACTACAAAAATTATGCATTATAAAAAATATAAATAACTTATTTTATTTTATATTTTTATTTTTAAGAGTAAAAAAATAAGAAATAGAAACTTATCCAAACTCACCTTCAGATTTTCCATACTTCAACTTGATTAATATGTACCAGTCGAAGAGCTAGCCCAGTTGGTGATGGTTGGGCTTTGGGATAGTTTGTATCCAATTCAAAACCTCATGCTAGTATTTTGTATGTATGTTTGTTGTAATTTATACTATGATGTTGTATTTGAAAAATAAAAAAAAAATAAATTTTTTTTTTTTGATTAATCGATCTCCATCAAATAAAAATGAAACGTAAAAAGTTAACGGGCTGATTATTATTTAACAATTGGGCCCATTCTAACCAATTAACATTTTTATTTTCTTTTTCATTTTTTAAAATGAAAATTACAGTTTGCCTTCATGAACTATTATCGGTTTTCACATTGGCTCTTTGTTGTTTTGATTGCAATAATATACTTTATAAACTATTAGATTGTATCAAATTACCTCCTTACGTTAGTTAATCTTATGAAAAAAATGATGTTAGATACATTATTTTTTTATGTAGTTTTTATCCCGAACTGCTAATGTGCCTATAAGTATATCAGTGATGTTTCACGATTTTTATCATTATATTTTAATTTTTATGAATTATTTTATTCATACAATAAATAAAAATCATAATGAATAAATAAATTGACAAAAATCATGAAACTTCATCTATGTACTTATTGGCACATTAACAATTCAAGATAAATACTTCATAAAGAATTAACAAGTCTAGCATTATTTTTAGTTTAAAAACAAATGGCTAACTAACAGAATAGGGTAATTTGATATAATCTAATAATTTAGGAGACACATTATTACAATCGAAACCGCAAAGGCCAATGTGAAAACGACTAATAGTTTAGGGGGCAAAGTGTAATTTTCCTTTTTTTTATTTATTTGTGAAGCAATATATATTAGTAGGTTGGTTAGTTGTTAATTAGTAGGGAAGAGGAGTAATAAATGGATCAATTTTCATCTATAAGGATTAAAATCTAAAACTTTATTCAATAAAGAGAGAGAGAGAGACATTACTACTAAGTCGAAGCTCATGTTTTTTATTAACCAATTAAATGAGCTTGGTTTGGCTACGGATAATGTATGGTGTGGATTTTTTTTTTTTATTTGGCCTTTTGGGCAATGTAAATCAAGTGTTTTGAAAAACTGACCGTTGGATTGAATATTATTCCTATGTACTACAGGCATTCAAAAAATCACAGTGATCTGACGGTCGATTTATGAGATACAGACTGTGAAAATTTTTAACAGTTTGTAAACTGCAATTCAACTGCCGGTTTTTCAAAACACCTGATTTACATTGGCCAAAAGGCCAAATAAAAAAAAAATCTGCACCATACATGATCCATAGCCAAACTCTTTCCCAATTAACTATTGACTCAAATTTTCATACTGTGCATGATATATTAGTTATTTGAAAACAACCATTTTTATTACCACGAGTGTGATGCAATATAAGGAGGATTAGACTTTGTATGGAAAAATGATAAATTTTTGTCCCCAAAAAATAAGTTTGATTGATTTTTATTTCACTACCATTTAGTGTTTGTTTGGATGTCGGAAAACATGAATAAAATAAAAGAATAAATCTTGCAAATGCTTTAGAATGTGATCTAGTTTCGAGCAAATTTCAGTATTTATCTTCTCTTCTCTTTTTTCTCTTTGAGATTCAAACAAAGCAATTGTAAATTTCATTTTCCCACATGATACAGAAAATAAACTGTAAATACATTTTCTTAACGACTTATGGGTTGCTTTATTTATTTATAATAAAAGGGCTGCTCTATTTAAGAATGAGATAGCAGAAAATGATCGGACCTGACATTGATCGAGTTTACAAAATGGGTGCAATTATTGCAGCCCCAATCCCATCTTTCCGTACCCCGTATACTTAGTATACCCCACTATTTATTAACTAAACCCTACAAATTTTTAAAAATACCCCCAATCCCATTTTAATTTGAATACAAGTTCTTTCCCTACCCCCACCCCAAAAATACCAAGTTCATGAACCTTCATTCACTGCAACAACCTCTTCACCGGTAATGACTTTCCGATGACATTTTCCCTTATGGATTCCTCTTTGACGGCAGGTGACTCTCTGTGTGTGTCTATATATATAGATATATATACTTTTAAAAAAAAAATGTTTGATTAGAAGTAGCCGAACATTTTTATAATAATATTCGGTGATTATCCACCAAACATAAGTCTTTATGTTCGGTACTGAACCCACTTACCCACTGAATAGGGTGACTATGTTTGGTGGATAACCACCTAACATTATAAAAAATATTAATGTTCTACCACTTCCAACTGAACGATTAAAAAAAAAAATCTCCCTACAAAAATTGATATGGTTGAAGCCTCATCATCGATTTTACTCCATTTAGTTGAAGCGTATCACTAAAAAAACTGGTATGGATTAATAAAATAATATATTGTTTTGTTACTCTTCTAAATGAACGTATTAAAACTGTTCGGTGGAAGCATACTGAACATATTTAAAATATTCGGTAAAATCCAATCAAGGATATTGACAATGTTTTGTTGGCTTCACCGAACATAATCAATATATTCGATTTTGTGGCCGACTAAACGTGTCATGAAATTGAAAAAAAAAAAAAAATGTAAAAAAGCTTCAAAAACTCACCTTCCTCTACTTAGACCCTCTTGGTGCTTCAATTTATTTATTTTACCTCCCACAATGTTAAGCACCTAAATATTTATCCAAATACCATACTGGTGTTAATTTATATGAGATTGGATGAAATGAGGAAAGATAAGGGGTTAGGGAAGATGGAAGCTAGGAGAAGGAAAAAAATGAGAAGAGAGAGAAATAGGGTTTTAAAAATATGTTTATTTTATTTTATTTTATTTTTATTTTTTGACTTTGGGGTATAGACCCAATCTCCTCTAGGTTTACTTGACTCTTAAAAAATTACTATGTCCTTGTTAATCAATTTGTTCATGACTATTTTGGACATTGAAAATTACAAAAAGAGGAGATTGGGGTTGCAAAAACTGAACATCCCCACCCTTACAAGATTCATAAACAAGGGGGCCTAATGTTATGGGTTTCAACGACAGCCCAAGTAATGCTTTATTCTTTTTGCCGAACAGTCACAAGGAATGCTTGATGGACCTTAATGGCTGCCGAACCATTTGAATATTTGTTCCATATATATTGTCAAAATCCTTAAAAATAAAAAAATAAAAAAAATCAACCAAATGAAATGTATATAAGTTGGTCCAAGTATCCTAGCTAAGAAAGTGGTAACCAAGAATATCCATGCAATAGTGCCAAAAAACCAAGAAACTATGGCCACCAAGTTTCAGCTCTTGTTCATACTGTCCATCATAATGGCTGGCCGATCATACTCCGGCAGCATCGCCATCTACTGGGGCCAAAACTCGAAGGAGGGGACACTTGCTGACACGTGTGCCACCGGAAGATTCGCCTATGTTAACATAGCCTTTCTCGCAGTATTTGGCAACAATCAAACTCCGGTACTAGACCTAGATGACCATTGTGACCCCAACACCAATGGGTGCACCGGCTTAGCCGATGATATTCGATCATGCCAACGGAAAGGGGTGAAGGTCACGCTGTCGATCGGAGGCGGCGATGGCAGCTACTACCTTGCATCATCGGAAGATGCTAAGCATGTAGCTCAATACTTGTGGGACAATTATCTGGGTGGCACATCCTCTTCTAGGCCCTTTGGCAATGCTGTGCTAGATGGTATTGATTTTGATATTGAAGGAGGAACCACACTGCACTGGGAGGAACTAGCGGGGTAACATGCACATATGCACATTTTATTCACAAATATCATCCGAACAGACCCTTATTTATAACATTCTTTCCGTACAACTGAACAAATGTTCAGAAAAATGAGATTTACAAAAATGTGATCATATTCATTTCTTATTTTCCAAACAGACCCTTAATATTTCGTGAATCATGCACAGCTGTTTTTTCACCTGCTATTCGTCTAATTGACTTCTACCGCGCGTTTTCATAATTTAACTCCATGGCAGCCACTTGAGAAAGTACAAATCCACGAAGAAGCTGCATCTGACGGCAGCACCACAATGTCCCTTTCCCGATATCTACATGGGTAATGCCCTATCAACAGGACTCTTCGATTACATTTGGATGCAATTCTACAACAATTACTGCGAGTACAAAGGCGATGCATCTGAGCTGAAAGCATCGTGGGATCAATGGGCCAATAACGTGACGGCGAAGAACTTCTTCCTCGGGCTACCTGCAGCGCCAGGAGGCGCAAGCAGTGGATACATTTCTACAGAGATTCTGATATCGAAAGTTCTGCCATTGATAAAGAATACAAGCAAGTATGGAGGTGTAATGCTGTGGTCTAAGTATTATGATGATCTCACTGGTTACAGTTCCGCCATTAAGTCTCATGTTTGAGGCTTAAATCTGGGTGTAGTTTTCTATTGAATAAATATCCGTACACATTTTATCAAAATTTTGGCCAATCGCAACCCTAATTGGCATGTTCAAGTTAACAAATACAAGTTGGAAACTAAAGCAACCTGAAGGAAAATTAACTGTGCTTGAACCAGAAATTACAAGAAACAACAAGATGTCAATAACGTTCAAGTCTTTTGAAGACTCTTGAGCTGCTTCAACTTTGCTCTGATTTCTGGGTTTCTTCAATTTTCTTCTTCCTTTCCTTGAGAAGATTAACATTTGACCGCTTCCGTTCTTTCCCCATCTGAAATAGAAAGAATGTACTTCATAAATAACTCAAACAGATAAAAGAAAATAAAATTCTATGTTGCTTTTGAAAGATACTGCAAGTGGCATCTGATTATTTCAA
Source organism: Hamamelis virginiana (assembly GCA_017140935.1). NCBI lineage: Eukaryota > Viridiplantae > Streptophyta > Magnoliopsida > Saxifragales > Hamamelidaceae > Hamamelis > Hamamelis virginiana. The sequence continues at coordinate 65,822 of JAESVK010001230.1, forward strand.
GGGCAACAGCATTCAAGAATAAAATGAAAGTTCACCAATCATGAACCAGATGATTCAACTGGTCCCGAAGTATCAAATCATTAACCAAAATTATATAATAAGCTATGGCAGAAGACGGGAAACAGGAGCTAACAAGAATCAGTCCACTCTAAAAGCAAACTCTTTTGGGGGTGTTGATAAGTCACGCAAAAATCAGATCAGCCCACTATGCTTCCAATACTATACGTTTTAAATGGAATTTGAACACACTGACAGTGTTCATATGGGGACAATCACTACAATCATTTAAAATAATTATTAAGAAAATGAGGTCATTTTTTTTCCGTACAGAATGCCACTACATTAGACAATTATTAAAAGTGAACCATTCAAATGCTTTCAGATCCAATGTAAAAGTCAAATGGACTGAACTAAATTCGTGGCAAGAAAAAGGAGGGGGGAATATATTTTTGAAAAAAATGTTCAGATGATTCAAAGTCAACTGATAGCTTCCTTGACCTTTGAGCCAAGATCAACCATGAATCAAAATCACCCGATCATGATGATTTTGGGCATTAAAATCCTAATAACTGAAACTGTCTTACACCACATAGTATGAGCCATGTTTAAAGTTTAAGAACCTATGCTTTGCACAGGCTTAAATGAAACTGTTCCAATTATTAGATTTAACATAAAATGAGACTACTAAACTTGTGGGGCTCAGAAACAAAGCAATATACACGTATCCATCTCTCATATTGTAAAAATAACAAAAATAGGTGCAGCTTCCATGTTTAATCATAAACAAAACAAGTAGATGCTTCAAAGAATGGAAACCGTATAATAGGGTCAACAACCATACCTGCATGGCTTCGTAAAGCCTTCTCTTTTTACGTGACATGACAACTTTGGACATGTTTGCAGTATCTTCAGCAATTTGTTGCAAATCAGGGAGGATCTCTTCCCTAGCCTCTGTGTCCTCAACAGAGCTTTGCTTATTCACATTTGAGACAGATGATGAATACTGGACACCCTTAAGTTCCATTTTTAATTCATCATGATACTGCTTCTCAAGAATCGACATCTGCATCCATCCCAAATTTGAGAGCTTAAATAAGTACGTAGTAATTAACTTCCAGTACAAAAGAACAGCAAGACAACTTCTTAGCATGGAGCAGTCCACAATGAAAATACTATGAATAAATTTTGAAATAAGCACATCATCTCTCATGAATACTCTGGTTAATGGGCAGCAATTGGAAGAATCAGGAACTACTTAAAAGTCAAAATCCATAAAAGAAAAAATGCTAATATGATTCTCTGTCACTGTTAACCTTTTTCCCGTTGATAAAAATATATAGAACCCTTATTCAGGATGCTGCGAGGATTAAAGAATAAGAGGATCCTAAGTCCCTTTTTGGAAAAGTCTAAATTAGGTGGCAGACTACAGCAAAAAACTTGCTTATTAAATACAATTAACCCTCATTAGGAAGTTCTTGTACTTTCAAAGACACGCCTAGGCATTTGAACCCAATGCATAAGGATTTCATATCCCAAATATGTATTTGAAATACAGGTTCAAGGATGAAAAAATGGGCATAATAACATTAATGAAGTATTGTAATAATATTTTTTATTTTATATCATAAAATTATTATTTGATGGGTCCTGTCTACTTGATAAATCAATAAAATAGATATATTTTCTATCGGATAATTATATCATGGGCATCTGGTTGGTCAGTGGGCTGACTCATTTCACTGACAACATGAACAGGTTCCCAAAGATGAACAGGCTGGCTTTCAACAACACTGTTCTGTATTAGGCCGCTAGCCACCATAATCCAACTATAAATCATTCATTAAAACACTGCATACCTTTCGTTTTCTCTCGGCAGCTTCATTAGCCTCCGTTCGACTGATAACACCTTCAACCAATAAATTCTGAGGATCATCCAAATCTTCTTCTCCCACACCAGGCATGGGAAGGACTTCTTTTCTTGCTGCGGCCTGCAACCTTTTGATGGTCTCTGCATACTCAGGAATATAACCTTCTACCTCGTTGTCAACAAACGGTGATAAGTGTGGTGGAGGAACCCTGTTGACACACCAAATACGTTGAATACTTGACATATTATACATGCTACTGCCAAATGAGTGCTCATTTTCACCTTAAAGATAATCCACTAAAAAAGTTGTGGTAGGAAGTTAGGAACCAGTGGACTTGGAGGCCCACAAACTATTTGACGTTCCCTCAGGAAAAAGAATATTTGTGTGCATAATCTATTTTAGACCAAAGATTCAAGTGAAAATGATGACCCATTATTCTATCATAGTGTAAGAGAACTGACTAATGTGTTTCCTAAAAATTACCTTCCCACCATATAACTGTCAGTTGGCAATATGATCAGTGCATTTACACAATCGTAAACCCACTGTGGCTGAACATATTCTCTAGAAAGGAATATATGACCCTGCGTTGGCCTGTCAACTATCTGCACAAATTAAAATGATTACTCAATGAATTCCTTCATCTCATATCAAATTCATTTAGCAAGTCAACTAGAAATCAAAAAGAAAAGAATTTCTTATTCATGAGGAATAAAAAATATGACACTCATAAGAGACAATTAACAAGGTTTAGAATATGCAAGTGCCAGCAGTCATCAAATGTCACTAATGCATGTTCATCTACCTGAACTTGAAAGCACTGCTACGACAGGCCATCATACCATCCACAAACAAACTACATGACTAGCAAGATAAAAAAGAAGTCTGCCGTGTAGCTAGAAGCATTTTAGCACTGTAACAGTGTGACAGTCAACTTTGTTTTTGTAAAAATGTAAACATTTATATGTATACATGCATCTTCATATTTTTGTGTATAAGATGGCATACCTGATGAGTAATGCTCTGGTCAGCCTCCTTAAATGGAGCCCCATCTCCCTCCCATGAAACCACACCACCAAAAGCAGGAATGACAAAAAGCAATGACTCTCTAGGAACCTGAACATGGAAAAAAATAATTAATAAAAACAAAGAAACATAGGGAAGCATTCAAATACAAATCAAGTGAGGAAAAAAAACACCCACCAAGCATTAAAAGACCAAGAAATTATGGCGTTCAGATGTACGTATGTACCAGCGACAGGGTTCTATACCAAATTAATGCTATGATTTGAAAACACAAATACTAGTGCTTCTCTTCAACTAATATATGAGGTGGCATGAGCCCTCTCAAATTAATTCCCTAAAATCTTTTAAAACAGTGACACGAGCACTCTCAAATTAATAGTTCAGCAATTTTTTGTTTTCAAAAAGTGGCACCTAAAAATTCCCTCCCAAAATAACTATAGGGCAATAATACATATACAGATGTCAAACTCCGAGAGGGGTATGAAGTAAGATTCAGAAGACTAAATTATTATTATTTTTTATTAAAGAGAGAGAGAGGGAGGAATGGAGGGTACATGGTCACACGATTATGATGTGCAAACAATAAATGTCACTTTTAGGAGTGTCATACTAAATCCATGGCATGTTGACGGCCTGTTGGTCTAGTGGCATGTATCCTCAATGTTAGAGGAGAGATCTTGGGTTCGAGTACATGGAAGTGCATCGACACTAGTTTATTAGAATTTGAGGGTAACGGTTAGCTTCTATTGTTAGGCCGATAAAGAGTACTAAATCCATAATATAACTAAGTTGGGTAGGTGTTCAACAAAGACTCATAACTCATTTAAACGCATCCATACAATGACACACCATAGCAAATTTATGGTCAAGTTACTTTTTCAGATATTTAGATTTTAGAAATAAATAGTGTATTTGAAGACCTTTTTGTGACTTAAAAGTGGGCCTCCTCCATTTCTATCTTTTTATTATTTTAATTTTTGACAAGAACCAATTTTTTTACACAAAATAGAAGGATTAAGAGGAGGAAGAAGTTTCATTACAAAGAAGTCCAATAACATGAGAAACAAATACAACATGATTCAATCATAAGACCTATAAAGGAGAAAATAAAACCACGATAGCATTGAGTTTCCAATCAAGAATGTACTGTAAGAGCTCCCTTTTTAGCTAGAGATAAGCTTTTGTATCTGTAAGTATAGTCCATTGGGCCTCAATAATATTCATTCTCACAGGTTAGGCAAATTTGATTTTTGTGTGGGGTGTGTGATGGTGGTGGTAGAGAGAAAAAAGATGGAATTTTTTTTTTTTGGGGGGGGGGGGAATTAAGACAAAAAAAAAAAATTATAAAAGAAGGTTTCTAAAAAATTAAAGACATCATAGTAGTTATTAACAAAACAAGAAGAACCTTATACAAATCTTTAGTGATTCTTAACCAAACGATCAATGTGCATCTTGAACTGTACCTTTCAAGAATGCTACCATAAGAGCTCCCCTTTTAGCTAGAGATAAGCTTCCATGTTTGTAAGTATAGTCCATTGGGACTCCATAACATTCATTCAAGCAGGTTAGGCAAATTTATTTATTTATTTATTTATTTATTTTGTGGGGTGTATGATGGTGGTGGTAGAGAGAAAAAGGCGGGGAGGAAGAGAGGGAGGGGGGGGGGGGGGGGGGGGGGGCAATTTAAAACAAAAAAAAATTTTATAATTTCTAAAAGAAGGTTTCTAAACAAAAATACATCATAATAGTTATTAAGCAAACGAGCAGCACCTTAAACAGATCATTAGTGGTTCTTGACCAAATGACCTTTGTGCATCTTGAACTATACCTTTCAATTCAAAAAACCACACATCTGCATTAATATATGGATTTGAGTGCCTAAAAAAGCTCTATGCAACATGGTAATTTAAACTAATCAAGAGGTATATGTGAGATTCTTTAAAGGTTTACAATATATTCCACAAATGATGCGCCCTTATTGATGCAGGACACATGAGAAAATGACATTGCAAGATTTAAAAGTCTCATTACAAGTCTTTTTCTAATATTAATGCATTTTCTTATTTTAAAAGTTTTTGAGACTTTAGGAATAAAATGTGTCCCAATTTTTTGCCACATAGCATAGGATTAGTTTTAGATGGTTTCCATGTGTTTTATAGGTTTTAGGATTTTATAAGGCTACAAATACGGCTCATTGGTTCAAAATGGGATTAGACCAAAAGATGAATAAAGATATAAAGAAATTAAATAAGCTTAGGTCTTTCTATTTTCTCTACTTCTTCTTCTTCCTCACCCTCTCCTTTTTGAAGTTTCTCTGACTGACTCTCTCTCCCTCCTCTAGGTTTGGCTTGACCCAGTTGTTGGCCAACTAAGTTGTCTTTTGTCGTATTTGTTTCATTTTTTGAGGAACTCTTCGTCTCCTCCTCCTCCTCCCTTGTCATTTTCTCCCCTTTCTCTCATTTATACCTAAGTTCTACGGTTCCACCCAGCCACCCAAAAAATAACATACTATATTTTCTAGTAATGAACAATTAAACTTACCTCACGACTCAAGAAGAATTTCATATTTTTGAAGAGGGATTTACACTTCCTTGTTTCTTCATCATCTTCATCCTCACCAGCAGCATCTTCAACAAGATGCATCAACGCACCAGGTTCATTGGAAGGAAGTTGATGTTGAAGTTGCGCAAGTCTCAGTTCAGACTCATCAGATTGTGTTCCCTTCGGCTGGACCTCAGCTTGCTCAGATCCAGATGAACTGACAGCCTGAGAATCTACCATGGTGGTTCCTGGGTTAGCAGCAAAGTACCTTGATAATGCATAAAGATCTGCAAAAATTGAGAAGTCCCATATTGATAATTTACTAAAATGAGTTCAGAACATCAAATTGTCAGGAAAACAAGTTATAATTGAATTATGTACATATGTTGTATTTGCTAAATATTCCTGAATCATATTTTGGCAACAGAAAAAGCCATACCTGCTGCTAAAGCTTCCAATCGAGGATCAAGGATGGGAGGATACTTCACATTTATGGAATGATAAAGTTTAAAATTGACAAAGGCAAGGAGAGTCTGCACCCAAAAAATATGATTGAGTAAAATTAAATGAAATCTAAAAGAAAAAGAGAAGACAAACCCAATGAATATAGCAAACATCTGCATAACACAGACGGTTGTTTTAAATGGATGAGTAAATGCTTAAAAAAAATGAATTTGCATCTAATATAGTTGAAAATTTAAAATAAGTGGGGTGCATCCTTAGCTAATTTTGTTGTTTTAGCCAAGGTTGGCATTTGCTTAGCGCTTAGCTCCAGGCCCCTCTGCTTTTGTTTGTTTCTCTAGGGCTAAGGGTTGCCTAGCCCTTCTCTCCAGTAATCTAGTGGGCAGTGTCAGAGCCAGGAATTTAATCTTGGGAAGGTGACTTTTAGTTGGTCACAAGTTGTTAGTACTTTATCATAATGTTAAAAAAAAAAAAAATTCAATTGACAACATACAATCTTTTATAAATTTCATTTTTTTAATTAACGATAACCAGATCAAAAGCTAATTTTGAAAAAAGAAGAAATATCAAAATTTAAATTTTAATCGACAATATTTTATTTCGATTCTTCAAAAATTGTTCCGATGATTCTTCATGTTTTGAAAATGTTGAATAATAGTCTCATTATCCATGGCATTAAATATATTATATAATATATAGAGAGGGAATAAATAAATAAATAAATAAGAGCTGGCAGACTTAAAAGTTTAGGGGAACCAATTTAATATTAACATATGACTTCCATAAAGAATTTAAATGAATTTTTTATAGGAGGGGCATGAACATGGCTCCGCCCCTGCTTCTCAACTACCAAATTACCGCTTAAGAGGGGAAAAAAAAAAATACAAATATAGCTTCTTAGTCCACATTATTAGAGTTGAGTATTTTATGCTGTTTCAAAGCAAGTCATGTCCAAGAAAGCAAATTTTGTATCACAAAAACAAGACATTATAAATGACACCAAATGCAAAACAAATGCAATGGAGGGGAGCAAAAAAAATAAAAGAAACCCCAAAACTATAAAAATGTAACCTCATAGAATTCCAAAAATGTTAGCATGACATTGAAGTCAATGTCATCAGTCAAGACTTGCTGCAGCACATGAGGGGTTAACCATGTAATCTTTTGCCCCTCAACCTCAGCCTGTAAAAATGAAAAGCACAACATGGTAAGCCAAAGAAAACACCCCGACCTCATATTAGTACATAATCACAACATTCATACACTTAATTTTGTAGTACCTGATAATATATTCCTTTTACGGATATGAAGGTTTTTCGCAGTTTATGGTGGCGAGAAATGTAGGCTTGCCATTCATGGCTCAACCTAACCAAAAAACAACAACCAATTTCCAGTAAGTATGGAAAAGTAATGGCCTAAGGAAACCCTAAAAAAAGGGCTAGTGACAAGACTAACGTGTATTGTAAACTCGTGAGGTAGATCATACATGTTTGAACACAACATCAAGCCAGAAAACAATTCATAAATCTTTTTTCTTGCAGCAAATAAATAATATGGACCTTCTACAATGATGGATGCGTTTTGCTGGAATTTTCTCTCTCTCTAAAGCAGGTAATGCTGCAAAAAGGTGAACCATAGTAAGACAGTCATCCAAATCCCTGAGCGCGTCAACAAACTTTGGGTACCTACAATACCAAGCATCATTAGGAGATTGTCAGGGATTCAATATAGGGAATAAGAGAATTGTATCATCAAAGACAAAAAATAATCAACAAACCTTTCCCGAATAAGCCTGTCTAGCGTGTAAGAAGGTTTGCGAGTCAGTAGACGATCTGCGAGATCCCTGTTCTTCTTTGCCAAAGCTTTTTTCACCTTCTTGTCATATGCCCTTATGTCTCTGAACTTTTCAAGTAACGGTTCATGTAGAAGGAATGATATGTCCTTCAAGTGATAGTAAGTGTGGTGATTTCCTTTCACCTTCTTCTTTGGCTCCCGGGGGAATACACCTTTGAGAATGCATAGTCTCCTGCAAATTTTAACCCAAACAATGAATGCATTGTCTTGACTGACTCATTTTATTTAACTTTTTTTTTTTTTTTTTAAAAAAAAAAAAACCCCAACCACCAACAAAACAAAAAAAAAAAAAAAAAAGAAAGAAGAAAAAGAAGAAACATACAGTAAAATTAACATAAATCAACCCATGACAGGGAACGAGATCCAAGGAAAATAAGAGTGCAGGCGCGTGCGCACATGAAAATGTTACACAAATGTAATATATATATATATATATATATATATATATATATATATATAGACACACACACATATTGAAGGCCCCATATTCATTATACATACACACAGATCTGTCATGTGAAATGCACTCATATTCTGAACCAAAAATGTGAACCGAAATTGTGAGAGCAAGGTTTCATTGGGCCTGGGGACAATAACATTGAGCTCTGTTTGGTCTGAAGAAATCCAATATAAACGGATCATAAAATTTCAGTTTTTCAGTATTATGCTTTTTGAGCCTGAAGAAATCAATTGTAAGCTTGGCAACTGTACAGGGTTCAGTTTAGTTCATTAAAATGATTCCTTTCGCGAACCACAATTACGTGAAAAATAGATTTCGAAACTCGTTTTTATCATTTCTACTTTCTCAGCAGCCAAAAGGAGAGTAAATTAATAGAAAAAGAACCGCATGAGGTACAATTAACAAGCAAAGGTAAGCATATATACATATGTAGCGAGAGCGAGACCTGAAAACGGGTAGACTGACTTGCAGCTGTTTAACAGCTTGTGACCTGGTGATGTATCTCGCAGCATTTCCTTCCTTTTTCTTTCCCTGGAAAACAGACGAGAAAATTAACGGGAAACGGTGAGAAAAAAAAGTGTCAAAATAAATGAATTTTATTCAGAACGAGGAAGATGTAATCTTGAAGAGTAGTAACTCACGGAAGGTCTGTAGTGCTTCGGCATGGCTGAAGCGAAACTGATAGAGAGAGAAGCGAAGGAGAAGAGAGAGAGAGAGAGTAGGAGGAAGGCTGTGCAGAGAGGAAACAGCGACCAGGGAAGATTAGGGTTTTAGTCTAGATTTAGGATTGAAATGGCCGGTTCATGGGTCGGGTTGAGGATTTTTCGCCCCGGTTCACTTAAAGGGTAATTTCGTCATTGTGTCTTGCTCGCAGGAGGAATTCGGCCACCGCCGGTAAACTTGTCAAATAAAATTCAAGTTTTCCCGCCAGTTCAAACGACAATCCTCGCGCCACTGCCAAAACAATAAAACCCATTTCAATTATGCAGAAGGGAAGCTCTCTCTCTCTCCTCTCTCTCAGCAACTATGCAAATGGAGAGCTCCAGACCACAGTCCTTCTTTCAAGACCTCAAATCAAGAGAGCTCAATGGATTCAGAGGTGCCCCCATCCTCTCTCTCTGTATTTATATACTATGCGTGTACACACACACACCCACAATGTTTGCTCGATTCTTCTACATTCCAGCATCGATTAATTGCACTCACTATCTTACCCTTAATTATTTTCAGTTCGAAAACGGCCCTACATCGACGATCTTTCATCAGATTTACATGAAACTGTGGCCTTGTCTGTCGATCACAATGGCGAAGAAACACCTCCGCTGGCCACTTCGTTCTGTAAGGTCGTATCTTGTCCCCCGTTCTGTTGACGAGAAAATTTTCTCAGCAACCAAATGGAGCAATGTATTTTCCACTATGTAGCTACTAATTGTTATTCTATTAACTTGTAAGCCTTGATTTTGTAGACTAGCAAAAATTCCCATATGCTTGCTGTGTCCGACGAGGATGGGTACGTGAGCTTGTACGATACTCGTCGGAAGTTTCCCTCTTTTGCATCTTACCAGGAAAATGCAGGTTTGTTCATCTCGTTGAAACTTGTTTTAGGGTTTTGGTTATTCATACCTCCACTTGCATTTTTCTCTTTATTATTGGTTTGTTGAGTTTTTAATTGAACAATGTGCAGAGAAATCCAGGATTTACGAATGGGTTGCACATCATAATTCCATATTTGATGTATGTTGGGTCAAGGTACTTCTTTTTCCTCTCTCTCTCTCTCTCTCTCTCTCTCTCTCTCTCTCTCTCTATATATATATATATATATATATATATTCCCATTTATGATCCCTCCCCCCCTCTCTCTTTTTCTCTCGTTTTGGGTTGGAATTTTGCGTTGTTTCACCAGCATGAACAATTCGAAGAAAATTATATTGAACCACTTAAAGGGAACATTTTCATTCAACATTCCAACAGTTCAAAATGACCTTTTTGAAAAATATTCATACTCGAGTTTATAGTCCAGGAATAATAATCAATTCAATTGCATGTAAATTAAGTTTTTTTTTTTTTTTTTTTCTTTTTCTTTTTAATCCATTAATTTTTAACTGCATTGGCTCTAATTGTTATTAATCTGCCATTTATGAACTTTAAGGCAACAAAGGGAAGTGGGTAGTTTGTGTTCCAAATAATCTTTTACCTCTTTTGTTATTGTTGTTGCAACGCCAAGCAGTTCCGTTGCCTCGGTTGTGTTGAGTGCTTGGTGGGTGCGCATGCACACTAAGTTAATGCTAATGCTGTGCACTTTTCATCAAAACTGAGAAGTTAATGTGTCACTAATTTAGAATTTTATGGGGTCAATGTTCTATATTGTCAATATAGGTTATATAAGTTCTACCAGTTTGGGATTACTTAATAAGGCATGTGGCCAAGCCTTGGTTTGGCATTCAACAGTACATATGACAAAAATTGAACTTCACAGTTTGACTTGTTTTTAAGATTTAATGTTGGTTACTTCTTGAATGTTTTGCAGGAAGATACCCACATTCTTACAGCCTCAGGTGATCAAACTGTAAGTAGTAGGTGCAAAAATTCGTTTATTGACTTCATTTGCATTTGCCATCTATGGAAAAACAATTAAATTTGTTTGACACAATCACACTGGTTTATAATTCTTGTCTTCAAGTTTATTTGGTTTATTATTACTTGCAGTCAGCTTAATTCATTGACAGTCTTCAAGTTTATTTGGTTTATTATTATTTGCAAGTCAGCTTAATTCATTGACATCTTATTAGCATGCTCTGTTTATACACCTGTAGAATATAAAGCTCTTTAAGTAGGTTTCCAGGCACCCACCCAAAGATACTTTAAGTTACTGATGGTTAAATTCTTAAATATGCGGGGAAGTTCATCCATTCTTTCTTCTTAATAGTAAACCAAAATATCCTTATGTGTAGTATTAATTGGTTGGGGTCTCATTGGGCAATTTGCTTATCAAGGTTTACAGGTGTGGACTGAGTGGAATGCAGAGATTTGGACACTTTAGGTTTTTGGGTTTTTATTTTATTTTATTGACGAAGGCTATGAATTAGATTTGACATTATATAACAGAATTTAACCTGAATTGATTCGCCAATCTTGTTTTGTCCATATGTTTGTTTTGCCCCACCAACTTATTTGTGTTAATAAATTCACATGATTCGAAGTGTATAGCAAGTAAGAGTTGAAAAACTTATGCCAGGCACTCAACATATAAATAAACTCCGAAACTGGGTTTCTTTGCTAAATCAATAGCAAAGTTTATTTCTATAATAAATTAAACTCACATTAAATCTAATTCAGTTTCTCATCCAACTAAAGTTTGCTTTGTCCTCTTTACAGGTAAAGGTATGGGATGCACAGAAAATGAAATGTATTAGAGTATTGCTAGGGCACACAGGAAGTGTGAAATCTCTGTGTTCTCATCCAACGAATCCTGGTAGGTTTAATTTTTAATGTATATGCTTTGTCTTTTCTTTTTCCTCATTGATTTTTTTTATAATAATCACCAGGAAAAGAATATTTGTTTCAAATTTCAATAATCGTTTTTTTAAAACTCCAACAGATCTTGTTGTGTCTGGTTCAAGAGATGGGTCCTTTGCTCTATGGGACCTAAGAGGCAACTCTAGTTCCAAAAGTAGGCGTGGGGAGTTTTGCATATCGTAAGTCATGATTCAATACTTTGATACAATTTGAGTACATTACATTTGTGTTCCGTGCAGTAGTATTACATTTAATCAATCATGTCAATTTAGCTAATTGTAATATTTTTATCCAGCTCTACTGCTGTGGTCAAAGGAGCTCATCTTTCACCTCAAGCAAAGCGGGTTAGGCGTGGAAAGGTTTGTTTTTCGATTATATCTCTTCTTAATCCCTTTTATAGTACTCTTTGTCATTGCTTCTATTCTTTCAGGCTGCTTCCATGAGCATTACATCAGTTCTTTATCTCAAGGATGAGATTTCCATTGCTACTGCAGGAGCAGTGGACAGGTATGTGAACAGAATTTGAATTTGCATCCATTACATAAAATTATGTTGAATTCCTCTGAAAGGGAGGAGTGTGGTTAGGGGTTCAAATCTTACAAAAAAAAGGTGATTCTTTAGTTTTAAGCTTCATCTTACTGATGCTTCAAAATTAAACTTATCTTACTTTCTGTGGTCAATTGGTTCATTTTAGTGTAGTGAAATTCTGGGATACAAGAAATCTAAAAGCGCAAGTTACTCAAACATGTCCCTGTCCTGAGTCATCAACTGCAAAGGTTAGTCTGGACTTGCATGTTGGATTCTAATTTACCACATATTGATCATGTAGATGTGTATCTTCCATGAGTTATATAGGCACATTAATTTTAATAGATAGATGAGTTGTGCTTTTCTTTCCACCTCAGTGGCCTCATAATAATGATGGGTCAATCCATCTCACTTGTACATGTGAATAATATACATCCTAACAATTCACGGTCTTGAAGTTTCATTAAATTTCTTGGAAAGATTGACATTTCAATGGTTTTTAATCCTATTTTACCCCACCCCCATTACAGGAAAGAAGATTGCATGGTATATCTAGCCTGTCCCAAGATTTAAATGGAGTGTTTATTTCAGCTTCATGCATGGACAACAGGTATGTCCCAGTTCTGATTAACATGTTTTCCCTTGAAATTGAATTAACTTCCAGATGGAGGAGCACATTTAATTTATTAAACCACCAATGGCTCAGATCACAACCTAGTAGGAAATTTATCTTTGTGGTGCAATCTTGAGACTCGGGATGCAGCCTAAGCTTACCTCTCCCACCTTGTTTTATGCATCCACTAAAGATGGTAACATGAATAAAAAAAATTCTAATGTTCTAATTTAGATTTCATTTTTTGTTTCTATCAGAATATACTTGTATAATGTCCTTCAGCTTGAGAAGGGACCCGTGAAATCTTTCTCTGGATGTCAAATAGAGTCATTTTTTGTAAAGGTAAGCACCAGATACTTTATTATTGATGTCCTGCCTACATATATCTTAATCTTGATATTTATGCATTTGCAGTCAGCCATTAGTCCTGATGCAGCACATATTCTCAGTGGTTCTAGTGATGGTAAAGCCTACTTATGGCAGGTTCGTTTATATATATATAAATTGGGATTTTCATTCGTTTTTAGTGCTGTTTAGGATATAACTCTATTAGCTGTGTCAAACTAGGTGAACAAGCCCCAAGTGGATCCCATCACATTGAAAAGCCATGATGGAGAAGTTACAGCAGTAGATTGGTATAATCTTTTTCTAAGCCAAATGATGCTGCTCTAAAGTTTTCCTTCACAAATAACTCAAACCATTTTCTCAAACTTATTTCGTTTGCAGGTGCCCATCTGAGGTTGGGAAAATAGTAACTTCTTCAGATGATTACACGGTAAGCAAGACCAGTGCATGAATTATATACAAAAGGCTATACTTAACAATGCTTTTCAACTAATTAAACCATCCTGCACTCGTACTGAATATTATTTCCTCTCGATGCTGGCCAGAATGCATCTTCCACATTTATACATATATCCAATGACATCTCAGTTTCTACAAATGTTTGTTTGTTAGGTTCGCATCTGGAATATCCAGAGTAGTTGTTGCTCAGGCACAATATCCCCATCTTCTGTTCGAAGGAGAGTAATGGCAATCCCAAGCATGGAACGTAAAAAGCTTTTCATGGATGAAGGGTCAGTAAATTTCACAAAGGTTCCCAGCAGTTTGAGTCCAGATGAAGTGTTACATGAAATTAACTCATCCAATCCAATTACAATGCCAAAGATCGGTACTCCTGAATCCCAGAAGAAAATTTTCTCATCAAGTTCAGATTTAAAAGAAACAATTGAGAAAACCCCAGAAGCTGCCTTAAAGAGCCCCTCTTCCGTTTTGAACCCTCCTTCCTCCCTGAGAAGAAAAACAATCCGGGACTACTTTCTTGCAGCATCATGAAAGTTACTGGTTAATTCCTCTTAGATAATTTTCAAATGTAACAGTATAATTAAGATTTCTGCATGGCTCGCCTATTTTTTGGCGCTGAAATTTTTCTTGAGAAGCAGGCGAACAAGCTTGTCCCCAGAGAAGTACAGTTATCCTTGCTGAGATTCTTGGATGTGCTGCTGTAAAGTAGGATTTTGCAGGTTTGTTTTTACAATGTAAAGTGGGATTCCGGAGAGTTGGTTATGAAAAATATTAGATTTTTTTTCATACATTCTTTGTTACCTTTAATCTTTATTTTCCTCCAGGTTCCTGAGGAGAAAACGACAAATTATATGTATTGAACTTGATAAATTACAAAGGACCTTCTGAGCTGTTTGATCTTGCACAACTTTCTTACACCTTAATTTTTACAGTAAAAAAATTTGTGGCCCATTGGTTCATACCCACCACTCACAACAGAGAGCAGATTGTCCATGATAATGATATCTAAGAACATTATTGTCACAGGCTTTAATTGCTCAAATAAAAAAATGCAAATGATTTTGGCCAGGACAGTTGTTTGATTCAAGATTGATTAGATTATTGATGTCCCATGCATTACTGGATGATCAATGAAGGATTTGACAGCATTGTAGGCAACGGATGTGTTGACATTTGATTCTCAATCCAAAAAAAAGCAGATCTCAAAGCCCATAATTTGTAGTTCAAGTAAGCATGACTGCCTTCTGAAGAACATCACTCACTGGCCACTATGCCACCTTTCTGTGATAAGCGTTAGGGGTAAGGCACAGCCCTTCTCTTTCTGAAGTATGAATAAAATATTGTAGCATTGTAAAGACTGATAGTTCATAAACACAAACAGTCAATTTATTATAATAATCTTAATGATACATTAAAAATGTGTTAAGATACAGAAGATTTAGGCTGTACATGTGCTGTAACTTTGACATCACTATACCTTTCACTCAAAGAAACATAAGCTCTTTAGCCTGATAACATTACAGTTTCACTAGATGAATTTATAAATTGACAATAAAATGTGTTTCTGGAGTGGGACTATACAGACTGAAGCAGAGGAGTTAGTCGGCTCAAAGATCTTGCAGTAGCAGTGGTTGATGATCTGTCTACAAAAAA
This sequence comes from Hamamelis virginiana, assembly GCA_017140935.1. Taxonomy (NCBI): domain Eukaryota; kingdom Viridiplantae; phylum Streptophyta; class Magnoliopsida; order Saxifragales; family Hamamelidaceae; genus Hamamelis; species Hamamelis virginiana. Next base: position 81,147 of record JAESVK010001230.1, read on the forward strand.
GATTTGAAGTTTACTCATCAGAATCAGAACAGTCTCTTTCACCCTAATTGGAAGCATTCAAGTGGGTGGGTGTGGTGACTGGTGTGTGTCTTTGCCTCGAATAAATTTGAACATATGAATTTACTAACATAGTAAAGGAGCAGTGGTTTTTTTCAAAGTCATTTTTCTCAGAAACCAACCGTCGGATCACTGTGATTTTTTGCATGCATGACATACAGAAGATGGACATCTAATCCAACGGTCAGTTTTACGAACTGTCATATAAAATTGGCCATATGGAGGGGACCTTACGAAACCTTGCGTAAGGTGGGCCTCATAATAGAATGACTGTGGTGGCACACGAGAGCATTAAAAACATCAATATAAAGTACTTTGGATACAAACATACCTTGCACACCTATTGTATGCATGCCAGAGAAGACTGTTTTGCATAATATACAAAGGGTGCCGACAACATACAGAAGGTGCTGACGACATACAGGAACTGCTCACAAAAGACCATAAATTAGGCTACCAAGGAAATGTTTTTCAGCACTTGGATGCATTTTACATAAAAGTGGATAAATTTCAGCATAATAGTAACAAAAATAATTTTTACCAATATCCTACAAACTTGTGAACAACCGTTGAATCTACTGACCTCATAGGAGACAATCTTCAATATTAGTTTCCTATTGGATGATATAAAGCTCTTGATTAGCTATGACGTAGCGCCCAATACCATTCCCTGGTTCCATAATAAACTGCTCTCGAAATGTTCCCATTCGATTACTAGAAATATCAATTGAAAGATCTTTGAAATTAGGCAAGCCCTCTACTTGAACGCCATCTCCACATATAAGGAACTGATTCCCAATAATGAAGGATCCTGATACACGAATCGCAACTCCATCTTTACCATGAGAACGACACTGAAGTTTTTCCACAACATGAATAAGCCTTTCATGAGGCCAATCACCAGCTAATGTACTCCGTATATCCGACAAAGTTGCAAAAATATCATTTGGACCAACAGATTGTTTCCCAGAGAAACTATAAATAACAAAGGTCTGAATTAGTATATGAAAATAATAAAGGATCATACACAGCCCAAATGGATCATTTTAGCTACTTAGCTCAAATGCTTAGAGATTTTCATCTGCAAAATTAAATCAATAAAGGCTTAGATTAGCTACAGTTCTTGGTTTGCTTGGAAATTGGAAACCAAGTGCCTTTCCATTGTTTTCGATTCATTATCTTTGCAATAGTCTCTTTTGGCTTCTTTGTATATGTCGCATGTAAAAGTTTTTTTAGCCCTTATATATATATATATATATATAGTATGTACTTGATAAAAAACCCCCTCCGCCGACGGGGGTCTCATGTGGGCTATCAGGCCTCAGACTATGCTTGTTTCAACAGAAAATAATTTTTGGATTTTTTTTTTTCTAAATTAACTTCCCTGTTTTTTAGGGCTCATTCATCTCAAAGAACACTAAATGTGAAGCTTGGGAAAACTTATCATGGTGCTCCATTTAAATTTTTGTAAAAAAACCATCTCTTCACATCTGAAGTTTATATTTCCTAGGGAAGATTTTCATTATCCATGGAAATCCTTTCAGAAATACATTGAGTGGGAGCAACATCATTTAACCAATATTTTAAACTCTCCTTCCAAAACTACCAAATCCAACTTCCACTATATTAAAATGATAGGGAGAAAAAGTTATTGTATAGTTCAGTACCTCAAAGTTGAACCTTCATTATATAAGGTCTTTGTATGTTGCCATAGTTCGTCGGGTCCATCAAAAAGTAAGTAATAGTGTATTGTCAGCATCTGTCAGGCAAGTATAAGTGAGGTTATCATTCATCAATCACAAAAGTAAATGATTAGCTCTGTTTTGAGCAAATTTAAACTTCATCTGTCTGGATGTCTAGTCAGGCAAATAAATGTAACAATAGCCGAGATCCAGATAAATTTTCTACCTTAATATTAAGATTCAATGAATTCTTATGAAACTAAACTCTTTCTTTCTCATACTTTAAACTTCAATTTAGAAGTCAAGCATACGAAATCCACTAAACACTAAACAAAACAGTAATTGCGAAGAAGATTACTTTGAGCCTCTTATTTCTTCATTCCAGTGCAGGGGCTTTTTGAGTATCAAAAAAATTACAAGTTGAAATATACGGTCAAGCAGTGAAGTTTACTAATCTGAAAGGAAAATATTAAAAATTTTCCAAATATAGGTAGAAGATTAATGGCCAGAGATACACAAGGGTGTTCATTTAGTTATCATGGACTGACTATCAGTAGAAAGGGGGCATTAAAGATGATGCTGATCATATAACTAGAACAGATGGATGGGGAGAAGTGCTTCAAGGCTGTTTTGTGATCTACACATACCTATCAAATTTGAAGAAAATATATATAAAATGGCTAGAATGTAGGGTAGTAAAAAAAACCAATATGCACATAAATTGATTGTTGCAAAAAATGAGGATGTTAAGATGAACAAGTGGCAGAACAAGGGAAAAAAGAGAAGAATTAAACATGTTTGCATAAGTGAGAAGTTGAAGTCAGTGCTAATTGAGGACAAGATGAGACAAAATAGTTGAGATGGTCTGGTCAGGTGTAATGGAGACTACTATTGACTACTCTAGTAAGGAACGATATGGTCTTGGTTGAAGATGCTTACAACAACAGAGAGAAATGTTTAACTGGTTCTTTCATGGTGTTATAACATTCCTAATTCTAATCTTTTATACTTCAGTTTTTTTTTCCTAATCTAAAATACTATTAAAATTTTGATTTTTGATGGAGAAATATTGAAATAAGCACATCCGAGATCAAATGTTATGATGATCATATAATTTTTTACTACACTATTGACAGGATAATTTTTTAAAATAAGTCAGAAAAATGCCAAAACCTTTTAATTCAAATGGTTTATTATCATGTATCATTTGATAGTGTTTATTTTAACATAGACAATCTCTTAAGCGGGATCCTTCAGTGAAAGGTCCTGGATTACCATACAAGTAAAAATTTAGTCATAGTGCTCATTTATCGATATTTTGGGTGAAAAACTCAAACAGAAGATGCTCTATCCTTAATAATTTTGCATGTAGAGCAGCTGGGCATCTTTAAGTTTGATTGTTTGAAGGTTCATATCCATTCCAGCAACAGCAATTTTCCAAATCAACTTACGTATTACACCCGTGCCCATTTTCACCATCTCTTAATAACTACCTTTAAAGCTGCCAAAGTTATAAAGTTGTTGGCACACTAGAATGGGCGATTAATGATTGAAAAGTGTTGGATACTCACATCTGCCAAATCCTTCATCTTTTGCGTTGGATCAAAAACACTTCGGACAAATTCTGCTAAGTCTATTCTGGCGTGCTCATACTTCGTAATAAATGGGTGTGAGAGAAGCTGCAATCAGAGAATATGGATAAAAAAATGTTGACTTAAAGCTATCATGTCTTAATTTATTGAAGTACCTCAAGATTTAAATGAATTTTTGAATCAACAAAAGAAGTTACAGCAAGTAATTAAAATTATACCATATTTTTCAATTAAGTTTAAAAGAGTAGTGGGAAACAACATATTCTACATTCCATCACATCTTTATATTCACAATAATGTCCTGTGAATCTAAAGTGGCACATTTTTTATATTCTGAAGCTTGATGAATTAAGCATTAAAGCCCTATTTCTTCCCCAAAATCACCATGATCGAATTATATTAAGATTTGAGTTGAAGAACTCTGTACAAAGCCCACAGCATGTTCCATATTGTGTCAGTATCAAATACTGCAGGACAACTAACCATAAATCATTAAATATGTAAAGGAAGTGTTTAGCATGACCATTGAAATTTAATAGTACATTTCTGCTTTACATAGTATATCAAAACACAAGCTTCATAAGATGGATTTATCACCATAAACAGCAAATTAAATTGAAAAAGGGGTCATTTATTGGAATCCCAAAATTCACTTAATTCTGGTGACTTAAGGAAAGTCAATGGACACTTTTAAATGCTCCCAAATCCTACACAAAGCTCAATTGACTGATTCAAAATCTATGGAACATTCATCTAAGCAATAGGAATTTCACTTTGCATAAATGTGGCAGATGGTACCCGCCTTTTGCTTACTTGCTCTGCTGTTGGCCTTGCATCTGCATCCTTCTGCAAGCAAGCATCAATAAATGAACAGAACTCTGGTGAAAATATTCGTGTTGATGGTGATGGTGATGGATCTTCCAAGATCTGCCATAAAGAACAAGGAATTGTTAGTTTCAAAATGAAAAGGATGAAATGCCAAGAGAAAAAGACTAGTTAAATTGAACGCATGGTGTGTGGATGACCTATGTATCTCTAAACCGAGTGGATACACAAATTTTCAAGGTTTTGATCACATTATATTATGATTGCTAAAATACTAGATTTGCTACATCATGATATCATCAAAATTTTTGTCAAAGAAATAGATGCAGCTTTTTTTTCCCCCATGCCGAGAAGAGATTCTTAGCATAATGCACACTTGCCACTTGGAAGAGCATTAATGCCAATTATATTATGGTATAGACATGATAAGTACACCGCAATAATAATAAGTTTCTATTAAGTTGGTAGAAGTTTATATGTTTTAACTTCTAATCACATATTTGAGAATATATCATGTAAAATTTTTAACAGGAATAAATGCAAGGCAACATAATACAAGGGCATATACAACGTTGAAACACATTGGCATGTTACCTGCAACATAAGATTAACAGGTCCTTCATTAGCAGTGTATGGGAACTCTCCTGTACCACACTCAAAGAGAGCAAGCCCGAGACTCCAAATATCAGCTGGGTACGAATAACTCTCATTTCGAATGCGCTCAGGCGACATGTATGTGACAGTTCCAACAAAAGTAGCACACTGATTAATCACATTCAGATGTACGTGAGCAACAAATTCATAGTCATAATCAATATCAATCTCCTAGTGTAACAGGAAAGTAACAACCACAAATTCAAATTAATATGCATTAAAGAAAGCAGAAGGTAACAATAAAATCAAGCATAACTTGATGCGATATCTATCACTAACCATTGCCATCGAATTCTCTAAGCCAGCACTTATACCAAAATCTGTTATCTTAGACTCCCCCTTGAGATTTACAAGCAAATTAGCTGGCTTTATGTCTCTGTGAACTAAATGTCTAACTCCATGCAAGTAGCTTAATCCCTTGAAAAATAATAAAAGATGTAAAGTTAGTTGAAAAGATTATAGTGTGTTTTTGACATAATGTAGGCTTATTTATAGAGTTAACACCTACGTGAAACTGAAGATAATATCCTTACATGCAGGAGCTTTTGAACCATTGATGAAAGGACTGGTTCAGGTATACATTTCCGCACTCGTATGATATCTGCCAAGGACCCTCCATCCATGTACTCCAAAGCTATGCTTATTTGCCCAGAGTCTGGAGTATAAAATGCCCCGTGAAATTCCACAAGGCCTTGGTAACAAGGTGCCTCACACAGCGTCCGTATCTCAGTAAGAAGCTGTTGCCTTTTCTCCTAGACAACACACAATGGGAATTGCATGTAAGACAATATGACAACTGATAGGTAACAAACCCATGATAGTCCTACTCCTACTATAGAACTTTATTTTCAGTCAGCCCAATTTCATTACTGTTGATTACCATCTGGGTGTAAGCCATGAATAAAAGAAGATGTAGGATGTGTGGCCGATAAATAACAAATTTTCTTTTTCCTTATCATGGCAAGGCAAATATGCCAGGCCCATCAAAACCCTTCCTTTGCAAATTTAAGGAAAGGATTTCTTCAAATAGAAATAATATGGGAGTTAAGAGTGTTAGGGGGCGTTTGGTTGCCTGTAAAGAGCTATGTAATATAATCTCATATTACATTACATAGCTTAAATCATGTTTGGAGCGTCATGGTGCGGATGTAATCCACTTTACAGGTGTAATCTACCATGAAGAAAGGTTGTAAAATGGATTGTGGTCTTCAACCAATGTATTCCGGTTGGGTGTAATGGAAAGTAATTATAATTTTTTTCATAAAGACTAGCGTGCCCTTCACAACTCTTCTTGCCCAAATTATATTCCATTTGTATCCCATCTCTAGCTGATATCCACATTCGCAGCCTAAAAGAACCCTAGCCTTCTCACCCTCCATCGAAGAACCACGCAGCAGAGAAAGGGGAACAGTGGCGTCGCCGATTAGCCTTCTTCTACGGTGAAGGTATGGCTCGAAATCCTCTCTCTCTCTCTCTCTCTCTCTCTTTTCTTTTGATATCCATATTACAATTTTTTCATAAGTCTCCATTGTCTTACTCAAATCCTTAATCCCAGATGAAGAACAACGCTTCCCAGAGCTAAAAGCGAACAATCGATCTTTACAGGTATGCCTTTTTCCTATTGTTCAAGGACTTTACGATCCATTTGTTTTCCAAGAGAATGCAGGAAAAGAAAAGAGTATTGGACTTTGAATGTTTAGATTTTTCCTAAAGGGGTTTTTCTTTACTCTCTCGTTTTCTCAAATTTTCCTGTTCTAGAGCGGTTACTGTTGTGAATTTGTTGTTGGGTTCTTTGGGATTCAAATATATATATTTATGTGGGTCTTCTTCGTTCGTTTGGTGCTCTTGAGCTTTTGGCTGTAATGGGTTCTAGGTGATCTCTCTCTCTCTCTCTATAACTATATTTATATGTGTATATACTCTAATAGGTTATTGTGCTCTTTTGCTTTTGGGGTTTTATTTGATTTTTAATTTTATGAATATTAAAAGGATATTTAATGTTTTACTGCTTCTTTTATCCATGTTTATTGATCAATTTAGATGACTTTGTATCAGTAGTTTGGGTGTAGAAATTAGGGGGCGTTTGGTTGCCTGTAATGTAATGTAATTTAATTGACTGTAAAGTAGATTACAGTGTAATTTGATTACATTGGTAATTTAAATTACATCCCACTTGTTTGGATGAGTAGGGAATGTGAAGTCAGATTACATTACATTACCCAGAAATGTGTTTGGATAGCCATGTAATATAATTCATTAAATTTGGGATTTTACCAAATTAACCTCATCTTCATTTCATAAAAAACATGAGCACATATATGAGACAATACGTTGGGCATGGTTCTAAATCAACTTTGGCTATTTCACGGGCCTAGTATATATGTGAATATATATATACAAATTTAACTAAGCCCGTGTATATATATAACAATTTGGCTATTTCATGGTAATGATAACAATTTGAGATTTAAAGGAACATGGTAATGAAACATGGTAATGCCCATGACTCCAGTGAAGATCTTATTGCTAATCCCTTCAGGACCCTTGCAAGTGTCATGCATAGTGAAACAATCTGCGGCTGTAAGGTAAAGAATCTGAGATTTTAAGTTTTTTGGACTAGGAAAAGGTTGAAAGAGATGTTAAGTAGCCCAAATTACATGTATACCAAAATTGCTATTTAATTGTGCAGGACTAAACCCTTTCATCAATACATATAAATTAAACTAAATGGAAGCAATTTACAAATCGCCCACCTGGCTTCACATGAGTAAAAAAAAATACACAAAAATAACTCGACCTCAGCTTTGGATCACTAGCAGCCTTTGGACAACCTAGAAACATTATATACTTTTATATGGTACAAAAACGTCCCCAATTTGTAACTAACCTAGAAACATTATATACTTTTATATGGTACAACCTTTATAAAAGTATAAAAATTATATATCTAATAGCTGTGAGAGTTACAATAACGTTGCAAATAAATAATAAATAAAAAGCTTTAATTGAGTGAGAAACCATTACCTGCCAAAATCAATCCAAGTTCGAAATTGTCATTGCCTACATACCATTCAACATATATCATCAATGTTTGTCCAAAAAGTTAAATGTAAATACACCATCAAAGTTCAGTCAAATCTCCCAAAATATTTAGTCACACTACCCATGTCATATCCCATTACATAAGTACCATCACAAAATGTGGGACCAAATAAAAAGCACCATGACAATGTATATCAAAAGCCAACAACTGTGAAATGTGGGACAATCAGCATTTAAAGTAACCAATTACATTTTAAGGATATCAATCACCATCTCAATCTGCTTCTCTAGTTGAAGTTCCAAGAAAATGGATGTCATATACTCATCTGTTGTGATGACCTTCGCAGCAGCACACATTTCAGGAAGAGTAAGAATGTCCATTTTGTTCAGTGCTTTCGCTACTTCCCTACTAGGTGTGGTATCATCATTCATTGCACGTCCCACCTCTTTCAGGTATTCCAATGTCCCGTCAACAAGCTTATGTATAGCACCACAAACCTCAATCATGCCAGTTTGCGAAACATCAGTGTTCTTCTTGCTACGTTTTCTAACAGACTCTGCCGCAGACCCCCGAGTGTGTGCATCTGATATTTCCATACCATCAGTTGCAGCTTCGATATTGGCAATGTTTTCACCCTCCTCAAACTCTCCAGCCTCCAACTCCTCCTCTTCGGCTGCTGGTGCTGTGGCACCCTTCTCATTTGCTCGGTCTTTTGAATAGATCGCATTTAATATATCAAAGTGTGGGAATGAGCGCCCATAGAGTCCACAGGCACTTGGATGACCCTACATAATAAGAATCATACATTGTTTAACATATACTAAGCACCAATTATAAAAAACCAAATACAACATTGACATAAACCAAAGACAACATTACATACCAAGCACCAAAAACCAATTGTTCACAAACAATAGTATGCTTTTCGTGATCCCAACCGAATCCACTTCGAGTGTTTAACATTTTTGCTATGGCCATGGTTTGTTTTTTTAGAGTTCGGATTCTAGAGTCAATATGTGGTTCCCCTTCAGCCCACATCCAGGGAGCTTAGCTTCCATCATAGTTTCTATCTCCTTTAAATATCCAGGCTTGAAATCGGTGTCAGCCTTCCACCGCCCACTTAAGAACATATCATGGAGAGATTCCACAAGCTTAT
>JAESVK010001230.1:100155-136572 GCA_017140935.1 Hamamelis virginiana
TATATATATATATATATATATATATATATATATATATATATGTATCATTTTCCTACAAAATGATCAGTTTCTGGAACTCCAAAGAACAAACTGATGTGATTCAATTCTCATTAAAAAGGATTTTTGGGTAAAGTAAAAAGATTGCGGGAATTTTGGATAAACAAAATTTATAAATGGGACGTATGGGTAAACACCCCTAAAATTAAATTGCAGTGAACCTTAAGCTATGAGATGGAAGCCCATTAAACAAAGTGCAATGTTTCAAAATCAGCTCATTAAGAAATGATAATCTCTCAATGGCATTATTGTCCCCTGGTATCTTTCCATCGAATCTCTTATGAAGGATAGGTCTTGAATTCGAGTCCAATGTAGTATAATATTATTTTTCCATAATATTAACGTTTTTTTTATCTTGTTAGGAAAAAAATAATAATCCAATTAATTTTTTTTTTAAATTAAACAAGCTCAATGAGCACAGTACTACCGGAATTAATGACCATTTTATGATAATAAAATGGCCAAATGGACTGATTTCTATAACAAGATGGGAAAAATTGTCTTCATTTTCAAAGTATTCTGAATTGCTTTAATAAAGGATTTAAAAGATAAATTAGTCAAAATTGAATTTAGACTCTCCCATTAGTCTTCATGCAGAGAGTTAGCCTTTTTCCTTCTCCCATCATGCAAGCTTCTCGGAGAGAGTAGAGTTCTTTGAATTTGCCATCATGCTTTTTGTAGGGAAATTGTCCTTTTTCCTCCTCTTGCTAGCCTAGCTTCATGCAAGACCAAATTTTTTGTTTTGCCGACTAGCTTTTTCCGGGAAAATGTCCCACTTTTTCCTTCTTATCAATTTTCATCCAGGGGGCAAAATCTTTTTGACTATCTCATAAATTTTCATGTAGAGGCTAAGAATATCAACATTCACATAATTAATTTAATCTTTTGAGTTCAAGTGGTGTTCTAGCTTGATATTAGAGCTCTTGCCGAGTTCAAGTCTCCTCACAATCATTCATTCGTCACTTTCACCCTGTGCTTATCAATTTACCTTTTCACCGAGTGTTTATCGATCGATTTATCTCGTGCATACTAGTTTGATATACATTGTCGATCGATATATTCATTTTCTAATTGCTTAAACTTTTGGGATCAAATGGTATTCTAAGTTCTATCATTGCCCATCAAGCTTTATTTTGGATTTGGATAATTTGATTCTCTCATTAGTCTTAATGTAGTGAAAATGTCATTCCCCCCCGCCCCCCTCTCCTAGCTCCCATCAATTTTCACACAGGAAACAAAGTTCTTTTAATTTTCTCGTCAATTTTCATGCAGAGAAAATCTCATACAAGAAGTGATATATTGTGGGGTGATAATTATCATTAGACGACTTGAAAGTTTTTTGGTTGGATGGCAAAATTTTCATACAAGAAGTGATATATTGTGGAAAAAGTTAGGAGACTCCAACTTTAAGTGATTGTGGCAAAAGTCAGGAGGCTTCAACTTTTACTATAATCACTTCTGATATAAAAATTTTGATATATGTGAAAACATGGTATGAATATAATTTTAAAGAAAAATGTGAAAAAATAATTTTCCAAAAATGATTTTAGAAAAGACTAATGCAAATAGACCCTTCAATCCCTTAGAAAATAAGGTGGTTAATTGGTACATGGTAACATAGACTAGATTGATGATCTCATCCAATTAGGGTTTTTTAGATGTCTAATTTACTTATACTCCGTTTGAAATCATTAAAAATAGAATTTATTATAAAAAAATTACTATATATATAAAATTTATTTTCAATTCTATTTTGTGTCAAATCCTTTGTTGTTTGGAATGACACATCCTATAGTAGAATTGATTTCTAATTTTAATTTTGTGCCAACTTTTAAGATTTGCGAATCTTATCGAAAGTGGTGGAATTTGGCTTAAAATTGAATTAATTTTAAATTAACTTTTATTAATTTTCAAATTCATTCCAAACATTATAATAGAATATAATAGATTTAAAATTTTAACTCCTATTCATTACAAATGAATGATAGAGAATTTTAAGTTCATTCTATTCTATTATATCAAAATTAATTCTATTCTATATAGAATTAGTTCCAAACGGAGTGTTAATGCAAGGCTCTGAGTGGTTAGATTGCATATTTTTAGCAGTCCGTGAAATATGAAAAAGACAATGATAAATGAACCAAAACTGAGACCAAATTATGTAAATCATTTGATGTTGCAGCAGGATAGAACCTCAAGCTTGTTCATAACACAAGAAAGCAAATGTTCAATTATGCAACCACGTGAGATAGTTTCATACCTTCGCTTTTGTGTATTTGAAAATATACAAAAGCAGAGATTTTATTATGCTGTCACGTCATATGGCATTATTCATATGAAAATAATTTTGGCTTTGTAATAGATGGGGGATTTCATTGGGCTTCAGATAATTAAGCAAGGTGATTAGTTGGAAATATGGCCGGTGGATGCTTAAAAATAGACCTAGGCCCATACGTTTGAATTTTCCGACATAAGCCTTAAATTTTGAGACCAAAATTTCAATTTTCATCATGATTAACAAACAAAAGCTGTATTGATTGGTCTTTCTCTTTGACTTTTGATATTTTAGTATGGTCGACACTTTGCCGCTATTTCAGCAGTTGATGTCTCGCAAACTACAGACCAACCCTTATTCATATGAAAAATACTATAGCACCAAATACTGATGTGTCATGCTTTGAATGGTAAGGTCTTTTTTCTTAATTTGCTTTCATCTTTTTCATACACTATTCAAATCACGACACGTCAGAGTGATTTTTAATTTCAGGTTAAAGTGTCGGGTGATATAAAATTATTTTATTCATATTTATTTATTAATTAAAAATGAATACTGAAATTGTAGTTGAAAAGCCCATTAAAAATGAAATTTCATACCAGCTCTACGCAAAGCCTCATCGACAACTTTGGGTTGGCCACATGGGCCTTATTTCTTCATTTGAACTTTCTTTAAAGGTCTCTCTCTCTCAAGCAATAAAAAAATTAACAAACAGTGTCCATATATGCATTTTTATAAATTCTAACTTAAAATTCTTTTAGGATTACATGTCACTAAACTAAGAGGCCATCGACATCGCAACCTCTCACAAAGACTGCTTTTGCATACACAAGCAATGAATCAATCTATGTTTATTTTCAAATTAAGCTTTTTTAGATGAAAATGTGCTTATTTCGAGTGAAACCCCCAACCCTAAGGTTATATATTTATGAGCAGGCGAGGTATTGGATTTCATTCCTTATGGATGAGAATATATTTGTCCATTTATTACTATTCTTCTCGCTAACAGTGAACCACTGAGTCAATAACCCTAGTCAAAAATAAAAAAGAAAATTAATAGTTGTCCGACAGAGTTGTTCTGAGTAAATTAAAAGCTGAAAGTGACCGTGATGTTGTGTTAAAGATAGTGTTGGGAGACAGAGAAGCCTACATGATCGTGACTATATGGGTTGATGTATATATATAAGGGTACGTTTTCTATTTAATTTTTTTTAAAAAATAAAAAAACAAATTTTTTTTTTTTTTTTAAAAAAGAATTTTTTGTAGACCGAATGATGCTTGCACCGCTTAGGGACTTTTTTACCTGATTTTGAAGGGTCCCACAACCCACCACAATTGGCTTAGAAGTTAATTTAAGGTTTTTTACTTCAATCTGCATTAGCGACAGCCCAATAATTATGGGTAATTAATTAAATGGTTTAATTTCTTGGTCGATCACCATCTCTGACCAATTTTTCAAAAGCATTTTCAGTAATCATATCATATCATGCTCACAGGATCGTCATGCTGATCAACGATAGTGAATTAATTTTTATTTTAGATGTAGCACGTACAGGTGATCATCACCAATATATATATCTTTTATCAACCAATAATAGTGTTTCTAATCATTAGGGTCACACTTCACCCGTCGGCAATCTGACCCACATAGATTTTGTAAATAATTCCGGCAGCTGAAAGGCCGATCGAGGAACAATATAATTGTTTTTTTCATATGTTTGTTGAGTGGCCATTATATTACAAATTAGGTAAAGCAATCTGACCCACATAGATTGGGTAAAGAATTCCGGCAGGCATGCAGGAATCAAAATCCTCACTTTCCCAAACGGCTGAGGATGCATTATTGTTTTTTTTTTTTTTCATATATATATATATATATATGGTTTGTGAGAGTGTCCCATTACAAATTAAGTAGAGCTAAAAGGCATTGGTTAATTTTTACTTGGTTTTTGATAGGATAGAGTAGAGCTGCAAACAAGCTGGCCGGCAAAAGCCGAGGATTGGGTTACTTAAGCTTGGCTTGATTTAAAGCTTGATTAGTTAAATAAATTCGAGCCGAGTTCGAGTCTAAGTTAATCGAGCTAAGTTTTGGTATGTTTGAGCGCGACGTACTCGTTTGTTCACGAATAACATGATTCATTTGTAATCCTAAATTATAACAAGAGAAAGTTAAAAATTAATGTAAGAAAGTTTAAAAAATGACTTCTATATATTTGGTTTATATTGAAAATAAAAAATTAAAGTCCAAAAAAAAGTCATATTGTTTATTTAAGAGACGTGTCATGTCATCAACTTTATCACATTGATTTCATCCTACTTGTTCAAATTCAACAAATATGAATTAAAATGATATACCAGTCGTCAAAGTTGATGTAAACTTTCAATCGAACACGGTTGGATAAAAGATAATATTAAATTTTGATTGATCAAATTATGTGATATTTTATAATTAATGAAATTTTATATGCTGGATTGTCATAATAACTTTCATCTAATCATGTAGGGGTATGTCTTGGTATTCGTGCCATTTTTTTCTAAAATAGAGGGAGAGTTCATCACTAGCTAGAGGAGTGAGGGGATCTTAATTCGATCACAATTCAATTCATAATAGCTAGCTTATGTTTAAAATGTAAGTGAAGGAAAAGGTAACTATATATTTATATATTGTTTATTTAATTTGTTTCTATGATGATGCCATATCACTTCAAAAGCTGATGGCACTATATATATATATATATATATATATATATATATATATATACAAAAACGAACTTATGTATGTATATTAACTTTAGTTAAAATCAGCACACATAATGTAAAACTGATCGATAGATTAAATACTCTTCTTATGCATATCATGCCAAGAATTATAGTGAACTATATATAATGTAATGAATTCAAATATTATTTTGAATAATCATAAAAAAATTAAGATCACATGTCTTTTTTTTTGTTTTTTGGACAACTTCCCAAGAGACCTACACCTTATTCCACAAGATAAAATGCATGTTAGGTAGAGCTGAACCTAGGCAGTGTTGTTATAGGTTTAATTATCCTTCACTCATTAAGGCCGGGGCTATATATCTCTAAATCTTTTCAGGACTTTCGGCTATGATCTAGTGGGTTTAGGGGTATCATATCTCAATCTATTTTATAAAAATACTTGCAGGAAGGTTCAAAGCTTAGTTTCCCACTAATTTAATGTTTTGAGAAACATAAATTTGACATGTGTTGCAAGGAAATGTTTTCATTTTCTCTTATCAATTAATTATTTTAAGATTTTGCTTTTAGTTTGGCACAAGATAAAATATTTGCACATTCAATCATTTGCAATGCCAATGGTAGATTTATGTTAGCCTTTTTCATTGCTACTAATGATAATTGGGTCACACATAGATGACCTTTCCATTTTAAAAAATGTCAAGCTCTAGCCCGGCCCATGAACGCCCTCTTTTCTTAGAATACTATGCTCCATCAAATGTAAAATGATCACTATTGGCCTAGTGAAAACTAGGGTCTCTCTCCATTTCTTGTAAGTATAGTTATTTTTTTTTATTTTTTTCAAACAGTAAAACTCAGCCTATGTTAACTCTGAACTGCTTGATACCTACAAATGAGGGTCAATGCTTAATTTCTTATGTGTTCATACCTAATATTTCTTCGATATACATATTTATATTCATGTCATTAGGTCAATATATATAGGTCATTGGATTGGCGAGCGGGAGATTAAAAATTCAAAATTTTGAATCTTCTATTTAAAACATGGGTTGAGGGACCTATTGCAAGTATCGATGATACCAAAAAAAGAGAAAAAAAAAATGATTACGTAAAAATCTCAAAAAGAAAAATAAATTTTGGAAATATACAATTGTGGCACGAAAAATATTACCCCATTACTCATTTAATTAGATAGAGCAACTATATATATATATAAGCGATCGTGTTAGAATATTCTTATGCTTCTTATCGTAAGGACATCTCTTCTGGAAGCTATAAGAATAGTATTTTGAAAAACTGACCGTTGGATTAGTTAATCTTCTTATGAATATCATGTCTACCAAAAATCACATTGATACGATAATCGGTTTTCAAAATACAGTACGTGAAACGCTTTTTGACAGTATTTACCGTTGGATGTTGTCAAAGTTGTTAAAATGTCTATATTTTAAAAACCAACCATTGGATCAATGTGATTTTTAGCAGACATGACATACATATAAAAATTATCTAATCCAACGATCGATTTTTAAAAAATAACTCTCGCAGTAAAAGTGTCCTTACGATAAGAACATAAGGACGTCCTTACAGGATCGGTTATATATATATACTCACATACATACACACAGTGGTAAAACATATATAACTGTTTTCTCACAGAGGAATGTATCTTAGTATAAATTGTTCTCTCGAGAGACATTGAATATTACTAGTGAGAGGACTGTATATATAGATACTGCCAGCCGCACAACATATTTCATTTTATTTTTCAAAGATAATGTCAAGTATTATGATTGGACTTTCCTAAAATTTTGGTTTCGGTACTGTGCTCTCATAAGCATTTGTCTTCAAATTGCATTTTAGTAATGTTGGTCTGACAATATTTTATTTCATTTTTTGGAAGATTTTGACAGTTATTTTATAATTACATGCAAGTTGTGGGGTTGTCAGGGAGGAACAGGTCTGGTTACTGGGAAGAGCAGAGAAGTGAAAACAATAATAATAATTATCCCAATTACATTTAAAAGGTTAAATTGTGTCCTTTTTATTGCAGCTAAACTTGTCTGTAACTACATTGGCAATGTTTTACATAATACAGATGTGCATTTATACTGTTTGCATGTTGATAGCTGAATTCAATAATGGAAGCTAACAGTGAATTAAAGCTTTCTGGAGCTGCATTCATGTTCATAGCTGAACACTATGAACTCAATTATAGTCCTCCTTGAGACTGTTCCACAATTTATATATATATCTGTGTGTGTGTACCCCAACATACCTTGGCATATTTATGTACTGGAACAGTGCAGGATTTTGGGATTTTTGCGCCTGAAGTCTGAAGAAGATGATGAGTGAGAGTCTTAACAGAGAATGGTCTCTGAAGCTGGCTGTGCATCCGGATGGAAGCCACCAGTCCACCACACCTTTACTCGTGTGAACGGCAGAAAAAGTGTTTGACAAAAAAAGAGGCACATGACTTGGTCAAGAAGGACAGAGAGAGAGAGAGAGAGAGAGAGAGAGACTCAATTAGCATTACATAGATGAAAAGGTGATATGGTTAAAGATAAATTGTTAAAAGGATAGGGATCGAAGGTTAAAAGAGAAGTGGGTCAAAGATGTAGAGTAAAAAGAGTGAACGAGTTTATAAATAAATAAATAAAGAAGAGTGAAAGAAAATGTTAAACAAATTGTCTCTTTTATTCTTTTATTATTCGTATTCAATTACCTAACATGAAACCCTACATGCAAAAAACAAAAAATAAAAATAAAAATACACCCAACATAAATGCATAAACTCATTGTACTGATCAACATATACAGTAGGTGACATAGCATATCACATCAGTTATATGCCATATATTTATTCAAAAGCATTATGTAGTACACGTACCATATGAGTTATTGCGCATACTTATTTGTGTTGGTATAGTAATTATGAAAAATAATTGTGGAGATGATTTTTTTTTGTTTTTTTGTTTTTTTGTTTTTTGTTTTTTTTTGTTTATAGGAGCTCTGAAAGAATCAATTAGATGGCTTAAATTGCCTTTATTTTCATTTATTCTTTGATATCTGAGCCTTTTATTCACTGCTGATATTGCTGCATCAGCTAAGATCATCTCTCACATAACTTAGTGGATGAACCAAATTTTTTTATTTTTTATTTATTTTTTTTGTGTGGGAAATTAATGGCAATTCGATCCTTTTAGACAATGGCAGCAATATTTTTGTTACAACTGGGTTGATTCATGGCTAATTAACCGAGTTGGGTACTTGGGTTCATAAAAAAGTTGCCTCAGGATTTGGGCAGGGCGAGTTGACTCGGGGCAAGTTTTGAAACTGGCTCACCATTAACACTGGTAGGCACAGTGGCTGATATTATTATAAGTGCAGTGTCAATGTCATAGTCATCCTTTATATTGTAGCCCCATTTATTACACTTGTCTTTTGCTTTCCATTCCTTCTCTTTGCCTACCCTTTTCTCTCTTCTTCCTCACTTTTTATCACTGTATTTGCAGGTCTAGCTATCTCTGTCCCTCACCCCCTGCAACTAGGGTTTCCTCCTTCAACTTTCTCTTTCACTTTCACTTTCACTTCCGATACTAAAATCTCTAGCTAAACAAAATTTTTGTTAATTTCAATGGCTGCAGCAACTTGTTTTTCCTTGGGATAATCAAAGAAACAAGTCTTGAAAGAAAGGGGGGTTGAAAAAGGTAATATTCTTTTGCTTCTGATCAAAGAAACCTAGATCATAGAAAAAGGTAAGTACAGCACCACCAGCTGTTTCATTTATTGATCCTTTCATCTTATCCTTGTTAATTTATTTCTGTTTAATTATAAGGTTATAAGCTGATGAAACATTTGCATGGTTTTAGGCTTTTAGGTCACAGGGTTTGATCTAGAGGTGTGTTGGTGGCATAATATTGAATTTGATAGTGAAAGCTAGAACAGATTCATGTCAGAAGAAAAAGAAGAAAAATTAATAAATAAAGGTTGAGTTTGCACCAGTGACTTTAAAAAGAAAAGGATCTCTGTGTGTTAGTACATGCAGTAGGTGCCTTAGGTGATGCTGCTGAATGCTATGAAATCTAGGAGACTGAATTTGGAGAGAGAGAGAGAGGAAAAGACATAAATATTGACATTTATATATTCAATAGAAGCCTACCACAGGAATATAACCTTTTTGTGTTTTGATGGGTATTGGATGTTGTTTGTCTTCTTTTTTTCTGCTTATAGGGTTTTGGCTAGTAGCTAGCCAAGATGAAAAATTTACACAGTTGCATTCAAAATCCCAAAAAAAGAGAAAAGGGCAAAAATTAAAAAAAAATAAAAAAAGGCAACAGACAGTGGTTGTTTGTTAGCAACCATTTATATATGAAAGCATGATTTTAAAATCCAAGGGAAAACCTGAAAGAGAATTGAATGATCTAGCCACCTAGGAATTGAGGTTTTGTTCTAGTGTAACTGTGTAACTGCAGATTTAACAACATGAAGAGTCTCAGTTCATCAAGTGAAGATATATATAGAGAAAGTTAAATTATATCAATAAATTCCAATTTCAAGAAAATGGTTGATGAATTTAGATACTGGTTAATTCAATTCCTTGCAGTTGCAGCAGCTAGAAGTGCTGAAGATAATGGCATCTTCATCAAGCTATTCCAATTCTCCCTGTGCTGCCTGCAAGTTCTTAAGGAGAAAATGCTTGCCAGGTTGCATTTTTGCACCATATTTCCCTCCTGAGGAACCCCAAAAGTTTGCCAATGTTCACAAGATATTTGGTGCCAGCAATGTGAGCAAGCTTCTCAATGAGATCCTTCCTCACCAAAGAGAAGATGCAGTGAACTCTCTCGCTTATGAAGCTGAGGCAAGGATGAAAGACCCAGTCTATGGCTGTGTTGGAGCAATTTCAGTTCTTCAAAGTCAAGTTCTCAGGCTCCAAAAGGAATTAGATGCCACAAATGCTGATTTGATCCGTTACGGCTGCAGCGAAATGCCGGCGGCATCGCATTCTTTGCCAGGCTCCGGCGGCAGTGTTGGTCAAAGGTCTGTCCAGTATGGAGGAAGGATGGGTCATGGAGGTGCATCTTTTGATCAAAATTCTGGTTTCTCTTATGGTTATAATCCTTCTCCATGGAATATTAACAATCCTTCTGGAGATGGCCATGAGAGTGGAGGAGAAGGTACTATGTAAGAATTTATGTGTATGTATAGATATATGCATTATTTTCAGGAGAAGACCCATCTAGGGTTTATCACTGAATTGGTAAGGAAGGGTGTGTTCTCATGGTATAATATGGGACTTGTTTAATTAAGTTATTTGCTAGCTAGATAGTAATTAATGCTATAATATTTGATTATCAATAGAACAGTTCTTAATTAATTAGAGTTTGAATTAATGTAGGAGATGGAATGTTTAATTTCCAAGTAAATGAAGCTCTAGAGTAAGGTTATTATGTGGTTGACTGTTTGTTAATTTATTGTGTTGTGTTCTTATGCAATATTGTTTGGGGCCATGTACCTTGTGGGTTGATTCTTATTCTCTTTGCTAGTGCTTATGTTTTAAGAAATATAACCTATTACTTAATTGAAAGAGGGGATTTTTCTGCTTATTCTAACCTCATATGCATCATCTTCTTAATTTCTTTCGTTTTCTGTTAATGAGAAATTAAGTTGAGGGTTCGAACCTTAATTTGCTTCAAAAAAAAAGCTGAGGGGCCGAGGTTTCTCTTCCCATCTCATAACGAGTAATAAGTAAATTGAGGGTTGGAATCTTAAACCTGCTTTATGAAAAAAGAAAAAAGAAAGAAATCAGGGTTCTCTCTATCCATCTCGTAACTGGTAATGAGTAATTTCAGAACTCGAATCCTAAATTAAACCTACTTTCAGGAGACATAAAGATGTTGGGAATTTCTCTTCCCATCCTATAAAGAGTAGATTAAAGGTTCGAATCTTTATCCTGCTTTTCGAAGAAAAAGAAGAAAAAGGGGGAAACAAAAATAAATAAATAAATAAATAAAAACGAAACAACAACATGAGTTGTGGTCGAGATCGAGGTCGAGGTCGGAGCCTTATCTTGTAAAAGAAAAATGAAAATAAAATAAAATAATGCTAACCATAAGTTTGTTTTGAGGCCACACCAACCAAATTTACTTGTACACAACCATCAAACTTATTCCAAAGGTTGAAGGCTGTGCACAGGCCACCCACCAGTACGTTTTATTTTTATTTTTAATTTTCCTTAAAAAAATTAGTGGCCGGGGTGATTAGTACGACTGGTCAATTAATTAAGGTCCACTTTTTGATGCATGCATTCCCCCTAGCATGTATTCACCAACATGTTTTTGCACTTGCAATTTGGTACTTATATAATTGGGACCTAGCTAAAAGTGGATCAAAGGACTTCCCATACCATAACAATAATTTCATATCACCCGATACTTTAATCCGAAATTTAAAATCATTCTGACTTGTCGTGATTTGAATGGTG
The DNA here is from genome assembly GCA_017140935.1 of Hamamelis virginiana. NCBI lineage: Eukaryota > Viridiplantae > Streptophyta > Magnoliopsida > Saxifragales > Hamamelidaceae > Hamamelis > Hamamelis virginiana. Next base: position 111,693 of record JAESVK010001230.1, read on the forward strand.
TGTAAAAAAGATGGAAGCAGTTTGAGAGGAGAGAGAGATCTCACCACTCAAAGCAAGACACATCAGGGTAATTTTTAATTCCGGGTTAAAGTTTCTGGTACTACAATATTTTTCATACCATAATTCTTCAAAAATGCAAATTGGAAATTATATAATTGGGACCTAGCTAAAAGTGGATCAAACGACTTCCCATACCATAACAATAATTTTATATCACCCGGCACTTTAATTCAAAATTTAAAATCATTATAACGTGTTGTGGTTTGAATGGTGTGTAAAAAATAGGAAAGCAGTTTAAGAGGAGTGAGAGATCTCACCACTCAAAGCAGGACACATTATGGTAGTTTTTAATTTCGGGTTAAAGTTTTTGGTGCTATAGTATTTTTCATGCCATAATTCTTCAAAAAAAAAAAAAAAGGAAAATTGAAGCAATATTTATTAATTTCAATTTTAAGATGTAGCTTAAAAATTAAAAATAAAAAAGCTAGATGATCGAAAATGGATTAATTAAAATTAAAAAATACAAACATCTGATACCAGCTAGGATATTAAGAATGAGAGTGGTCATACATGCACCAGATAAAACCCATCTATCATTGTCAAGAAGACCTAAGTGTGAACAAACGAAAAATGGTTAATTGAGAATCTTATATAGAACTGTGTGTACATCAATTTTCAACATTTATAGTCTATTTTTATTAAGGGCTGATTCGAAAAGTGGACACTGTAAATTTCTTGACATTTTAATATTTGTAAAATTTTCCTTTATTTTCTGTTGCTTGTGAATCTGAAGTCATCTTTCTATATATAAATATAATATATATTATATTTATATAAATTCTGATCTAGTGGGCATATGCTTATGTTTATATATTTTATGTAAGTATATATGGAACTAATAGATAATTATGAGATATATATTTTAAAAAATTAATCGTTGGATTATATATTCTTCTTATGAATGCCATGCATGTCAAAAATTACGGTTATCCAATTTAAATATTTCAAAATATAGACTTAAAAAATTGTGACCGCTGAAAACTGTTACAATTATTCTCAGTGGCATTTCTATAAAACAGACCTAAAATCATTGTGATTTTTGGCATGCATGACATATATAAGTATATTATCTAATTCAACAGTCAGTTTTTTGAAATATGTAACCTACAATTATTTACTTGCTTAACTTATGTAAGCATAAGCTACCGGATGATTCCTATGTATATATATAATAATATATCATTGTCATTGTCCGAAACAGTAAGTAGTACAGATGCCTACTCTTATAGGATCCATAAAGGATTGTTTTGCCATGTGAGGGTACGTGCACCTACAGAATTATTAATTGCATGCGGATCATAATTGGATTTTCACCTTTGTCTATCTTCCCCAATCCTTCACTGTTTATCATCCCTTACACCTCTCCCACACATCTCTCTCCCTTCAATTACTATCTATTATTTTTTAAAATTAATTATAGAATTAGATGCTCTTTTTATGTTTGATATATCTATTAAAAATAAGTGACCCAATGATCAATTTCTGAAGAAAAAAAAAATACTGACCGGAAAAAAAGATGACATTTTGACGAACAAAAAAATTACAGTTTTTCATATTGATATTTTTCGAAAACCAATCGTTAGAACACAGTAATTTTTGGTAAACATGATATACACAAGAGGAGTATTTAATTAAACGGTCATTTTTTCAAAATATGTTTTGGTTGTAAATGAGGTCACTTGATACATCTTACATTAAGTGCACCTAATGCCAGCACTAGCCCCTGTATAATACAATATACTAAAGAAACAAAACTAGCCATAGTGTCTCATGTTTAGTAGTTCATAAAAGACAATAAAAATCTCAGTGAGTTGTTGTAACTCAGCTGGCATTTTTCTTTACTTTGAGTTGTAAGATTTCGGGTTCTAATTCATGAAATTGGTAATTAAAACTAAACTTTTGCCAAATTTATTTGATCAAATGAACTACAGTAACTAGTGCAGAGGGTCTCTTTTATCAACGTTTTCAGGTTTTCTTTTAACTTCCTTTTTAAATTCGAAAAAGTTCGAAGGGAAAAAAAAAAGAATAAAAATACTTTAGTAAATGAATTTTTTTATAAATTTAAGAAATGAATTTATTTCTATGCAAATTTTAACATTTTTTTTTTTATCTCATTTTCTTCTTCTTTTCAAAATCCAAACAAGGTCTAAACTTTTCGGCATACCCCAACCCCACTCCATGCTCCATAACAGAATGTGAGGTTAGGGCATCTCCCTTGGTAAAATGCAAATTTTATGATTCATTTTTGGATATCAATTTAATTGGCTCAATCCATTTTTTGCATATGGATACAAAAAAATAGATTTGTATATGGATATACATACACTATTGGACAAACCTTTAATCATCAAATCTCCATAGCAACTACAAGGATAAATGAGATGACTAAATTCGAAAAAACTGAGGAAAAATACATGCAAACGTGCACCGTCCTTAATTATTCATTCTCTCGATCAAGACATGACACAGTATGAACTTTTTTCATAAAGGGGTACCTGCATACAGTCCTAGAGAGACCCTGATCTTCAAATTTAGCCAAGAATCTGCAAAATGTGTGTGTGTGTGGAGAGAGAGAGAGAGAGAAAGAGAGGAGAGAGAAAGAGGGTGAATAAATAATTGAAATCAATAACATCAAAATATCCTATCTGTCTCTCTTTGTCATGCAAAGAGAAGCACGCGCACGAACCCATCAAAGTATAAAAGATTAAAGATGGATAGCACAAAAGGGGGTCTTTAATAGTTTGTATGTAGCTTCCTGATTTTCGAGCCTGCCCATTTGAGAATGGGTCACGTCCATCCAACTCAATCTCTGCCTGGGCCACCATAACCGCCCAAGGATCAAGTGTTACAGTCCAATTATAAAGTTTCAATTAATTTTGTGATTGATTGATTGGATGGGTAATTCAAGCCAGGGAATCCTTTCTTTTTTTTTATTTTTTTGACAAATTTATGTACATTGATGTGGAAAGTAAACTATAGGTTTTACATAAAATAAAACAAAATTGATGCATAGTTTCAACCATCTTTTCTCTCCCACATGGGAAAATTTCCTGGTGGTCCAATCAATCACTAAGATAGGTTATTTCAAGCATTAATTAGGCCCCCTAATTGGTGTTAAAGGACATCAAGGTTCATGTTCTATGGATTACTTCATAAGATTTAATAATTTGTAGACTAGGTAGGGGAACCTGTTTATGCATAGGGTACAAGATTTGATATTCATAAAGAGTTTGATGTAACAAGAATTGGGTAGGGGGCAATTGCCGACATAAGTGGTTTCAAGAAATTAGGACATTAAGGTGTCAAAAGAAACTAAAGTTCGAGTTCTATAGATAACTTGATTTGTACTAGCTCACATGAGCTTACATCATGGAGATTAGGTGAGGAGAACTTAATTAATTATGCATAGGATGAAGGATATGATATTCAAAATAGTTTGATGTAATAAGAATTGGGTAGGGGGAAATTGCGGGACATGTGATTTCAAGAAATTAAACCCGTGATTGGTGTCAAAAGAAACCAAGTTTCGCATTCCATAGATAACTTGATTCATACATGCATGCCAGCTCATATGAACTTCAGTTTGTTGAATAAATGGGGAGAACTTACTTATGGATAGGGTGCAGGATTTAATATTCAAAATGAGTATGATGTAACAAGAATTGGGTAGATGGAATTGCTTGGATAGATGGTTTCAAGAAATTAGGCCCCTTGATTGTTTTCAAAAGAAACCAAGTTTCACATTCCATAGATAACTTTATTTGTATAAGTTCACATGATCTTCACCTTGTATGTTAGGTGGGGAAAACTTATGCGTAGGGTACAAGAGTTGATATTCAAAAAGAGTTCGATGTAACAAAAATTGAGTAGATGGGAATCGCTTAAACAAATAGTTTCAAGAAATAGCCCCTGATTAGTGTCAAAAGAAACCAAGTTTCCCACTCCAAAGATAACTTTATTTGTACGAGTTCACATGATCCTCAGTTTGTATGTTAGGTGGGGAGAACTTATGCATATAGGGTGCAGGATTTGATATTCAAAAAGAGTTCGATGTAACAAAAATTGGCCAAGAGGCCATCGTGGTCAGAGATAAGTGGTTTGAAGAAATTAGGCCCCCTGATTCGTGTCAAAAGAAAGTGGGTGGAAGAATTAATTAACCGACGCATAAGATGCAAAATTAAAAATTAAAAAATAAATAAATTGATGTGACAAGAATTGAGTAGGGCAACCTATCATCATCGGGTTTTGATATATATATAGATGTAAGAGTTTGTAGCTAGGAAAGAGGCCCCTACCTATTAGCTTTTGAAGAAATTTGGCCCCGGCCTTGATTGGTATCTAAGAAACCAAGTTTCACGTTACATGGATGGCTTGCATAATTAAGCTTTAATTAGTTTGCATGTAGACTAGGTGGGGGGAAAGCTAGAATTTACCTATGCCAAAGGTGTAGCATTTGATATCCAAAAAGGGCTCGATGGGGGCAAGAATTGGGTAGGGGAACCCACCTAGGAAAAAGTTCCCTTGCTATGCTCTTTTAAAGAAATCAGGCCCCGGTCCAAAAATAAAAAAAATCAATGTTTACATTTGCATGGATAACTTAATTTGTAATCCCTCGCATGATCTTTACAGGGTATAGAATTTGACATTTAAATAGAGTTTTGATGTAACATTTAAATAGAGATTTTGGTGCAAGACAAGAGTTTGTAGACAAAAGAAGGGAAGTCTTTTACGAGTTTTCTATGAATTTCTTTTAAATTTGTGAAATATATCACGAAACACAGTTCACGCGTGCATCACATCATTAGAAAATTTTATGGTCACCGAAAGATTTACATTATTTCTCCTTTGATTGTATTGATTCATATGAATTTGCGATTACAACTAATTAATCATAAGATTAAATTTAATGTATTTTGAAATAATTTTTTATATGGATGAATTATATAACATACATGTTAATGCAGGCCAAAATAATAATAATAATAATAATAATAACCCTGTTTAAAAATGAAAAAACAAGTGGTCTAGAATTTAAGGCATGTGACTCAATAAATGGACCCTGTCCACGACCAACTTGACACTCGTACCCTTGAATTAAGGTCACCCATATATGTAGAATGCTTTTACTTTTTTGAGGGCTTTTGAAGTCTTGTGTCTAATCAAAAGGTTGCAATTCTTCCACTTAGTTGAGATGCCATGCTCACTTTACAAGCCCTTAAATCTTTACTGCAATTCTTGAAAATATTAGTCCCTTCAAAGGTATTGTACTTTGCCACTGTCATGTTGCATTTCCATTACACTGTTACTTCTTCAGACCTTGCAGGAAAATAAACTTCAATAGAAGGAGGGAGTTCTATAAAATTATAGTGCATCTAGCATGATTCCATGAATGGTAAACAGAGAATCTGTCATTGAATAAAGTAACGACAGATTGTCGCCTTTTCTTTTTTTTCTTTAATTTTTTTGGCAAGAGATATCCATCTCTTTATCTTTTTCCATAGAATTAATCTGCCCAATTGAGGTTTATTTTATTTATTTATTTTTTTATTGGGGCCTATTTAGAAATTTTAAGAATTAGACTATGGCGAGTCCATTTTCTTATTATTATCTTATTTCCAAATAATTAATTTATAGTTGGTTTAAAAAATTTATGTTTATACCTATTTTCTGTATAAGGGTGAACAAATTTTTTTTTTTTTTAAATTACTAAACAGTAGTAAAATAAAAATCGATTAGGTGCTCAATTCTTTATTAGTGTTTGCAGGTGCATATATTGCATTCTTTTGTTTATATTGGACTTTTAAGAATATAATTGCAATTGAACTTTTCTTGAGAAGGGAGGACAAATGGCAATTATTCCAAGTTGAGCAATCAAAGTGCAGGACTCCAAGGTTGAACTCAATTGTCAAAAATGGATAAAAAAGGACTCAAAGAAATAGACAGAAGAGCCAAGCTGGCAAGCTGCAGCTATTCATGGGTACCCTCTATTCATCCCTACATAAAGCTTCCAATGGGTTGGGTTGGGTTGGGCTGGGTTTGAGTTCAGCCCAAACTGATTTGGGAAAACCTATTCTCTCACATGCTAATTCAACTCCCTTGACATACTTAATTAGAAAATTTAACACAATCAGTTAATGTTATTATGCTAAAAAAAAACCGCAAAAGTCCGGGCATGTATAAGCTTCTATTTGCCAGCTTTTCTGTTGACATATCACAAAGGCAGTGCCAGAAAATTAGGCATCAAGTACTTAATTTTCACAAAAAGAGAAACTAGGAAAAAAAGAGTGAAAACACTTAATAAATTCTTATTAAATAAAAAACTAAGTCGCCAAGACGGCTACATGCATAAATATATTAGAATAAAGTCTAGAAACTCCAATACTGCCGAAATAGGAAAAAATTGAAATAAAAGGAATTTTGCCAAAAATGAAAATATATAAAATAAGGCCAAAATATGCTAGTATAGTCTTTAAGGATCGTCACGGAGTTAACGGTTCGTCAAACGGACTTCTGTAGGAAAAGTAATTGACAGACGAAATCTTTCCATAAATAGCAAAATAACTTAATTGGAGACCTAAATAAAGGAATTTGGGCAAAAAGCTGCGTACATCATGGCCGAAGGCCGTGTATTTCGATCGTCTCGCTGATTCCATTTAAACTACCAAATTTCGTGCAATTCCGTCGTCGATGACTTCCAATCCAAAATCGTTCTGTGGCCCAATTCTGTTTGGGCCTTTTTTTTCTGTCCAGCTGATCCATACATAAAATCCTAGACCATAAGCCCAACCAGGTCTGCATTAAAAAGCCACAAAGACACAACCATGGGTCCATCATCTAAGAGAGAAATGGATGTGGTTGCAACTTCCCAACAAGTTAAGCAAATCCTAATTGTAAATACACCCTAATTACTAATAAATAAACCCCACAATCTTACTAAAATACCACACCAACCCCAATTTAAACCTAAAAATATGTATGTACTCCCTAATGTTCTGATTATATTCATAGAACATTTTACAAATGTTCTTATTTTAGTGTTTGAACATTTTCTAAATGTTCTAACTATATTCGTAGTACATATAATAAATGTTTAGATTTATTTTGTAAAACATTTAGAATATGTTCTGACTAACTTGTTAGAACATATTATGAATGTTCTGTTCTGACTAAATTGTTAGAACATATTCTAAATGTTCTGTCTTTGTTTATAGAACATTTTAAAATGTTATGATATATAATCAAACGAACATTATGAAAATGTTCTTCAATTAAAGTTAGAACTGTTGAAAAAAATTCTTTGAGGCCTTTCGAATTTTCACTTTCATTAAAGTTATGACACTTAGAAAAAGTAGCCTATCTTTGCCAACCAAAAAGAGGAAACATACAATTTACTTATTCCATCAATAAAATAAAATTTATGAAACATATATAAAGTTGCAAAATGCCTAATGGTAGAGTTACATTCCAAAAGTTTGCAACAAATGCCTAATCAAGATCAATTGTCTCGCTAGTTACAATAGTTAAACTAACAAGTTCCATAAATTCTTGAATCCGATCTTTATACGCCACATCTCATCCCTTTGCAACTGGTTGAACATGATGCTTTATTCAACTACTTGCTATAGTCGGCACTGGGTGTCCTATTTTCATAAATACCTGTACAAATGTCTCTAGGCCCCGGTCATGCTCTTTGATATGTCTACCACTAATGCATTTTCCTCTTGATAATCTCCCCACATATGAGTTCCCCCCTCAAGAATTGAGCATTCGGATGGTTATGTACTCCATTAACCACAGTCAACATCCATTCATCGTCTATCTGCATTTTTAAGCCCTTTAGTGTAAATGGGCATCCACATTTTTTTGTTCCGGTCCTTTGCATTTTTCAACTTCTTCAACTTCTGAATTCACTAGCGTAATCCAAAACCGTCTGTGACTCAACCTTATCATTAACTTTACTGCATCTACTTGAAGGGTTGTCCTGAAAAAATTGAAATGGGTTGATAAAATGAAATTGGATATGTTCTATGAAATCTGACAGAACATATTAAAAATGTTATATAAAATAACACAAAACATATTGTTAATGTTCTATGAAAAAATGTAGAACATATTTATTTTGTTCTATGGAATAAAATAGAACAAAGTGAGTATGTTTTGTTATTTTCTATAGAACATTTGTAATATGTTCTTTGTTATTTCATAGAACATTTTAGATATGTTCTAAATAATAACATAGAACATTTTATATATGTTCTAACTTTTTTAGCAGAACAATTCCGTTACTGACGACTTTCGATCATACTAGTATGTTTTTTGATTTTATCCCAAAATCGCACCCGTGACCCAATTCTGTTTGGGCCATTTTTTCTGTCTAGCTGATCCATAAAATCCTGTGCCATAAGCCTAACCCGGTCTGCATCAAAAAGCTACAAAAGCACAAACGATGGGTCCATCATCTAAGAGAGAAATATTATGGCATTTTAAAGGCAGGCTTTCAAGGGGTTCGGTTTGCTGCAAACTCCAGCTTGCCATACAAGCATGAAGCATGCATGCTTCCAAGCTATGAAATGGAATTTCCTTTTGTCACTTCAATAAAATTGATGGATAAAGTTGGCTCGAGGTAAGTTTTCATTTTTATTTTTTTGGTCCGACACTTTGAACTTGTAATGGATACATAGCTAGGTATGCAATATATGAATTTCTTAGTATTACTAAAATAAAAAAGAAAAAGCTTTATTTTTAAAATTTTCTTAATTTATTCATAAGCATCAAGAGTCTATTATAAGGTGTACCTTACATAAAGTTATGTAAAGTGACTTGTATAGGGTCAATAACAAAATAATTTTTTGAAAAACAGATCGTTGTATTAGATACACTTCTTATCAACGTCATGATCGCCAAAAATCATAGTAATTCAATGGTCAATTTCTTGAAAAAAAAAAATCAACTAAATAAAAGATTTGGACAAGGAACCCATCTTCTTGCTTGCATTTGTTCAAGGGGTGGGGCAAGGGACCCATCCTAGGCATAAGGAAGGGACATGGAGGGGGAGGGGACTCCTTTCCATTCCCCCTCTTTTTTTTTTTCTTTTTTTGGTTAATAGAAATAAATAATATAGTAATTTTGATTAAGTTTACAATTTTTGTATTTTTTTTTTCGTTCAATTTTGTGTGGAAAGAGTTTTTTTTTCGTCAATTAGTTTATAATAAGTTTTTTTATTTATAATCTAGTCATTAGTTTGATACAATTTCATTTTAAGCATATGATCTAATCAAACTAATGATATGATTATTTTATACAAAAATCACTTTTATTTTATTGTAATCTTCAAAGTGCAAGTTGTCATGAAAAAAACAAAAAAAAACAAAAAAACAAACAAACAAACTTATGAGTTCATCTATTTTTGGTTATATATTTTTTGTGCACCTCCACATATATATATATATATATATATATATATGATGAGTTCACATAAGTTTCTATTTGTCTTGTCGCTCCCCACGGCATTTGCTTTTTTTTTTTTTTTTGTTCCCTTTTATTATTATTACTATTATTATTATTATTATTATTATTATTATTTTGTTAGTTTTTTATAAGGTCTACTCGTAAGTTTTATTGTATAAGAAATAAATAAATAAATAAAGTCATCGATTTTTTATTTTTTTATTTTTTTTGCTTTAATTTGCTTTATTTTGGTTTTAAAAAATGAACACATCCATTTTTTTTCAATTTTTTTCCATTATTTTTCTTGATTTTTATTGATTTTGATTTCTTTTCTTGATTTTAGGTAGATAATAATTTTTTCTTGATTTTAGGCAAAAATCAAGAAATTATGTCCTTCTAAAATCAAGGAATATTGAATAAATTTTGTTTCTATGGGCATTTTGGGTATGCAAAATATTTTTGAACTAAATGGTAACATTTTTTGAGTGGTTTTTCCTTTTGAATTACATAATATAATGTGAGTACTACTTAAGCATTTTGCCTAATTTTTATAGTAACTTAGCTTAATTATTTAATTTATTTTAACTCAAAGGATAATTTATTGTCACTATAAAATGAAGACATTTTTCTTGCATGAACACATATATAGATAAGAACCCTCCTTGAAATTGATTAATCCGTAACTATTAATGTCATATTTAGAATTACAAGATCCACAAAGACATATTTAATTGCTTACAGGGATGAAGTCAGAAATTTAGTTCATGGAAGCAGCTGCTCCCTCACTATTCATTGGCTTCGACCATGTTTGCTTCGTTATATCAAGATTTGTCTAGACACAAGTATTGTGGTTCAAATCTTATTTGATGTTATTTAAATATGCACAATAGAATAAATTTATATGAGCTGATAAACATAAATTTTAATATTACTTTTATAGTAATACTACTAAATTTTTGTGATAGTTGTATTTTGTAAAAAATACCATTAGATTAATTAAATACACTTCTTATGTACGCTATGTATGCCAAATATTATACTGATCGAACACTAATTATGATAATTAAGACCTAAGATCTAAGGTGACCTAATTTAAATTACAAAAAAAAAAAAAAAAAAAAAAAAAAACTCTTTGAAAAAATTATATCATATCATTTCAGGAAAAAAAAAAAAGTTCTTAAATTATTGATACGTTACACTTTCAATTCCGGCCCTCGATCATTCGCTGTCAACAAATAAAAGATAGTGATATAAAGCATTTTCCAAAAGATAGTGATTTCCTTTTTCCACCAGTATGGTGTTGAACAACTCTCAGAAAATAAATTTAAAGTGGTCTAGTAATAATATTCCATAAATTTCTATAATTTTTTAATTTAAAATTTATTTTTAAAACATTTTAAAGTAAAGGATAATCTGCGAAGAGAATAAATGATTCATTTAGATCCGGACCTTAAGCTTAATTTAAGGTCCATTCTTCATTGGAATACGTATTTTGAAAACTGATCATTAGATTAGATAATCTTTTCATATATGTCATATTTGCATGCCAAAAATCATAATGATCTAATATTCGCGCAGTTTTTAAAATAGAGATTGTTAAACAAATGTTACAGTATCCAACGGTAAATATTGTTAGAGTACTGTTTCATAAACCGTATTTTGAACAGATCATTGTGATTTTTGACAAACATATATAATATGCATAAAAAGATTATATAATCAAAAAGTCGATTTTTTAAAATACCATCAACTATATATGAAAAATAGTGAAAAATAGTGAGTCAACCTTAATGTTCTGTTTGTTTTGAGGGAATGTGTTTCTTTTGAGGGAAGAATGGGAAGATGGAAGGCGAAGGAGGGAAAAGTGGAAGGGATGGAGTTTGGGAGTGTGTTTGGTATGGGAGGAATGAGAGAAGGGAGGGAAGAATGGGAGGAAGAGAGGAGGAAAAGGGAGGCTTTTGCCATCCGCCCAATTTTGGGCGGATGAATGGAAGGGTGAGAGACTTTTTTGGTGAAAAGGTGACATTGCCCTTTATTAAAAAAATTCACAACATACCTTTACTTTTTCATATATGGGTAAAATAGTAATTTCATGCCCTTAATCATTTTCATTCTTCTTACATACCAAACACATAGAAGGAAGGAACCCACTCTTCCATCCATCATACTAAACACACGTAAAGGATTAAGCATTTCCTTTCTCTGAGGAAGGAAAGTCGATCCCTCCTACTTTCCTTCATTCCATTTTTCCATTTTTCCTACCAAGCGGACCATAATGCTTTATTTATTTTGAGGGGAGAGTTGGGAGGATGGAAGGAGGAGGAGGGAAAAGTGAAAGGATTGGAATTTGAGGGTTTGTTTGGTATAGAAGGAAGGGGAGAGAGGAGGGAAGAATGGGAGGAAAAAGATGGGGTATTTCACTTTTTTGCAATCGGCCCATTTTTGGACGGATGAATGGAGGGATTGGATGCTTTAAAGGTAAATGGACTATACTATCCTCAATGTTTTACAAATATTATTCATTCATTCATTTTGGTATTATGTGAGGGTAAAATAGTAAAATATGTCTTTTATTCATTTCCTCAACCTTCATACCAAACACATACGAAGGAAGAAGCCACTTTTCCATCAATCTCACATCCACCGTACCAAACACATAGAAAAGTGGATCTCCCTCCTCTGAGAATGGAAAGTCTATTCTTCCTACTTTTTTTTCTTCCACTTTTCCATCCTTTCTACCAAAGAGAGCATGATCGAAGAGGACTCTGAATTAAACTTGTTTGTTTTTTTAATTTTTTACATTTTAATCTTTTGGTCAAAACAAGAAAGTTACTGCAATCATCCATCCAATCAAACCAGTGTAAACAGTGGAGGGAGAGGTTCTTTGGCAGCAGCAAGCATTGCAGGAAAGAAGAAGTTACGCGCCGATCGAGCCCAAACCCAAAGCCACATGCACTTGTGTGTTCTGAGCCACCTGCCTTGTCTGCGTGTACAAACCACAACAATTCACAGACGCCAACGAAGAGTATTGTGGCAACTGATTCCTTCTCCACACCCCACCATGAAACATGTATCCCATGCAAACCCTCAACACCCCATTTCCCCAACACGTGTTTACACGTTGCATCCCCTCCCCCTACTTATATTCACACACCCCCACCGCCACCCCAACTTCAATTCTCTCTTTCTCTCTCTCTCTCGCCTCAAAAACCCATTTCTATTTCTCTCTCTTCAACTAACAATGGCGGATCGTGCACACCCACACCCACACCAGCTCCAAGTACACCCACAACACCCCTTCGAAGGGGGGCCCAAAAACCTCCTCCCTCAAAAAGGAGGCCCATCAGCCTCTAATATCATTGCCGTCGTCACTCTCCTCCCCGTCGGCGGTACTCTACTCGCCTTAGCCGGAATCACCTTGGCCGGCACTATTGTGGGTCTTCTTGTGACAACCCCACTTTTCATACTTTTCAGCCCAATTCTGGTGCCGGCAGCCATCGTGATTGGGCTTGCTGTCACTGCTTTTCTGGCATCCGGAGCTTTGGGAATGACGGCACTGTCGTCGCTTTCGTGGGTTTTTAACTACTTCCGGCAAGGTCATGGGCAGTTTCCGGAGACGTTGGAACTGGCGAAGAGACGCATGCAGGAGACGGCGGGGCATGTGGGGCAGAAGACTAAGGAAATGGAACAGAAGGTCCAGGGGAAGGGGCAGGAAGGAGGCAGGACTTGACTTTGAGGATAGAGAGAGTGGCGGGAAATAATGTATGTAGTGTTGGGTAGTTTTCAAATAATAATGGGAGCGAGGGTTAAGTTTGTAGGTGTAAGGCGTTGTTTGGTATGTGTATGGGGGAGTTGTTTTATTATGGGTTAATTATGTGTAGAGCTTTTGGTTTTACACGCTTTTTAGATCGATCCATTGTTAAGTATGAATGTTATGTCCGGGTTCTCTCTCTTTGGTTTAAAGGTTTTCTCTCACTTCAGTTTTTTCATGGTGCAATGTTTTCTCATGCATGTGTCAAGGCATTCTATCCTATGTTTTTATATAAAAACACACTTTTAATTGATAATAAAAAGTAAAAAATAAAAGCCAATCAACATGTAAGCAGAGAGATGGGTTTTTTTACAATATGAAAGCTTGTTTGGACTTAAAAGCAGAAAATCCATACATAACCGAAGAAAAATCACCCATTGTTAAGGCAGCTAATTTAAGTACTAACCAAAACTTTTACTGGCCTGATAGTAGCCATCCAGTGTACCCAAAAGGGCTAGTAAAGCTAGTAATGAAGGATGATGGATTCATTGTGATATATGTTCTGATTGTGCTCCAGCTTCCTGGTCCTTAATTCCTGGCTCGGCAACTGACTTCGAATCGTTCGGTATCCAGAACGTGAGAACGGTTGATGCAGCGACGAACATGGCCCTACGAGGAGCCCACTTCAAGCAAGCAGCGACGCCTATGTGGCTGTTCCAGCACGCAACCTGTGGGACAAACCGATTGTGTGATTGCTGTCAATAAAGAGTGCTTAATTTTTGGCAGCTATGAATGATTCTAATGCATTTTCAATCTCAACCTATCATCAACACAACACCATTGCTATCATTAAAATGATGATAACAAGATAATAGCTTTATCATATGGGAAAAGTTTCAAGAAGTCTATTTCAATGTTTTGTGTTACCAACCATTAAGAGTGAAGGTAGATTGATGTAAGGTAATCCTGCAACTTGGTTAGGTTTGGATTGATTTGGATTGATTTGACCACAAGTCTACAACCCAAAACTGAGCCAACCAATGTCGGTTCTTATTTTATTAAACCCAAAACCAAATCATAGACTAGTACAACCAAACTGACGCAACTCACACAAAGTTTGGCTTACTGTTTGTAGAGAATATTTTCGCAATTTTCTCTAATTTAAGTTTATTACAACAAAGAAATAAGGAATATTTACATAATGTGAAATCAACAAAGAGACATAAATTTGTAACTTTTTTATGAATAATGAGAATATTTCTAAAACATGGAAAGTGATGATTGAAATTGAAACAATTATAATGACATACATACATATATATACAGTTAACGATATATTATATAAATTTTTATATATAAGATTGGTTCTTGGGTTGGGTAGGATCGGTTTACCCAACAGGCGACACCTCATCCTAGAACCGAACTAAGGTTGGTTCTTCAATTTCCTAACCTAGGATCGGACCAAACCAGCCTAAAGGAGGTTGAGTCGGTTTGATTCTCGAGCTTCACCGGACCAATAAGCCCCTATTTGGATACAGAAGTTTATGGTGTGATGTATGGGTTCTGTAGCTCAAATGAGCTTTCAAAACAGGCTCAAAACAGCAATTTGCCTTGTAATTCTACAACCAGATCCCTAGTACCTATCCTCACCAATCTAGTGGTTGTATTGCTCATGAATGCATGCAGATGAGGTTTTCTGTGCACTAAGTTCCAACATTGGATCTGGGTAGGAACTACACTATTAGCGGGCACTACATGAAGTTATTCGGTTCCCCAAGAAAAGTTGGACGAAGGTACCACATGCGATCTTTTGGACTCTTTGGCCGGAGAGAAATAGAAGAACTTTTCAAGAGAATGAAGAGTCGATTTAGTCTTTACATTCTAGATTAGTTAGGATGTTTTTCGAGTGGAAAGAGTCAATGTTGTAGGATGTTCTTCTTCTGTATAACTTGTGTGTGTATAGGGCTATTTTTTCACCCTTCCTTTTAATTAATACTATTTACATTTTCTGTTCCAAAAAAAAAAAAACATTTAAAAAAAAAAAATGGAAAGAAAGAAAAGTTCACATTTATGTACATGCTCGAAACTCATCTCCATGCTAACCAACCAACATCTAACAATTTCCTAGCAGAAAAGGAATCAATTATACAAATATAGTGGTCTAGAACTCTCTGTGCGATACAAAAAAAACAAAAAATATACAAAGACAAAAACAAAAACAAAAACAAAAAATAAGATCTGTAATAATCATTAACACATTCCTGTGTTTAGAAGCTTTGCAGTTTTGTATGATACCAATCACAGCACAACGCAGCAAGCCATAGAGCCTATAGAATTCACCAGAGAGAGGGTTTATAGTTTTTACTAATTCAACTACTACAGCTCAATAACATCAGTGTTTTTTCACACAGCGTAAGCCAATGCGATTCACAACTGGACAACTGGAGAAGCACTTACAAGAGAGGAGCTCAATCCACATCATTTATTTTACTAATATCCAAAAATTCAGATTAAAAAGTTAAAAGATCAGAGTTTCTCAGTATTTCACCTTTTTTTTTGGGGGGCCCAATCAATCGATATATTCAGCAGTGAACACGCCAAGAATATAGAATAGATGAATAGTTGACTTTGCTAATATAATCAGAGAGGGAAGAATAGGAAGCATACCTCATTCCTCATGTTAATGCTCCATGCATGCAAGGTTCCATCTCCTGAGCCTTCAAATAGAGACAGAGACTGAAATCAGTTTTGATGTTCCAAGTAGAATACAGAGAACATTCCTTTTTTTTTTCTTTTATAGGCAACAATAATTTTATTAAGGACAAGATGTCCTACTTACAGAAAACAACAATACAAGAAAAACAGCAACAAGAAAATACCCCTCACGGGTTACACATAGCCGCCCAATTTCCCCTCATAACAAACATAGAACATTCAAGGCAGCAATTTACATATTGCGAGTAAAATTTGTCACCAAAAACTGAAAAATATTATTTAGCAACAAACACTAGAACCACATTAGAACAAGTTGTGAGCTTATTTGTCAACAAATTGCATTAGCAAGTCTTTGACTAATAATTAATAATAAAGGCGGATTTTAGTTATAATTATAACTAAAAAATATTTTTATTTGCAAGAAATATCTTCCCATATTATTATTATTATTTTTTTACTTACTACTTGTTTCTTCACAATTATCATTTGAGATACATAAATTCTTAAAATGGAATTAAAATGAAGCCCTAAAACACCTTTAAATAGTTATATTAAAATAGAACAATAGATGGCATATAATATTGAGACTCTCAGACATATTAGCAAGGACATCATCTTAAAAATCTACTTATCATCTTTCCATTAGATCAAAAATAATAATAATAAAAAAATAAAAAATGATGGTATTAACATCCTCATGAGTAAAGTTTCAGGACTAAAGAAAGCCATAGCAGAAGCATGATTAAAGCAAAAATGACCATACGGAACATAATAGACAAGTAATTCTTTTGGCCATCTTATCATAAGTATGTAATTCAAGCTAAAGAAAGAATTTCATAATAGCTTTCTGATAGTCTAATTCTATAACTTCTAAAATTAACAATCTACTAAACATGCATACATATTTTTTGATGGACAATCAGTTCATATGCATATGCTATGTATGATAAGGTTGAAATACATTTCAACTCCACATAAGTACAACTACAATAGTGTAAAGGGCTCTGACAGCACAGTTTCTGGCAAGATTATAATGATTATAACTGAAGTATTGTAGTGTTGATTACCGGAAAGATTCCAATCCATGACTGACATAAATGCCTACCAGATAAATACTCACAACCAGTATATACGAAAGATAATTCTACATGGGAGATGTTTCCATCTGTTAAAATGTATAATTAGGTTGAAAGGAAAACCTCTAATGGTAGTAGAACTCTACCACACAGGCATTCAATGGAAAAATAAAAATAAAAAACCCTATAATTTGGTCAATTGAAAAGTACTAAAACAAGAAAAATTCAACATGAGGTAAAAGCTACATTTTATTTTCAAATCGTAAATGGAACAAGAATTGGATACCTGAGACCACATACTGCCCATCTGGGGTAAAAGTTGCCTCCATAGTTGTACTTTGAGATGGTTCCAAACTGAACCCACAGCGCTGCACCAGAGAAAATTTTACATCTAATAACTTTTTAAATTCCAATTTCCCCAACAATACATAACATAACCAAGAAAAAGGAAGGAAAAAAAAAGGCTGATCCATAATTACGCAGTGACAAAGCAGATAGGCTTTAACATGATAGATAGCCCTAAAAGAATTCTTTCTAAAACAGCCCTAAAACAAATTACCCAACCAGCTGAACTGACCTTCTCTCCTCCGTACGCATCAAGGACATAAATGTTGTTATTTGTGGTCGTCAAGAGCATTGACTTGCCATCATTGCTGAATTTAATATCGCTAACCTCAGCAGTATCTCCACCAACTAAAAAGGTGTCAAAGGGGCCCTACATTGAAGAGAGAAAAATCAAACTCGCAACACAAACAATGCCAAATGCAATTTATTTCTTTATAGGTAAGAACCTTGTCATAAGAACGTGAATCAAACAATTTAATAGCACCCCCTTCCATTGCCACTGCAAAGACAAGGCCTTGTTGGTCATATGCAACAGTTGGTCTACCACGCAGATGTAAAATTCCCTGAAAACTACAGCAGTAAGCATATATCACAAGCACGTAATTTTATTTTGGATGGGAAGACACAATCACATAATTGCAAAATCAAATGACATATATTGACAGCAAGAGCCGTCGCATAAAAGAATTGGGTAATGTATCCATGAAATTTCAATATTGGGCAAACAAAAACCAAAAAAATTATAGATGAACATGATTTGTACCCAACTTTCCATATACCTTTATCTTGAAAAAATTTAGTTAAATTTATTCATCAAACTGTTCATACAGTATAGTTCAGTATAAACTTCAAAAAGTCAACCAATTTCTGGTTAATACATAATCCTTAACTCATCATTACATACAGACATACCTCATCTTTTCTTAATTTGTCACACAATAAGTTGCATTTGATTCATAAAAAGCAAAACCAACCTGGCAAGCATTTACACGAAGATCCCATATTCTGACACTGTGGTCAAGAGAACCAGACATGAAGCTGTCATTAATTGGAGACATGCAGAGCGAAACAACCCTACAGAAGTCAGAAGAGTATGTATTAAAAAGCAATCAGCATCACAACCTGTTAAGTTTCCAACCTAAAAGCCTAAGCTTATAGGTGGAGAGCCCAATACAGGTATATGAAACTATAGCAAGCCTTCTATTTAGGCGATGCGAAGGCAATGTGGGACAGAGTGGATTTTATTCTCTACACAACCTTGTCCAAAAGAATAATAATATTTCACAAGCATTAATACCCATAACATCTATGACCTTAATTTGCTACTCTTACACTTTCTTGTATGCAACATGGAAACAGAATTTGAGCAGTTTCACACAGTGCCAATCAACTCCAAATATGATATTATGATTCACAGTTCTAGAGACGTAAGAAGTAATTCTACATGCGAGTATTATAAAATAATCAAATATATATGGTACATGCATGTATTTAGGTATATGATCATATAAAATTACACATATAAGTGATTAGAACATGTTTGATCATGTTTGGTACATGCAGATTGACTGGGTACTACTATCAGTGTGTCTTATGAGTTACAACTGTCTAAAGCAGAACCTTTCATATTACGGAGTAACCTTGCAAATTTCTACTCATTCATTTATATTTTTACCATTATCTATTAGTTTTGCCACTGAAAGGGGCAAATTCTACCGCCTGATATGTATCACAATTAACAGTATAAGCATATTAAAATATGGATAACACCAATATGTGATCCAAAACCCGTCTTCTCATAAGAAAGTATCAAATAAGTCATGAGAACCAAACCTCTGTTTATGCCCTTTGAAGTAGCGAAGGCATCGATTATCATACATTGATAGATACCGTAGGGATTCTGCAAATTGTAATGTTTTTCTCAGACATAATCACTGGAAATAATCAACTTTATCCTGGAAAACTCACCTCCAGTAGAATCCAAATTGTATCTTGAAGAGCATATGACAGAGCTTGAGTGGTGAGTAAAGCATATACGATCAGCTCCATGTTTCTTATGAAATGTGGTCTTCAGCAACCTAGAGTTCGTAACAAAATGATAAGGAAAGAAAAAATTGCCAAGTCCAGTTATAATAAAGATCCTAGATTTGCATTATTGTGCCTTTTAAAACTTAAGTTTCATGCTCAAAAGAGCACTGGCAGATGAACTAACACTTCATTTCAATTATTCTCACAAAAATAAATCCTCAAATGGTGCAGTCAACAACTTTGAAATGTTATTGCAATGAAACCAAGTCATAAGGCATAATGAATGCCTAAATAACTAAACTTAAAGGAAAGACGCATCAAAAGTTTACACCATGTTTGATTTCGTGTATTTTCTTTTCAATTATGCGGCCAATTAACCTACTCTTTATTTCATTGAAAGCTAACATAGAATTGGATACCTAAAGAAAGTAATAAGGTCATTCTTCTGCTACTACTCTTGACTTACATGTGTCTAACCTGATATAGATGCACAAGTACATTCATAATATGTAACTACCTAATTATATTTTATTCTTTATCCTTAATACGCTACAAATTACAAAAGTGTGTGTTTGTGTTCATTCTTTATCTTTTTGTGGAGAGGAAGAGAACTATTTCTCTTAAACAAAGATAACTAAGAAAACTGTGTTAGCCTTAAGTAGCCGTACTGAAATTTCAGCCACAGAGACATAAATTTATCTGGTTAAGCACACGTTCTGATGTACTCTTATTACAAAGCAAACTATCAGACAGCAACCTCTCCCTCCTTCAATATGTTCGGTGATACTAAAAGGTGAGCCTCTTCTCCATCACCATGTGGACAAATATGCAACTCAACTACCATATATTAATTCTTCTGCTTGGCCCCTCTTTTACTTCAAATTTTACTCTCTATGACTTGCTTTTGATCTAGGACCCCATTCAACACTAATCCTACATTCCTAAACTGAAACTTGCTCTCGCAAACAAGCAATCTCATAAACATATGTTTAATCGTACACATAAAAAAATTGACAATTTTATTAGAGCTCTTCTCAAACTCTAAATTCACCCTAAACTCGTTTCCTGTTTGAACAGTTTAAAAATCAAAGCGAAAAAAATCACTAAATACATAATTTTTTTGATAATAGTACACAGTACTGAATCCAACAATAGCCCATCCACCTAGAAAGCCAAGGCTCTAAGGCACCCATTATGTGTCTGTTAAAATGATAGCAACATGCTCCAGTTCAAAATATTTAAAGCCATCTTATCAAGTTAAAATTTTTAGAGTTAAACACATGCGACCATAACTGCTCCATCCAACATCTAACATTAGAACCAAGTCACGTAGTAGACTGGTAGCAAGCTTTGAACGATATGCAACACATTTCACATGAAAGTATTACATTATACGTGAAATCTATACTATATGCAACATCACCATCAACCAGATATCAAATTTCTGTAGACACGTTCTGCTTATATCTTGAAAGAATTTAATTACTTGGCGTTTGCAATGTCATAAAGCCGCACGGAATCATCTTCACTGGCTGTAACTAATAAATCATCAATACGATGAAAATCAATTGAATTTATCTTCCCAACCTGAAAACCAAAATAATGATTCAGGGAAAATAACAAGATTCACAATTCTAATATATACCACTCCATTATGAACCTTTTCATTGTAGAGTACAATACTGAACTAGCCACTTTTGTAAAGGTGCAAAAGTGAATATAATTTAGACAGCATGCTATAAAATGCTTGCTTTTCGCAAGTACTTGAGGAAAAGTGAGTTGAACTGAAAGAGCTAAAAGGTGTCGAGAAAGGCCAAGAACCGTATGGCTAGAAACTAAGCAAAAGATATTAATATCATTTTTAACTGATTATTTGGTTTAATGCCAGATGAAAATGTTA
This sequence comes from Hamamelis virginiana, assembly GCA_017140935.1. Lineage (NCBI taxonomy): Eukaryota > Viridiplantae > Streptophyta > Magnoliopsida > Saxifragales > Hamamelidaceae > Hamamelis > Hamamelis virginiana. The sequence continues at coordinate 133,015 of JAESVK010001230.1, forward strand.
AAGCATGACTCTTGTTGCAAACCCAAATAGTTGGGTTAAGGAAATGTTGATTCATTTGCTGATAAATAAAATCACATCCAATATCTAGAGCAGACCGAAAACCTCTGGGGTCCTCTGCATTCACACTTGACAGGCAGAGAACTTTACCATCGCATCATCCAGTGGCCCCTCCCTAAAATATACACGCACAAATTAAATTCCTGAACCATTAACTGCCCTCTTTTCTTAGTGACTTAGTGTAGTTTTAATTAACACTTTGAATGGTCTAATATTGGAAGTTCCACTCAAATAATTGTGGGATATGTATTTTTTAAAAAACTGACCATAGGATTATGTACTGTACTTATGCATGTCAAGCATGCCAAAAATCACAGTGCTCCCACGTTGGTTTCACTTGAATGCCATTGAGAAAAACTATGATAATTTTGATCGGTCACAGTTTTTCACCATCTGTATTTTGAGCTGCTGCCATTAGGTCACTGTGATTTTTGGCATCCACGACATCGGGAAGAAGAGTATCTAATCCAACTGTCATTTTTTCAAAATAGAATTTCCGTAATTAGTTAAAGACATCATGATGACTTTAACTAAAGTATCAAAAACCTATAACTTTTGAGATTCTGTTGTGCACTGCAATTCAAATTTCTGATTGAAGTCGGGTCGGTACCTCTTTGGTGTAATTTCGAAGCACTGTATTTTTCTATAACCTATACTGAACTACTGTTCTTTATAAATTAAGTGCATTTAAAGTTTAAAACTCTGATCTCATAACAATCTGCGTCTAGTATTTTCTTATTTGGGTTTTCGAAATATGCTGCAGAAGGGATATCAAAATACGTATATATGAACTTGAAGAGGAAGAGAAACTTACAAAGTCTGAAAAAACGGCTCCAATTGACATGCTGCGCACGGTATCGTCGTTGAGTTCTGTGAGAGACATCGTCCTCATCGATTACTCCTTTATGTGTCTGTGTATGTGTGTGACTGTGACACTCGGAAAGTTTGGAAGAACAGGGATGGATGTTAGAGAGAGAAAGAGATAGTGTGTGACTCTGTGAGACTGAGAGTTTGGAAGTACAGGGCCGCGAGAGAGAGAGAGGGGGGGGACTGAGGTGAGCAACAAATTGGGGAAGGCACTCGAGCGAAGTAGAAGACGATGCCGTATAGAAAATGCTTCAGAGATCACAGATAATGATAGGGCTCTGAACAAACAGATAATTTTTATAAGTTTTGTCTACCCCAAAATTCCCTCGTTGTTTTTTTTTTATCCAAATATTCGTTTATAAATTTTAGAATTAATCATACTTTACTACCACTAACACTGATATAATTTCAATCCATGATTCAAACTTTCAATCGTGTCAATTAATGACAAATTTTTAAAAATAAATTTTAGGGTCATATACTTTAAGTCCCTTGGTAGAATGTGGTTATACCCATAGACTCCTCGAAAAAAATACAGTTTGTGAGAAATAAAATAAAATATAGAAAAAGACTAATTTGCTCATATTTACTCATGTATTTGAAATGTTAGAAGGTGGGTTTACGTTTCTAAACAGATCCACTGCTGGATTGTGGGCGGTTTTCTCGTGTCAGAAATCACGGCATTAGAGTTCTATGGATGATTTTCCCATAAATTTGATTCTGAGACAAGTGATCCGACCAAAGACACCAAATAGAGTTTCCTCACCAAAAAAGATCCCAACAATGAGGGGTGTGAGCATGACAAGGGCACCAGGTGGGATCATCTCTTTAATGGAGGCATCAACAGAGATCTTTACACAAGTGGCATGATCAGGCTTGGCAGTGCCTTCCATGAGACCAGGGATGGTATTGAATTGCCTGTGCACTTCCTCCACCATCTTTAGAGCTGCACTTTCGATGCTCTTCATTGTCATTGTAGAGAACCAGTAAGGAAGCATTGCCCCCACGAGCAAACCAATGAAAACTTTTGGAGTCAATACATCTACTGCTGAAATAGATTCAAAAACCAGAGATACATCTATCTAGTTTCTTTTTATATAATATTACTGAGCTTTTATATTTAGTTTTATGGTTTTTAAGAATACGTTTGCATAGATACATTTATCTCTATAAATCTATTCCATTATTATCATAAATACAAAATTTTAACTCAATGAATTTCTAGGATTTCTAACAATTTCGTGTAAGGAAAAATGAGTCAGTAGATTTTTTTTGTGCTCCATTTGTTATAAAGTTTTGATTTTTTAGGTTTAATCCCATTTTCTTGATGGAGATTCATTTTTTAGCACAGATAAATGCATCCATGCGATTGAATATGCTATATTGTGAGAAAGTTTTGATTTTTTTATAAGTATTTTCTTGATGGGAATTCATTTTTTTTAGCATGGATAAATGCATCTATGTGATTGAATATGTTATATTGTGATAAAGTTTTCATTTTTCTGGTTTGGTCCCTCTTTTTCTTGAAGGGGATTCATCTTTTCGCATGAATAAATGCATCCATAGGATTGGAATATGCTCTATTGTGACAAAGTTTTGGGTTTTTAGATTAGCTCCCTCATTTTCTTAATGGGGATTCATTTTTTAGCGCAGATAAATGCATCCATGGTATTTGAATATGCTCTATCATGTTAAAGTTTTTATTTTTTAGGTTTGATCCTTATATTCTTGACGGGAATTTATTTTTTAGCACGAATAAATACCTCCATGGGGTTTTAATTTGATCTATTGTGTTTAACTTTTTATTTTTTGGCACGGATAAATGCATCCATGTGATTGAATATGCTATATTGCTTGTTAAAAATCTTTATTTCCTTTATGTTATTTGAGTTTTCATATTTTGTTTGTAACTAAAATGGATAGAATATGGGATAAGTTTGAAATAAATACGAGATGAGTTTGAATTTGAATTTATTTTAAATTAATCCATATATGGGATAAGTTTAAATCTATTTCAGTTATAACACATGTATGGAAAATCAAATTTGATTCTGAGCTATAATTAAGGAAAGGGCAAAAATGTCATCGTGTTACTAATATTTGATTTTAATTTAAATATAGAAGGATTTATGGGTAAAGAATCTTATCAATTGGACTTTGTGATAATAAAATTAGTTTTTAGGGTTCGATAGATAATTTTCCCTAAATTTTAATGTATGATAAAATGTGACGGCCGTAAGTTAAACTAATGGAACAGCCATGTAGACACTGACATTGCGCTAACATGGCAAATCAGCGTAAGTGACATTTTAGAAGTCACCGCGTGATGAAATTTAACATGTTAATTACATTTTAGGACCTTGAACTTTATACAAAGTTTTAATTTGGTACGTAAACTTTTTAAAAATTGTGATTTTAGGACAACTTTAAAAATAATGTGCTAATGTGGTCCAAAAATATTCAGGATAAATTACATCGACCTTCCCTAAGTTTATGAAAAATTACAAAATCTCCTCTTAGATTTAGAAAATGTCATCGTCGCCTCTAGGTATAAATTCATGTTCAACGACCTTCCTTTTTCGACAAGCCTACTTTGAATTATTATATATCATAATATGAACTCCAAATTGAGTA
>JAESVK010001230.1:172644-274696 GCA_017140935.1 Hamamelis virginiana
CTTGTTCTCTGAAGCGATCACCTACGTCCACGCCTCAAGAGCCCCGTCTTGAGGATTCCACAATCCACTATGGATCACTCCTTCAAGGTGGAGAAACCTTTACAAGCTACCTTCTTTCAAAGGTGGAAGACACTCACCCACAATCTACTTTCTAGGTGGTAGATTCTCACCTACAAGGGTTTCACATAACCCTTACAACTCTCAATATTACAAAATGAAGATTGAGTACAATAAAGAACACTCCTTAATGAGTAGAAGATGTACAATAATGAAACTCTCACTAATATCTCTCAAAGATTAAGAACTATTCAATGGCTCAAGAGAGAATGATGAATCAAAGTGATTAAATCATACAAGAATGATGAAAACTAAGTTTGAGTATGATTGTGTATGATCATTAGTTGATTCAAGACCCATACAATGAGTATAAATAGGTTCCAAAACATATATGGCCATTGGGGGTCAAAATAGAGCCGTTTAGAGTGTTAAAAACTAGTTGTTATTGAGCAGGGGGTCAATTAGTCGACTAGGCACACTTGATTGGTCGACTAGAAGGCTTAAAAATACCTTTGAAAAAGTTCCCGGGCACGGTTAGTCGACTAGGAAGGGTGTGTTAGTTGACTAGGAACTTATTTTTCCAAAACAGGCTACTGACATGCCATTAGTTGACTAATCAGGGGTGATTAGTCTACTAGGAAACTGTTAGTCGACTAATCATCAAGGGTTAGTCGACTAACCCCCAAAAATTTTTATATGAAAATTACATATTAAAAAACTAGACTTCTCAAGCTTTCTGTGGCCGCCGAGATCATCGAAAACGGAGTCCGGATGAGAGAGATATGCCCATTTTAAGTTGAAAGTTTTCGTCAGCAAAAATTCAGCATTTCAAAAATATTTTGTCTTTTGAGTCCATAAAGCCCATTATGAGTTTGAATCAATTTTGTGACCAAAATGTGATTTTCCAAGTTAAAACCTATGGTCTTTAAGTCATAGTCAATTGAGCCAATTAGTTCATCCTATAGAGAGATTTACAATATAAATCCTAAGCACTCACACAAGAACAAAAGCAAAATCTTCAACACTTGAGCTTGGATTGTGCTAAGCTTGCTTGGCTTCATTTGGATTTCATCAATGCAATGGCTCTCTTCATGGTCCTTAGTGAATATACAACATATTCATATCCACATAAGGTTCATTGTAGTACATGAGCTTCATGATGATTTGAGCCTTCTTCATTGACAACTTGAATCCTATTATGTTCTTATAAACACATATACCAAAATGGATATACAAGAACTATAGGATAAAGTCAATCAATCAATAAGGTTAGCCAAACAAACATTAAATAAATATGACAATGTTAATCAAGTAACAAATATGACATTGTCAAATAATAAACATTCATTCAAAAAGGTTTGGCAATAAACACGAATGAACATCAAAATATTCATATGCAATATATCAATATAATCATATATAATACAACAATATTATCATGTGCAATACAACAATGTATTCATATACACATGAGAGATCAAAACACAATGTTTGTTATCATCAAAATCATTTAACAAATATGGGTGGAAGCCATAAGGCTAACAGTCATTATTAACCGCTTTTGGTTCCAAATCTTTGGGGTTGCTTTTTCCAATAAAGGTTGGTTACATTTCTTTATGCTATTTGTACAAGTAGCTGGTTTATGGAGGAGTGCTCCTGGAGTAGTCGGTTTGGCTATGAACCTACGTGCCTATGACTTTGTTTCTCTGGAAATCAGTAGAAGATCATGAATTTGAAACTTTATACATAAAAAATATTCTCTTAAACGAAAGTATTCGTGCTAGTAGAGAATATTTGAACAAAAAATATTATTTTGGTAAAAAAACTCTGGAAATTGTAGTGTTATTATAGCTTATTAGATCATAAATATGATAGCTTTGTTAGCCTTATGGTTTCCATCCATATTTGTTAAATGATTTTGATGATAACAAACATTGTGTTTTGATCTCTCATGTGCATATGAATACTTTGTTGTATTACACATGATAATATTGTTGTATTACATATGAATATATTGATATAATACATATGAATATTTTGTTGTTCATTCATATTCATTCATGATTATTGCCAAACATTTTTGAATGAATGTTTATAAATGAATGTTTATTATTTGACAATGTCATATTTGTTACTTGATTATCATTGTCATATTTATTGAATGTTTGTTTGGCTAACCTTGTTGATTGATTGACATTATCCTATAGTTCCTATATATCTATTTTGGTATATGTGTTTATAAGAACAAGATTCAAGTTGTCAATGAAGAAGGCTCAAGCCATCATGAAGATAAAGCTCATGTATTACATTGAATCATATGTGAATATGAATATGTTGTATATTCACTAAGAACCATGAAGATAGCCATTGCATTGATGCAATCCAGATGAAGTCAATCACTTGCCTAGCACAAGCCAAGCACAAGACTTGAAAAACCTTTGTGAAGACTTTAAGTTATTTCTTGTGTGAGTGTTTAGGATTTATATGTAAATCTCTCTATTAGGATGAACTCTCTTGGCTTAATTGACTATGACTTATAGACCATAGGTTTTAACTTAGAAAATCTCATTTTGGTCAAAAGTTAATTCAAACTCTTAGTGGGCTATATGGACTCAAAAGACAAAATGTTTTATATTTATTGTTTTGACTTAAACTTCTTTGGAAAACATTTTAAACTTGCTCAAAAATATTTTGGAACACTTAGTTAACTTGTTCAAGTGTTATAAGTTGATTTGGACTTAAGAATTTCGAAATATTGACATTGCAGCTTTTCTAGTCGACTAACACTTTAATCCTAGTCGACTAAGTGAAGGTCAGAAGCAATGTTTTGAGAAATCTTAAGTCAGTCGACTAAACACTTTGTCCTAGTCGACAAATGGTTCTCTAGTCGACTAATACCCTTTTGCTAGTCGACTAAGAGCAGGTCAGAAGCCATGTTTGAGAAGCAGAGTTGCTAGTCGACTAAGAACCCTCTTCTAGTCGACTAATCGATCTCGGAAAACTTTTCAAAGTGATTTTTAAGTTGCTAGTCGACTAACCATTGTGTCCTAGTCTACTAATCAAACCCAGAAAAGTTTTATAAATGTTTTCATTGAGCTAGTTGACTAAACCCTTAGTCCTAGTCGACTAACCGTGCCCGGGAAGTTAAAATCTTTTGAAAATAAGCTTGCTAGTCGACTAACCCTTTTGTCCTAGTCGACTAACTAATGCTCTGCTGCTTATAACGGCTCTATTTTTGTCCCTAATAGCCATATCTTTTGATGAGTCCATATATACTCATTTTATGAGTTTTAAATGAACCAATGATCATACACTCACTCAAGCCTATCTAGTATTCATCATTCTTGTGTAATTTAATAACTTTGATTCATCATTCTCTTTTAAGCCAAACTAATTCATATTCTTGAAAGATATTAGTGAGTGCTCAAATTTGTATTCATCTACTCTTGAAGGAGTTATTTCATTGTACTCAAACTTGATTTTGTAATCTTATGAGTTGTAAGGGTTTAGTGTAACCCTTGTAGGTGAGAATCTACCACTTTGAAAGTAGATTATGGGTGAGTTATCTTCCACCTTCGAAAGAAGGCAAATTGTAAAGGTTTCTCCACCTTGAAGGAGTAATCCATAATGGATTGTGGAATCCTCAAGACGGAGCTCTCGAGGCGTGGACGTAGGCGGAGACCAAACCATGTTAAATCATTGTGTTTGAATCTCTTTAACTCTTCTCTTGCATTTTAATTTATATACTTACTATATTAATTGTTGTATTGTGATTCAAACTTTTATCTTCCGCTGAATTTAATTGAACCATAATTATTAATTGGTAATTATTTTGAAAAGTTTGCAAAACCTCTATTCACCCCCTCTAGAAGTATATACTTGGGCCAACAAGCTTATTTCGGAGAAAAAAGGAATGATCTTATTTTAGGGAAAAAATAAATGATAGTCTATTATCTTTTGTAATTAGGGCATTGAACAACTTTACAAGTAGTAAACTATAGGCACCCTTTTATGGGGAAAAAAAAAAAAACAACACACACACACACTATAGGCACCCCTTGGAAAAAAATATAACACCAGGCAGTTAGCTGTAATTCGCCCTAAATGACACGCACTCCCCTCCCGAGTACTCTGAACTCCCTCTCTGTGTTCGTTTTCGAAGAAAGTATTGTTATCATTCGACTCATTCCCTCATTTTCTCACTCTCTCTGTTTGGGGGAAAAGAAAAGTTCAGTTTCCATTCTGTCTCTCTCTAATGGACTCGTACACTCCCCTACTGGAAAGAACTCGAGTCCCTCAACCATCACTCCAAAGATTCGCCGTGATCTCAATCTTTACAAAGCTCCGGTCAGCTCCTTCGTACCTCGACGCCGATTCCGAACCTGGAAGAGATGCCATTTCTCAGTGCCTCCACTCCACTTCTCCTGCTGTCGTGGACCAATCGGTTCGCGAGCTCTGCCGCCTCGTACAAGATTCGAAAATGGATCTTTCTCGCGGATTACTGGAGCTCCAATCATCCCTTGAAGGCTCCGATTCGCGCTTCGTCGACGTCTTCGTTAAGGGCATAGGGTTTCTTACTCGGTTCGGGTTTCAGAAGAACAATTCACGGCGGGTCAATTCATCAGAGACTCACCCGTTTGTTAAGGTGAGAGCCATGATTAGTATTGGTTTTTGTCCTACTAATTTTGAGTCAAAAGACAAGTATGTGGAGTACAGTGCAAAAAGTGTACGCCGTATTGCAAATAAAGAACATAAATTTATTACCCAAAAAAAGAGAGCATAAATTTATACTAATTTAACATCGAAATGTTACATAAAATTGAAATGCATATCATTTGCAGAATAATAATGTCATACACTAATACAAATACACAATCAACTTAGTCTAAAGATCATTACCGCATAAAGTTCAAAGCCCAAAGGGTTTCAAGCAATCATTCCTATCCTCGCATAGATAGCAGTAGGATACAGATAATCAGAATGTATAGATAAAAATTTGTCCTAGTGCACAATCAATATAGTACTAGTTCATTAGTAAACTTAAAGATACGGGTCTATTTTAGCTTGTAAGCATCGTTTTAAAACCCGGACCGTTCATCGAACCTGAAAAGTTACTGGGTTAAGGGTCAACCGGTTCAACCGTCGGGTCAACCGGGTTGAACCGTGATGTCATAAATATATTATTTATTTATTAGAATAAAAGCTATAAATGATTCAAAATATAATTTTTTAAAAATGTTTGTACAATCAATTCATATATTTGAATTTATGTGCAGTCATCAAAATTGAAAATTGATAATTACTATTGATCAATCTTTATTATATATATTTTTTAAAATGCAAGATAAAAATATTGTATTATTAAATTAGGTGCTTGGGTTTCTTTTTGCTATTTGGGATTTTTTAGATTAATTTGCCTTTTTAGCCTTCTTGGCTTTAAGAGATTTAAAAAAAAAATGGAACTATTTTAGTCATTTTAGCACCTCTAAAATAGGGAAAAAAAAGAAAAAAAAAGGGGTTGACCGGTTTTTTAACTAGGCTAACCGGTTCAATCGCCGGTTCAACCGCTGGGTTGACCGGTTTTTGAATTAAATGGGTTTTTGTGGGTTAAACCAACCGGAGAGGGGACCGGTTCCGGTTCAACCGGTTGGTCCGGTCCGGGTTTGATAACAATGCTTGTAAGGGTGTTTTTAAAAATATCATACTAACTAAGTTATGAATTCGGTTCCAAATCAATTGCTCAATACGAAGGCCTCAATTGCATGCAACCAAACCCAACCCTAGTGTTTTGTTGGTGATATTATTTAAGAATTTGAATTTTGATACAATGTGGGTTTATGGGTCGCAGATTCTTTCGTGCAGAATAGAGGTTCACTCCGAACTTGTGCAGCAAGTTTTACTGTTTATGGGGCAGAATAAACAATTCGGAATGGTGGAAGTTTGTGAATTCTTGAGACCCTTTTTGAACTTTTCAATTTTACGAATACCCTTTTCGAACTCATCATCTTCTTCATTTGCCAAGCATTTACTATCATCTATGTTGTCGCTTTGTTGCTCATTTCCTTATGAGGCAATGCCTGTTTTCAAGCTGTTAATGGGATGCTCGAGATATTTTCCATGCAAGAATGCAGAAGTAAGTTGATATTTTGACAGAGTATTGCCTGGATTAGATTCACTTGCTTTTGTGATGTTATATGTTTGAGGCTTCATATTAATTAGGCTTGCATACTTTGAAAATTATCAGGATTTTAGGAATTTCATGTATTTCATGGAGCATATAATGGATGCTTATATCGTGGTTTTGAGGCACTTGGTTGAAACAAGACTGGTATGTTTTTAAAATCTTCGTTTCAGTGCAACCTAGAGCTCTGTAAGAGGGCATTTATTGCTTTTTGTGTTGTCCCTTGGATGGTGTTTTGGGAATATCTAGTTAAAAAGACACAATAATTAATAGGTTGATTTTGTTGTATGCAATCGTTTGTCATAATTTTTTTCTCATCCATGTTAGCAGGTTATTAATGAGGCTCAACTCTGTGGTACGGAACTGCTAGAGACTATTCTTTCGCAATGTACAGATCTTCAAAATCACTTTGGTGGGTGTGAGCCCATTGTTGAACTATCAAAGCGCTTATTGGTTGTCCTCAAAGAGCTTGGATTGCAATATGTCCCTGAATTATCATCAATTATGCCATTGTTATTTGTTACTCTCCTTCAATCAGAGCTTGAGCACGAACAACTTTCTATATTGAAACTCGTCCTGTTCCTCTTGAAGTGGAAAAGTGAAACTGGTGTGTTCAATCAATCTTGTCTTGATGATTCTGTTATTTCGTTTACCAATATGGAATATGTATTTTATGTATTATGATACATTCTGTTACTACTATAATCTATTTGCTATGAGTTTTTAGTACATTTTGCATGCTTATGAAGTAAAAAGGCCCATATTTCTAACCTTGGAAGACAATAACACTTTTTATTTTTTTATTTTTATCTGATTTGGTACCATATTACCATGGCTTCCTTTAAAAATATTATGTAGTTATATATGGTTTTAATTTCCTTTGATCATCTCAGGTTACTTGCAGGAAGAATTTAAGCGATGGCTAGTAGTAGTTAGTGTAGGCTTGTAGCAAGGGGCAATTTGCACCAAATAACACATAATTTGGCTGTGTGACGTGGAAACTTGTTGGATTAAATGATGAGTGGTCAGTCTTGTTGTTTGGAAGAATGCATTGTTTATTTGCTTCCTTAGTTGTGTTCTTTCTATTGTTTGGTTCGTCATAGTGGAAATTATTAATCTCCTTTGCCCCCTTGCCACTTGGGATTGTTCTGTGCTGCTGATTTGGGTGATTTCATTTCTAAAGTTGTTTTCATTTTTCCTTTGCTGAACTGATTATAGCCATATTATTGTAATAGTATTATTATGCCACGGGGTAAACCTACCATGTTGTATCTTCCATTTGTTTGTCAACACACACACACACACATATAGAAATGATCCTATCAGCATATGCTTACATAAGCTTATGTAAGCATGAAGCTAATAGATAATTGTGGCATACCCATAACATCTATACTTGATTACTTATGCATGTCATGTAAGCCAAAAATCAAAGTGATCAAACGGTTGGTTTCTCGGTAATGTCACTGAGAAAAATTGTGGTAGCCCATATTCTTTTTATTTATTTATTTATTTTTTATATTTAATTTTACATTTTTGACATTGGATCATCGTGATTTTTGGCATGCATGATATCCATAAGATAAAAATATTTAATTTTAGATTTTGATATTGGATCACTGTGATTTTTGGCATGGATGACATCCATAAGAAGAATATCTAATCCATCAGTCAATTTTTCAAAACATGCATCCCCACAATTATCTTTTAGCTTCATACTTAGTAAGCATATACTTACAGGATCGGGATTCTCTCTCTCTCTATATATATATAATATATATATATATATATATAGTTGAATATAAAGTTTGAGAGAAGGGAAGAAAGAGAGAGAGATACGTGAGAGAGAGAGAGATTAGGAAATCTGGAACTTAACCTATTCCAGTCCTCATCACTACTATATATACTTAAAATAATAAGATGCAAGTACAAAAATACCCTTACTAACTCTAACACTCCCCTTCAAGTTGGAGCATATAAATTAAACATGCCCAGCTTGGAAAACAAATGAAGAAAAGGAACACGTGGTAAAGACTTAGTAAGGATATCACCAAGCTGATCCGCAGAACGAACATAAGGAGTACTGATCTGTTTCCGGATAAGCAAATCACGAATAAAATGACAGTCACCCTCAATATGATTCGTGCACTCGTGAAAAACAGAATTATTGGCAATGAAGATAGCAACCTGATTATCACAAAACATAGGCATAGGCGTAGGAACAAAAATACCAAAATCCTGTAAAAGTGAGCGAACCCATAACATTTCTGAAGTAGTGTGAGCCATAGTACGGTATTCAGCCTCAGCACTACAACTAGCCACAACATTCTGTTTCTTACTCCTCCAAGTAACCAAATTGCCACCAACAAAAGTACAATAACCAGAGGTAGATCGACGATCAGAACGATCACCAGCCCAATCAGCATCACTAAACCTCGAAACAGAGAGAGAAGCGGAAGGTGTATATAAGAGCCCACAACTAGGTATACCCTTAAGATACCTAAGAATACGACAGACAGCATCATAATGAGGTTGGCGAGGAGCATGCATAAACTGACTTACAATGCCCACGGCATAAGTAATATCTGGCCTTGTAACTGTAAGATAAATCAGTTCACCAACAAGACGTCTATAGCGATCCATATCATAAAATAAATCACCTTACTGAGAATCAAGTTTGACAGTAGAATCCATAGGTGTATCAGCAGGACGAGTACCAAGAAGACCGGTCTCAGTCAAAAGGTCAAGGACATACTTGCGTTGGGACAAAGAAAGACCACGCCTAGAGCGAGCGACTTCAATACCAAGGAAATAGCGAAGAGCTCCCAAATCTTTGGTATGGAATGACTGACTCAAGTGTTTCTTAACTTTAGCAATACCAGTAAAATTGTTACCTGAAATAATAATGTCATCCACATACACAATTGACACTATCGTACCCAAAGAGGAGGTATGAACAGAGACTGAGTGATTATAAGTGGAGTGCTGAAAGCCATATGCAAGAACAACTGTGCTAAATTTGTCAAACCATGCACGGGGAGATTGTTTCGGACCATATAGGGCTTTACGAAGACAACATACAAGATTCTCCTTACCCGGAACAACAAAGCCAGGAGGTTGATCCATAAACACCTCTTCCCGAAGATCACTATGAAGAAAGACATTCTTTATATCAAGCTGATACAAAGGCCAGGAAAGACTCACAGCAACAGAGAGTAAAATTCGAACATAATTGAGATGAGCAACAGGTGAAAACGTCTTCATATAATCAACACCATAAGTTTGGGTATAGCCCTTGGCCACCAACCTGGCCTTCAACCGCTCAACAGAACCATCGGGTAAGTATTTGACTGTGTAGACCCAATGACAGCCAACTGTTTTTTTGCCAGATGGAAGAGGGACAAGAGTCCAAGTCTCATTATGATACAAAGCATGCATTTCCTCATCCATTACAGTTTTCCAGCCCGAAGAAGAAGAAGCCTGTTTATAATTCTTAGGAACAGAAATGGAAGATAAAGTACAGGCAAAGGACCGTAAACAAGGAGACAGATTAGCATAGGAAACAAAGTTAGAGATAGGGTGTTGGGTACAAGTACGTTTACCTCGACGAAGAGCAATAGGCAAATTATCGGACGGGGTAATAACTGACAAATGATCCACAGAGTCCGAAGAGAGTTGATCAGGGCCAAAAGAAACAATAGTCCTGTCCTTGTCACACCGATATACCTGCAATGGGGGAGGAGACAAAGATGGAGATGAGGAAGAAGACAATGGAATAGGAAGAGTAGGAGTTGACAAAAAATGCTCCCCTCACGACAAGAAATGATATTAGGGGACAAAGATTTCCCAGAAGAAGAATAATATGAAGTGGACTAAAAAAAAATGACATCAACACTCACAAAGTAGCGATGAGAATCAAGATAATATCATCGATATCCTTTTTGAGTTCTAGAATATCCTAGAAAAATGCATTTGCGAGCTCGAGGAGATAACTTATCATGATCTGGATCAAGAATGTGAACAAAGGCAACACACCCAAACACACGAGGAGGAATAGAAAAAGAGGAACGATGAGGAAATAGAATAAAGAAGGGAGAGATTGGACAACCTAACAGAAGGAACACGATTAATAAGGTAATAAGTAGTAAGAACCCCATCTCCCTAAAAAAACTTTGGAACATGCATGCTAATCATTAAAGTATGAGCAATATCAAGTAAATGACGAAGTTTACGTTCAGCAACCCCATTTTGTTGAGAGGTATGGGCACAACTGGTCTGATGAATAATACCCCGTGTCCCACAAAAAGAATCCACAGTAGTTTGAACATATTCTCTAGCATTATCAGATCGAATAATTTTAATATGCTTATCAAATTGAACACGAATTTGATTATAAAAACGAGAAATAATATCAAGAAGCTCATAACGCTCTTTCATTAAAAATAACCAAGTCACACGATAATAATCATCCACAAAAATAACAAAATACTTAAAACCAGAAACAGTAGGAGTACGGGAAAGACCCCAAACATCAGTATGGACTAAATTAAAAGACGCAGACTCGCGACCATGATGACTAACAGGAAAAGAACTACGGTGATGCTTGCCAAGTTGATAGGCCTCACACTCTAAACTAGAAACATTTATTAAACCAGGAACAACCAGCTTGAGACGAGTCAAAGAGGGATGTCCAAGACGAGCATGCCACTGGGAGGGTGAAACAGATGCAGTCAAGGCAGAGGAAGCAGGCGAAATATCAGTGTCTAAGTAGTGAAGTCCATCCTTCTCATGGCCCGAACCAATCATCTTCTTCGTCGTGAGATCCTAAAAAACACAAGAATTGGGAAGAAAGGTTACTGAACAATTCAGAAGTTTAGTCAGTTGATTAACAGATAGTAGGTTAAAAGGAAAATTAGGAACATAAAGATTATCAGGTAAAGTGAGGGAGCGAGAAGGGTGAAGAATCCCTCGCCCACCAGCAGGACAAGAAGACCCATAAGCTAAAACAATTTGATGATTAACAGAAGTTAGCGCAGAAAATGAGGAAGGTATACCACACTTATGAAAACTGGCACCCGAGTCAATTACCCAAGGGGGCGACGAACTGGCAATACACGAGATAGTACCTGAGGCTACCATAGTAGCAAACGAGGAAGGATTTTCAGTGTGGGGCGAAGTGGCAATAGCCTGTCCTGATGGAGTAACCGGAATAGAAGAGGACTGTTTATAATCATCCATAACTTGATTCGCACGACTCGATTTGCCATACTTCTTCCAGCAATAAGGTTCGGTATGATTAGTGCCCCCCACAATGATCACAATAACAAGTACCACGGCCCATGAAATTACTGCCACCACGAGGAGTGCCCCAAAACACATTACCACGTCCTCCAGAAAGAGTGCCTGAAAAACTACTACCACCAGAAGAGTGGCCGCCACTAAAACCACAACCTCCAGAACGGGAAACTAAGGCAGATTGCTCAAGAGAGACACTAGGAGAATGACTGACAATCGAAGAGGTTCCCAGAGTTGAGCGAAGCAATCGAGAGTAAGCATTAGCAGCGGTGGGAAGTGTCTCATTAGCCAGAATTTGATCCTTAAAACCCCGAAGATTAGAATTAAGACCGGATAAAAGAGAAGCAATCATAAATTCTTCCCAATGCCTCTTTTGTTGATCCAAATCAGTAGTAAACGGGCGAAGCTGTAGTAACTGCTCCCAGAGACCCTTCAAAATGCTATAATGCTCAGATAAAGATATATCACCTTGTTTAATAGAGAAAATCTGCTCATATAACTCAAAGACACGAGAGACATTACTCTGTAGGGAGAATGACTCGGCGACTGAATTCCAAATCTGTTTGGAGGAATCACAGAACTCAACAATTGTAGAAATATGAGTCCATACTATGCCAAAGCCACCCCATAACAGTAGAATCCTCACACATCCAAGTCTCATATCCAGAATCCGTGGATGCAGGAGTATCATCAGTAAGGTACTTGAGCTTTCGTTTGCTACGGAAAAAAATCTTCACCGCATGAGCCCAAGCCAAGTAATTAACACCATTCAATTTCTTAGAGGTAATAGACTTAGGAGTGTCATCATCTTTAAGGAAATAAGTCGAAGAATTAACCTTAGTCTCTGCCATATCAACCCAAGAAAAGCAACCAGCAACCAAGGCAAGAAATCTAAGAACAAAAAGTGTCTCGAAGAAGAAAGGAAGAATGAACACGCAAGGGACAGCCAACTATATCAATAATGGGCAAGAAAACAGTAGTCAAAAAGCACTTAAGGTCTGCAACCTCCACAAATCCAACCACCACAAGCCTATATGAGGTTCAATACATCAAAAATAGCATCCATGAGGTCATAGGACACACAAAAACAAACCAAAAACAAGGCCAGCAGTGCTGCCGACACCCAAAGAAAGCTCCAAAAACCTCAAAAATTGACTCTACAGCCATGGATTCTTAAAACATGGATTCTTAAAACAAACACGAAGGAGCTACTCCAAGAGGCTAGTCAGCACCTAGGGAGAAGGATTAATCCAAGAGAAACTCCCAAAAACACCCTAGAATTCAGATATGAAAAATAGGTTCATATATTCCGAAAATCAAAGAAAAATACAAAACACCCATAAAACGAATTCAAAAAATTCCAACAAAAATACCACTGTATTCGGGAGAGAGGGGCGAGCCTACCCCATATAAAAAAAAAAAAAAAAATTTTCCTTTTCTGCTTTGATACCAAGTTGAATATAAAGTTTGAGAGAAGGGAAGAAAGAGAGAGAGATATGTGAGAGAGAGAGATTAGGAAATATTGAACTTAACCTATTCCAGTCCTCATCACTACTATATATACTTAAAATAATAAGATGCAAGTACAAAAATACCCTTACTAACTCTTAACATATATATACTAACTCTAACATATATATATATATATATATATATATAGTCCTGATCTAGTCAGTGTATGTAAGCATGAAGCTAATAGATAATTGTGGGATACATATTTTGAAAAACTGATCGTTCAATTCAATTTGATATTCTTCTTATGGATGTCATGTATGCCAAAAATCACGGCGATCTGATGTAAACATTTTCAAAATATAGATAGGAAAAACTGTGATTGCTAAAAACTGTAAGTTTTTCTTAGTAGTGACATTTATGAGATCATGGATGTCAAAAATCACAGCGATATGATGTAAACATTTTCAAAATATAGATCGGAAAACTTGTGATTGCTATAAATTGTCAGAATTTTGCTCAATAGTGACATTTATGAGAAATTGACCGTTGGATCTCTGGGATTTTTGTCATGCATGACAAGTATAGTATCTAATCCAACGGTCAGTTTTTCGAAACATGTATCCCACAATTATCTACTAGCTTCATGTTTACATAAACTTATATAAGCATATGCTGACTGGATCATCTCTCTCTCTCTATATATATATATGTATTTTTAAAATTTTCTATTTATTTATTTATTGTTTTTATAAGGTTGATCTGAATGTTCATCATGCTTATTTTTGCTATGACGTTGTTACATGTCTATCTGAGTGCATTACTGGATAATATTTTATCAATGTTTTTCATATTTCACCACTACTCTACTTACCAAAAATAATTTTGTATTTGCTTTTGCAGAACATGTGGTTGGTAGAGCTGCATGTGATCTGAGTGAAGAGCTTTTATTCATATTTCCTGTTATCAACATTATGTCATCTCCTTCTAAATCTGTTAAGGGAGCAGCAACTGATTTGCTTTTTATGTTAGAAAAGCTTTTAGTAAAATTGTTGATAGCACCAAAGAAAGAACTGGCTATGAAAGGGGGATTTCCATCTATCAGCAGACCTGATTCTATTGTCTTTAGGCTTTTGCAACATCTGTGGTTTCAGGTTTTTTTTTTTATCTTTTATATGAACATCATTTTTTTTTTTTTGTTTTGTTTTACATTTTAATAATGGTCATCTTGTATTGTTATTGCTATTGTCAGAATAAAGTTATTTATTTCAGTGGTGGTGTTGAACTGAATAGTTTAAGTGCTAGGCCTGTGGTCAATTGAAGACTAAAGTCTTGTTGTTTGGGCCCATGCATAGTTCTCTTTTATTTCGTTTTGTGCTCAAGTCTTTTTGTTCTTTGTTTTATTTATTTTGTTTATTTTTTTGGTTATGTTTTTTGTTCCTACTTGGTCAAGTGAGGATTCATGTTCTTGTTGATTGGATACCCTGTGCTAAATTACCAAGTTGGAAACTAAATATAATCCTGTGCTGGTGTGATTTGACTTCAAGTTATCAAACTAAAATGTTAGTCTTTGCATATTCATTAAAGGAAAAGAGGTTGAAACATTGATGTCATGGTCCAATCACAGCTTATTTAAACTGGTTATTTTCCAGGATTAAAACAAGGATTTAGTAAAAGCTGGGCAGTGCCCCAGAACTTGTTTCATTTTGTTGATCATGGATCTAACATCTGGTTTTCCATTTCCTTCTAATCTGTTTTTCAGGACCAATTTTCATTATGCAGTTCTTTTTTTCTAAATTTTGCTTCTACTGGTAAAACTGATGTCAAAGAACCGCATTTTGGATCAAAATCATGGACTAGTCAATTAAGAGAGTATTCTCTATGGATTGTTGAAAGACGAAAATCCTCTCTGCCGCTCTCTCGATCTCAAGAAATCTTTTTAACTGGTAAATGCTTATAAAGCCTCCTCATTCGATTGAGTTTCTTTGTATGCAATAATTGGCAGTGGTTTGGTTTGGTTTGGTGTAATTGTTTTTGTTTGCATCATATTTACATCATTCCCAATATTTGTTCTCACAGAGATGCCCTTAGTAGTAAGTTCAATTGCGGGTGTTTTGGTACTGCATTATTCGTTGGGGACCGCTGCTGTGGATTCTTTGGTTGCTATTGGCATTATGGATCCCAAACTGGGAGTTCCATTGTTGCTGGCAGTTCTATTTTACATCAACATATTCTCTGGAAAAGATATTGAATACCATGATATGTTGGTGAGTTTTCAGTTTTAGCTTCAACTCAATTCTCATGTACAAGGCATATTAGCTTTTCCTTTTGGTTTCTGTCATTTTCTAGCGTTATCTTCATAAGTTATTTGTCAACACTAAACAATTGTTGCAGCTGAAACTTTTGGAAATGCTTCCATCACTTGCTTCACATTCTGTGCTGATTCCGCTTATAGTTCAAACTATCTTACCAATGCTTCACAAGGACTCAAAGCCGTAAGTTCTCTGTATGATTCTTCCTTTCTGATTCTCTCTCTCTCTCTCTCTCTCCCTTTCTTTTTTTGGTTCATTTCATGATATCCTGTCCCAATGGTGATCAATGCTATGTCATGAATGGAGTGCAGATACCACTAACTTCTATTTCTTTTGTGAGTACCATGTTCTTTTAGAGTTTCCCGGTTGTTTCTCTGGGATGTTAACGGAGTCTTTGGGGATTGCCCTTTCTTCATTTAATTTCTTCTTTTTTTTCCTTTCCCACCAAAAGAACAGCCACCAAATTTCTCAATGAAGTCCTTTTTTAGCTGTAAGTGGCTGTTCGGTCTTCTTTTTTTTTGGCCCAATCAAGGTTGATGCAGACTGTATCCATGTTTGTCTCCTGTGTTTTTCTTTGCATAGCTGTTCACCTTTAATCTTTCATTTGCGACTCATAGCCTTATAGGATATTTCTTACCTTTGTTTGATTTCTCTGTCTAGAGCTCCCTTGTGTTTTTTTTTTTTCTTTCTTTGGTGGGTTTGTTTGTTGGTGTATATAGATATATAGATATGTCTTCTTATTGATGGATGCAGTCTCAATAGTTGTTATGTACTTGTGCCGTATCAGAGTGTTATATGCTACTGCCACTCGTTTGCTTTGTAAGACCTGGGAGATCAATGACCGTGCCTTTGGGAGTTTGCAAGTAAGATTTCTGTTGTGTTTCTTTCCTTATAGCTTGATGTTGTATGTCATTCGTTTATTGTGTAATGAAGTTGGAAATTAATCATAGAACAAGTTATCATTTTTTGTTGCTGGTAAGACTTGAATTCATAATCTCCAGAATCAATTGGAAGCCTACGGCTAGGCTAAGGAAGAAAGATTTATTGTGAACGAACATAAATTAGGACCATGAATTTGGGCATGGCCAATCCTGACAGCCGTTTATGATGAGTCCAACTCTGGTTTTAAACTAGGTTGAATGGACCCCTAGGCCCAAAGTTGCCAAAATTTCCATCCCCTATTGAAGACCTTTGTAATTTATGATCTGAACCTATGTTTGGGCTGTCATGATGTAATTTAGTGAATCTAAATGATCGCTGTAAATTTATTTTTCCATACTGAATGTCTGAATTAAAATAATTGAACTTCACTATTGAGATACCAATCCCTACCACATTACTTTCTTCTGTCGCCATGCAGTTTTTTGTTTTTCCGGTTCCTATTGTTGATTGTTCTTTTAATTTTGCTTTGCTTCTTCTCGACAGGGAGTATTACTTCCAAAAGGGTTCACTGAATTCATGTCTGATAGGAACATCTCTTTAAGTATGGCCGCTTCCATTCGGGATATTTGCAGGAAAAACCCTGATAGGGGTGTGGACCTTATCTTGTCTGTTTCGGTATGGATTTTCCAAAAACTTTTTGTGTTTGCTTTGTTCTATGCATGCTGTTCTAAGGTTTCTCCCTTTTCCTCTTAATCAACAGGCTTGCATTGAGAGCCACGATCCTATAATTCAAGCTCTTGGTTTACAGAGCCTTGCATATCTTTGTGAAGCTGATGTAATTGGTAATCCTGATTGTGCTGTAAAGTCAAATTATTTTCTGCTTACCATTTATTTCTTTAGTGCTGCTTAAATTTGAAAATGTGTCCCCTTCTTGATATTTTTTTTTAAAATAAAATAAAATATATATACACTTTAGAAACATTGCCTTATTTTCAGCGATCACTGGGAACAGTAAAATGCTGAATGTATGGTTTTTTCCCAAATTTCTCAGGAGAGATTAGGTTATACATAAGAAATTGATTCTACTATAATTTTTTTTTATTAAACTGCCATGAGGGTTTTTATGAAAATTGGTTTGATGTGGAATATCATATTTAATTTTTTTAGTGCAGTGATTTGATTTTCAAGATACTAGGCTCCCAAATTCCCTGAGGTGCTAGGCACCAAGCAACACACTCACCCGATTGAAGCAAGCCACCATAATTGAAATGGCCTATGATATTAGTTGATTACGGTGTATTTTGACTTCACAGTTGGGGCAAGTTTGAGCCCTGTACAATTGTACCAGCATAACCTAAGTTATACATCATGTGTCAAAAATACGAATGATGTCAACAATAGTCATGATTATCATGATCATCATCTTTATCTTCTTTTTACTCTTCTTTAAAGTTTTGCAATTTGTTTGGGAGGAGGGTGTGTCTAGTCGGTGATGGTAGCCTTCCCTTCATCAGATGCTTGTATTGTAAAGACAAGAAGATATTAAAGGCAATTAGGTCAGTTTGTTTATTTTATGAAATATAAGTTTAATCATTTCTATTTTTCCCCACAGCATTTAGCATTTGTCTTAAGTGCCTGTGGCCTCGAGTGCTGAGGTGTCTGACTTAAGTTGCTTTGTTTTAATTGAAACCATACATCATTGCCTTGCTGTAAAGCTTAGGTGAGACCCCTGAGCACCTTCGACCGCAATTCTAGACACTTCTTAGGTGTTTTCATGAAAAAAGACAAATCTTGTTTCAAATTGTTCTAAGATTTGTTTGCCCAATATCCTTAAATTAAAATTGATGGAAATTATGTAAACATCATCTAAAAGACTTGTTGGAACAGTCAGCTAGGTGACAAAAGAGTCACTGTTATGACGTTCGTTGTGAGTAATATGTTTTACCCTACAAAGTTATAATTGATTCAAGAAAATTTTCTTTTCTTATGTTTGTTCATGTGATGAGTTAGACTTGTTAATTCACAAACATATGGTATTCTGAAAGTATATTCAATTTTTTTAATCCAGATTTTTATACTGCTTGGGATGTCATCGCAAAGCATGTATTAGACTACTTCATGGAGCCGATTGTTGCACATAGGTAAGCATGTATTCATTTATACTCTGTCTTTGTTCGTTTATCAATTTGTTTTCAATCTTGAACCTTCGCATTAATATTGTTAATAATGCAGAAGCAATCACTACTGATCTGGTTCCCCGCCCCCCCCTCCCCCCACCCACACAAAAAAACATGAACCTGATGTATAATTGTAAACCTGTTCTTTGGTGTCATAGTCATTATTTCTTTGCATGTTTGTTACTGTATATCATTTGATGGTTCCAACATGCACCCGCTAAAATCATTTGAGAGAACGAATTGGGAGAAGGGAGAGAGCATCAGTTTGAAATACTTTAATGCACCACCCACTAAATTCAAAGGATTATAAATTTGCAACCGCAGAATTATTTTGGCATGTTCTTATTGTAATATTATTGGTGAACATTTATTTAGGCATTAAGACTATAGGTGGTTGACATTTATTACTATCTTTTTTTTTTTTTTTTTGGTTAAATTTATTTATAAAATGAAATGTTTGATGTTATATATATGCAAGTGTGACACACATGCATACATAGCAATGAACTCTTGCTTAGTTGGTTTGTGTGTGATTGGGTTGAGTGGAAGCTCTTTCATTTGACCACTGCCATTACTAATGATATGACTATCCACAGATTTTAATGAGTTAATCTCGTAACAAGTTAATTTCTCTTGTAAGATGAACCACAAGATTACTAAAATATAGATGCTTCATTGTATGCACCTTTGGATCCTGAAGCCTTAGAGCACCGTTTGCTAAGGAGGTTGCTACTGTTGTTGCCACTAGTCTTGGTCTTAGACTTGCTCATAACACATCCATGTAGGATCACTGAGCACCGTTTTCCAACTATTCACTAAGCGCATGTAAAAGGATCTTATGAAAAAGATACCGGACTAGCTTACAAACCATGCCAGTCAAATTCCACAACTATGTTTTACTATATTGTAAGTAAACATCGTTTTTGTGCAGTCATTATTTTAATAACCTAATAGATGTTAGGCAAAAACTGCTAGAAGTAAGCTTGGGCAGGCAGAAAACACAGGTAGCACTTAGATTAATGCAGCCTTGGTGTCTAATCATGGTTAAGTAAGTATAGGTTTCAGTTGCAGTTGAAGTAGACCAGATATAATGTATTGGGAATATAACTTGATATTTGGCTATTGGCTGCTGCATTATGATTTACAATTTTTTTTTTTACAAGTGATTCACAATCTTGTTTATAAATAAATTGACATATAATTTTGAAAAATCAGAAATAAATAAGAAAACAAAATGGAATAATATAATGAAATCAATTAAATTTACGGTATATTACATGTGGTATGGTAAAAAAAGTCACTGCATGAACTACCAATTTAGTTTATCGAATTACAGTATAGTTTGGATTCTATTTGTCAATACTATCCTATAAGTATTTACACACACACAAACACACACACACACACACACACATATTATAAACTAAACACAATCTTCCCCTTCACCATCCTTTTTTTTTGGTCAATTATTTATTCAACAACTATAAGATGTTTTTGAATGAGAGAAAATAATAATGAGGAGAGTGATTTAATTTCTCACTAAGATTTAAATTGTCATTTTATTTCTTATATTTTTTTTTTGGGGTATTAGAATCTTACTATTATTAGATAGAAATAATTTAGGGTATTGCTGTGGATTGTTTTATCATGCTAAATATCAATTATGCAATTACAAAATATTTGAGATTGTTTGAAACATTGCTTTATTTTGCTTAATGTGCATCTTAGACTTTGAGTCTGTATCTGACCTTGTTGATACCGATAATTGCTGGGCAATAGGACTTGATATCAGACGACTTGATTTCAACCAATACTTCAATCTGTCTATTTAACTGATTTTACTTGACAAATGCCTAGCAGCAATTGCTGGAAAGGTTAGGTTAGACTGGGTTCAAATAACCAACCATTATGAGATTAGCTGTTTTGGTGTAATTTTGATGACATTGTCGAAAGTGCTGGATATCTTTATTATTATTATTATTATTATTTTGAAACATGTCACCCTAAGCCCTCGTTCCGTGAAATAGTGAAGTCATTTTCTTATGCTCTAGTGTTGCAGTAGTCAAGTATCTTGGACTTTTCTGCTGTGATATGCTCAAGCATTTACCTAATTGTAGTTTTGTCCATAAAATTACAGTTGTTTCTATTTAAATTTTTTTCTTATATCTTATGCATTTGTATGTGATAAGTAGTTGGAAGTTTAAAGATTTATTTAATCATTTCTTTCAATCCAGATATAGTTAAGCATTTCTCAATCTCTGCTTATTGGCAGCTTATGCCTCCTTTTAAGATGGGGTGCAATGGATGCTGAAGCATATTCAGAAGCTTCTATGAATGTTTTGCAAATTTTATGGGAAGTTGGTATCTCTACACACCCTGGTCACGAGATTCTATGGGCCAAGGCAAGGGCCTCGGGATTTGAGGCCTTAACCCACTATGAGGTGAATATTATGAATGGTATGATCATATATTTTACCACTAAAATTTTCCTTCTCTTTATCAGTTTATGCTTTTCATGAGTAAACTTCAAGAGTTACTTTTACATGTTTATTTTGCTAGTAAATTTGTTTAACTTCTTTGATTTTTTGGTCAGTCATGTAGGATTTTACTTGTAACTTATTTAATGTTTTCCCAGGTATCACATATTGAAAAAAGCATTCCAGATATTAAGAAAAAGGTCACGGAGTTTCTTATTTCTGAGACTAATTGTGAAGTACTCAGAGCCATGGAAGGATTTGAAGTCAAGATTATAACACATGAGCACATGTTAAGAATACATTTTCGCAATTTTATTTCTCTAATTCACATGCTGAAGGTAATAATTGAGTTTTATACTGATAACCTTTTGTCAATTTGTCCCAGAACTAGGCGAAGATTGGTAAAGGAAAAAAGGGTCACAAGAAACAAGGTTGAGAAATTACTGGATGTATTTCCTCAGGTTATTTTCCCTTCAGGTATCAAGAGATTGCTGACATATAATCCTCTTTCTTTTGTTTTTAAATAAATGCTGTGTTTTTGGTTTGTTGGATGAAATATAATTTTTGAATGAGAAAACCGTTTCTTAGGCTGTCATCTTTGTGGCCTCATAACATCTTTGCTTAAATATGTGAAGTTGTTGATCACTTTAACTTTCTCAATGTACAAAAGGATCGACAGTGTGCAATCTTTGCCATAACCTCAATGAAAATAAGGGAGAAATGAAAGTTAAAAGTTGCATGTTGTTGTTATTATTGTTTTAAAAGGATCATTTTAAAAAAGATGTTAGATTCACCGGACACCAGTGATGAAAGAATTTTTTAATAAATTTAGGCAATTGGCAGAACAAGTGTGGATGGTAGCTCTTGTTGACAGTGAAATATGAAAATTGCTTATTTAAGTGAGTTCTTATATTCTACTTGTACAGCTAGGCATTATTAGTGTCTTGTTTGCAGGAAGAAAAAGTAATGCTAGAGAACTACCTGGTGCAGCTCTGTTATGCCTTTCCTTCACTCCAAAAGACATGAATAACCAAGGGCCATCAAAAGTAAGATAGTTATAAATGTCAACATTTCTTTCATGAGGTTTAACTATGCTTCTAAATCTGTATTTCTTGGTGTTTAGGAATACAAAGATGTACATGTTGGATATGAGAATGCACTAGTGGAAATAGCTGCATCTCTTCAGCTTTCAAGAAACACTTTGGTTGCACTTCTTTCACTGCAATCATGGAAATTTTTCATGCGACGTTGGATGGGGGCTAATATATTGTCCCTTGATGCTAAATCACCATCCGTTGTGTTGGATAAAACTTCAAAAGCTGCTAATGACATTATGAAGGTTCATTATCATAATTTACTTTCATAGTACTGTATTTTCACTCTGCTCATTTTCTTTTTCTGAATCAGTTTTAAAAAAAGTTCTTATCAAATGTGCTCTCTCTCTCTCTCTCTCTCTCTCTCTCTCTCTCATTCAGAGTATGAGAAGAATCGCAGAAGAATCCATCCCTAGATCTGCTGAAAATATTGCACTAGCCATGGGTGCGCTTTGTATGGTAAGAATTATGATATATATTTTTTTCTAGACTTCGTAATCTGGACTGCTCACCAAATTTCTCTACTGTCAAAAGAATAAATGTATTAGATTAATGTTACCATCATGCAATTAACTATCTATGACTGAAGATATAAACAAGAAGGAACTTATAAAACCTTTCCTCATGCGCCACCTATGGACATTAGCAATATAGATGTGTCGGGTGGGAATCCCTATCTTTTAAGAATACTCTAGTGTCTTCCTTCCTCAAATGTTCTAACTAATGGGTGTGTGGCTGGTCATATTCATTTCAAATGTTTTATTACAAAAGATAAAGTTCATTGGAACCCAAAGTGATTGGGTGTAAGTAGCAAGTCCAAGTCACAAAAACTAGCAAACTTGGTCAGCTAGAAATTAGATCTTAAAGAAGCAATGTAACATGAAAAAGTAGATGCAGAAAGTTACAAGATGCATTTGCTGCTGTGCTTTAGGAATCATATTCTTTAAAAAAACATGAGTTCTATAGCGATGTCCATTTTTGAAAGTGCGTGTCAACGGAAATAAAATGTAATAGCATTGAACTTGCATGTCAATGGAAATAAAATGTAATAGCATTGAACTACCATGCTGTTCAGTGGTGGAGCCAGTGAGCCACATAGGGCTCAGTGGGGGCAGCGGCCCCCACTCAAATTTGTTATTTTAGATTTGTATATATAATCTATATTAATTATAAATTTGCCCCTTTAATTTCCCTTTCTTGATTTCTAGTCTATCATTTTTACCACACCACAATATTTTGTTTTTGCTCCTTTTTTCTTCCCTATATGTAAGTGTATCGAATTTTTGCAACATATTTTCTCTCTTGCGAATCTTCTTGCAATCTCATTTCTCTGTCCTCTTGGATTTTATTTCTCAGCCCCTCTCTCTTTCTATCTAAACATAATTTAATGCTTGATTTTCTTCAAAAGTAACAGATTTATGTTTTATTACTAATAAGTAAATATAGTCCTATATTGCTTTGAATCTGTTATTTTTGTAGAAAACCATGCAGTAATCTTGTTTTTTGGTCCACATTGCATAGTGGATGATGAGTATGGCATGTTAGTTCAATGCCCATTACAATTTAGTCCCTTGGGTTTACACCCACTGGTAGTGTGTCTCTTGATGAAGATTCATGGTTGTTTAGAATATTATTGCTGAAGTTTACAAATATTAGCGTCCTTGTTACTTTCAGGACAAGCTTTTTCATGTTATCATGCGTCTTTAACTTTTAGCTTCCACCAAGCCAAGGTTGCTATCTTTCTTGGCTTGAACTTGTTGCATGCATTTAATCATCTTGGTTTCCAATGAATTTTGTTCCTTCATAATACAACTTCTGGCTTTATTTTTATTTATTTATTTTTTTTTTTCAATCAAGTAAAATAGTGTTGTATCATATAAAGAAAGGGTCTGCGAAGGGACCCCTGCACATGTGTGGTATACAAAGAAATGAAAAGAACGAAAACAGAAAAATCTACAAGTAGCGGACATCACAACTGTAATGT
Source organism: Hamamelis virginiana (assembly GCA_017140935.1). Taxonomy (NCBI): domain Eukaryota; kingdom Viridiplantae; phylum Streptophyta; class Magnoliopsida; order Saxifragales; family Hamamelidaceae; genus Hamamelis; species Hamamelis virginiana. Next base: position 196,556 of record JAESVK010001230.1, read on the forward strand.
CTCCAAAAATTCTGGCTTGAATTTGACGAGCCACATGTTCGATAGTTTTATTGCCGTTAAATTTTAATTGTGAAACATTAATTGTGATGGGGAAGTAAGACACTTCAATGTTCTTGAAAGGGTAAATTCCTACCACCCACATCTATGCTTTCAAATGTCTATATGGTGGGGCATTTGAGGATGAGTTGATTCTTACAATCTATAGGTTCCATCTTAAGGGTATTGTTGGTCACATGAACTAATTTCATGATGTAACTCTAATGTAATGCATTTTCTTTGACAGTCAAGAATAATTTAGTGGATGGCTTACATTAAGAAATCTAGAGAGGGGTTGTAGTTATGACTTTCATGTAAGGCTAATGTGTGATTTTGAAAATTTCTTGTTTGAGGGACGTTGCTATTGTATTATGTTATCATTTATGGCACAGGAGTAAGGGAAGATGAATCCGTGTCTTTTAACATGTATTTGCAGAGAAGATATTTTGGTACTGTCTTCTTAATTGTTTTGATATCTTCTCTTTTTTTGGCTTGGAAACACATGTTTTCTCATCTGCTGCTTCGATGAATTTATTCTGTTCAGTGGAATATGTAAAATTGAACATGAACTTATTTTCCATAGTATGATTTAATGAGATTTTATGCATGTTAGTGTTGTTATCGCTTCATTCTGCTGGTTGAATTTTTATGATTGGCATGCCTTGCTGAGTCTGACACATTGCTCTGCTTGATGTTGTCAGGTCTTGCCTTCATCTGCCCATGCTGTTAAATTAACTGCTTCAAAGTTCCTGCTGAATTGGTTGTTCCAGTATGAACATGAACACCGCCAATGGTCAGCTGCAATTTCTCTTGGTTTGATCTCTAGTTGCCTGCATGTTACTGATCATAAGCAGAAAGTTCAGAACATCACTGGACTTCTCGAGGTATACAGAATCCTCGTTTTAACTTTTGGAACATTTTTATTTGTTTTTATTTTTATAAGAATGTATGTTGACCCTACATCCTCATGTGTTTTTAAGGAAGAATTATTGTTGAAACAAAAAATTATTTATATTTTTAACTTTCTATTTGTGTGATGATTCTAATCGAAGGAAAGCAGCAACTCAGTGGGATGCCAGATACTAAATTTATTAAGTATTTGGTATAAATTTGCTTAATGAATATTACTAGAGAAGAGCTTATAAAATATTTTACATTTATTGGTCATTTTAATCAATTGTTCTTTATTTTTTTTAATTCATATTACATTGTGTCTTAATATATGGTTCAAGTTGTTTGTCTAATCACTTATTACAGTTAATCCTTGAGGGTTTGTAGCATATCCACTTTTGCTCAATTATTGAACTCCACTGGATTGCAGATACTGGAAATTGCTGAATTCATTTGTGATTAACTGTGTTTTATTTTTCTCAAGTGTATGTAGTGCTTGTTTGATAGAGAAGTAGGAGCAACCTAAGTTGCTTTTGGTTCCCAAAAGCACAAGTTGAGTATGTTTGGGTTAAAAGAGAGAAGTAGATAGGTTTCTTTTTTGTGCTTTTAGGATGAAGCACCTAGGCACCTGCTTTTGTTTGAAGCATAAGTTGCTTTTGTTTAATGAAAATTGCAAATGCCAACCTTGCCCTTTGTGGATAAAGGGTTCTTGCATGTACTTGCTGACGTATGTCAGCGGCTACTGACAGTGATGATGTGGGCTGTTAATATTGAGATGTACTTGTCAGAAGGTGATGTAATGCGATGGTAGCAATAATGCCTTTCAAATGGTAGTAACGTTGCTTTTAGAAAAGACTTATCAGTAATAGAGCAGGATAGCAAAAGAGATTGGCTTAAGGAGGAAGAGTGAGGCAACTGCAGGGAAACACCTATAGGGGTGGCAGTAGTAAACACTTATGTACTGGACCATCTTTCAGCCTCTGACTTAGAAGCTTATAGATCAATATTACAGTATGCACATGTAATGTGGCTTAGTAATAGGATACTTTAGGATGGGTACGTATTTGTAAGGATAAAACTAGTAGTTAGTTGATTCTTTTATCTTTTTCTCTCTGTTTTATTTTTATCCTCCAACTTATGGTAAGTAAGGGGTATTTATAGTTGAACAAAAGTAGATTGGTTGAATATGGTGATGTCATGTGTTACACATGTGTTTCGATTTTATTGGACCAAAATATGGACCAATGCATGCATGAGAAGTTGACATGTGCCCAGTTTTGAACATGTGTCATTGTAGGATCAAAGCATTCTAAAGACTTGGCACATATGTTAGCTAAGTGTAAAAATATTATTTGACAATTTGAAGATCTAATAAGACTTTGACATCCCACCAATTAGTGAGAGAAAGTTGTGACATGTGTCCAGATTTGAACACGTGTCAGAAAGTTTCTTACTCTCCTATTTCCTCTACAGTAGACCAAGGTAGAAGGTAATTTCTTTAACCATAAGGTACACATCTAGTTTGGTTAGCCTCCACTTTAGCCACCATGCCAAGACCTGTCAAGCTATCCCAATGTTTTAGTCAAGGTAACACAATATGACATCTTTACTGCTCGAACCAACACTGAACCCTAGGGCACTTTATGGTTCCTCAAGCCCTACCACAGACTTGAGGTCAAGGTGTATGCCAGTTATGGATAAGAAGTGCACACTAACCTTGGAAGGGGAAACTTGCCTTAGGGAGGGGGCTTCCTTAACGCATACTAAGTACCTCGCAACATAGCGATATAATAATGATTGTACTTGGGCTTTATAGGCGTTTCAGATAACTTTACTCTCAATGGGAAAAACTTACCAATTGGATATATGTATAGGATTACAACGGGAGATACCTCAACCGCAGATCATAATGGGAGTAATGCTCAACCGTTAGATTTAATTTAATTTAATTTATTTATTTATTTTTGATAAGCTTGAAAGCCAATGCACCGGAAAACTTCCCATTTTCTGTAAGGATAGAGCATGAGTGGAACTAAACATTATATATAGTTTCTTTTTTCTTGAATAAATGTAGGCATAATAGAATTTGAAACTTTATACTTTCATTCCCCTCCATATATATATATATATATATATATATATATATATACACAGAAATGATCCAATCAACATATTGTCTTCATTTTATAACACGTTGAATAAAATCCATCTTCTTACAGTACAATGTAGTATCAAAGATAATAATGTACTTTCATTTTATAAACATCCCTAACCATTCAAGAGGTAATATCCCCTTATTATGCATATTGGGAGTGTAATATCTCCTATGCAATGTTCCACATTTAGTTGTTTCATGCTTATCAAGACAGATGTAGCATCCTACAAGACAAAGTAGGGTCAAAGGAGACAATGTACCTTCATTTTGTGTATATCCAAGAACTTATCAAGAGGCAACATGCATATTGGGGGGTGTATTCTCCCCTATACATGCATATTGGGGGTGTAGTATCCCCTGTACAATATTCCAAACTTAATTTTTTCATGCTTTACTTAGTTTTTTAATGCTTATCAAGATAAATGTAGTATCCTACAAGACAATTTAGGATCAAAGGAGACAATATATCTTCATTGTGTACATGTCCAAGAAGTTATCAAGAGGCACTATGCTACACTTAGTTTTTTCATGCTTACCAAGACAAATGAAGTATCCTACAAGACAATGTAGGATCAAAGGAGACAATGTACCTTTCATTTTGTGCATGTCCAAGAACTTCTCAAGAGGCAATATGCATGTTTTGGGAGGGGGGGTGGGGGTATTATCCCCTATACATGCATTGGGTGTGTAGCTAGTATTCCCTGTCCAATATTCTACACTTAGTTTTTCATTTATTAGCTAGCTCATCTACTAAAGTGACATGCAGTGTATTATAAGAATGAGGTGGTAAGCATGAGGTGTCAACATGCATGTATATACTTCTATATTTCTGGCCACGTCGCAAGGTGTATGCTTAAAGTTTATCAACACCCTTGTTACTTAACCTCAGTAAAATTAAATTCCTACCATGTCTCAAATAGCTTATTTATAATTTTATTATAATTAGGAAAATAATTCTAGTAAATGAAATTATTAAATAATTATAGTAAATTAAACATATTATTTACTAATTTTAGTAAATAACTAGTAAATTAAAATAATTTTAATAATTTTAGTCACTTTAGTCCCAAATACTTAACCTCATTGTATTAAATAAAATAAAAAATAATTAAATTTACTAGCTTATTTATCATTTTATTATAAGTTGTGGCAAGAATTTTTTTATTGCCAAATAGGAAAATAAAGCACTTTTTTGCAGAGTAATTGTGTCAATTCAGGATTATAAGTAGTTTATCATATGGTATCCAAACAGACAGTAAAAGCACTTTCAGTGTCAATAGCACTTTAAAATATAGTTTCCAAACACAATTGACTTCCTACTTCTGGTTTAATGGACTTCTACTTTAAAAGCATAAGTTGAAGCTATCCACCTATCCCAAATGGGCCCATAATATTTACTTGTACCTTTTCCCAATCAAGTCTAGAGCATCACTTTGTTCCTTGTTTTTGTCGTTTTATGTTGTGGACTGTGTCTTTGTTTCACAGTTCTCTGTATAGAATCCTTCAATGTTTCCATGTTATTGAGGGTTTTTTTGGACTTTAATTTTCTTCCAAGTGTCAATGAATCAATTCCCTCTCTGTTAGTTACTGGAGTTTAACCTCAAGTTAAAGTTTTAAATCTTGCTCCCATAGCAGATTTTGCTTTGCTTGTGTTTCCTTTTCAAGAACCTGAGGTGCTAAGTAAGGAGTTTCTTTCTGTACTATTGCCTGGTCCAACTTGGTGCACTTTCCATTTATTCTTTTCACAGTTCACACTCTTTACATTATGGGCCTCACTTTATTTCATCATTCTCTTTATCAAATCATTTTTCCAGTTTTTAAATGTTCTGCTTGCAAAAGTGGAATTCCAACAACTCAGAATCTTAAATCTGGTTGTGGATGGATTTTTCCTGTCCTAGAGAGTCTGGAGTTATTTTGTCCCCTAAAAAGATTGTTTCATTATGTGGAAAGTACTGAAGGATAAGATTCTTACAGTTTATTTGTTGCTTCATAGGGAGATAATTAATAGGTGTTCCATGTTCTTATGTCAAGAAGTTTTCAGTCATTGTAAAAAAGCCTTTAGGATTTGATCTTTCGTTCGTTTCAGGGTTTCTGTGTCGGATTTCTCAGTTTCCATAGGGAACTCTTTTAAATGATGCCAAACTAGAGTCCTTTGACCCCAAGGGAAATTGTGGAATCTCTCTTTCTTCTGGTTCTAAGGATTATTTATCTTTTTACCTCTGGATAAGCTTGAAGATTGAAATGCGAGAACCTTTAAAGGAAGAGTTTCATATTTTTCTGACATTATTAAGAAGCTAGGGCATGTTGTTTTATACTGGGTTTTCATTGTTCCTGGTTTTCAAGGAGTTAAAGAGTGAAATAAAAATATTATTGGGATGTTGTGATTCATAGTTCTTGTTATATTTTGTAATTGAAACTGCTTGCCGCCTCCCTCTTGTTCCTTTTTTTTTTGTCCCTCTCTCAATAAAATTTTGTATGTTCGAAGAAAAAAAGAGCCTTTGACAGTTCCAAATGTGATTGAGCTTGAGAACAATTCCAATGTGATAATCAGAAGGGATAACCTAATATGCATTGAAAAAGGTTTTTTGAAATTGGTGGTTTATTTTGCTGATAGTGTGTTCTTTCAGGTTGCATGTGGTAGCAAAAGCACCCATGTCAAAGGAGCCTGTGGAGTTGGCTTGGGTTTTTCGTCCCAAGATCTTCTTACCAGGGTAGAAGCTGCTGATGACTCTAATTTGGACAAAGAAACTTACAAGATGCAGGAAGCAGACTTATTAGGAAAGATAGTTAGGGCCTTATCTCTGATGATTTGTCAGCTTGCTCCATCTTCTTATGATTTTCTACAAAGTCTCTCTGCATATTCCCCTCTGGGTACATATGATGTGGATACAGAGTTTACTTCTGAATTACAGTGTGAGGGCTATGGTGACTTGGAGGAAGATATATGGGCTGTTGCTGGACTTGTCCTGGGTTTAGGGAGTTCTGTTAGTGCAATATACAAAGCTGGGGGCCATGATGCTGTGCTCAAGATAAAGACCTTAATGATATCATGGATTTCACGTGAGAATCCTTCAGTTCAAAACTCTGGTTCTTGCAGTGAAAGATCCGAGATAATTTTATGTGTAGGATCCTGTTTTGCACTTCCCATTGTAGTGACTTTCTGCCAGAGAGTAGAATTGATGGATGATAGTGAACTAGACCATCTAGTGAATTGCTATAAGGAGCTTATCACTGAACTAGTTTCTGTTAAAATATCTGACACCTTACATCAGAGCTTATTGATGGCATCATGCATTGGAGCAGGAAGCCTCCTTGCCTGCATTTTGAATGAAGGGGTGCACTCTATTCAAGTTGAGGATATTAAATGTTTACTGGCATTGTTTAGAAAATGCTACTCTAATCCTTACCCTCCTTTAATCCATTTGGGTTGGATGCTTGGAGTTGTTAATGCATTGGGGGCAGGCGCTGGGACTCTGGTTCATAATTTTCCTTTGACCTCCTCTTTGCAGACTGGTTATGAAAGACAGGTAATTATTATTTTTGCTTAATTTACCAGGTCTTTTGTTTGTTTATATATTTAGTCATTCCCATGTTTCCTCAACAGGAATCTTCTTCTGTCATTGGTCCTTTACTTTCAAGTCCTGTTTGTGAGCCACATTTGACATCGATGATGCAAGAGATATTTCTTGTTGCTCAAAATTCTGATGACAAGCAACTGCAACAATACGCAGCATGGGCAGTTTCATTTCTTAGACATCATTTGTTGTTCAAAGAACCTTTAAATGTTGACAATAGTTTACGTTCTGAAGGTGGTTCAAAGTCTGTTTCTCAAAGCTTTTCTGAGGACGATGTAGTTATGAAGCTCTGTTCGTGGCTAATGTATCTGAATTATTCTGGGGTGGGTCTCTTTTTTCATAACTTGAGGCGATTCAATGAATAATTGCTTATCCAAAGCATTTTGTTTCTCTCAATTATGTTTATTATAAGAGATCCTGCTGATTCTTGATTTTTTTAAATTCAGTCAGGTACAATCTCACATGTCAACACAATAGCAACTGTTTTAAGGTGCCTTTCACAAGCCCCTAGATTGCCAACCTTGGATTGGGGAGCAATAATCAGACGCTTAATGAGATATGAGGCTCAAGTTGCTGAGTTGTTGCCAACTGATTCAACTTTTATAAAAGGAGCCCTCAGGGAGGAATGTCTAAAGTTGTCATTAGCTCATGCAAACCAATATGATCCACTCCTAACTTTCCTTGATGAGCTATCTGACCTGTCCAGGTTCAGGACACTTGAGCTGAATCTACAGTCATGTGTGCTTTCTCATCTGGCAGACTTGATAAAGATATTCTCGAGTTCCAGGCTCGAGAAACTAATTGACGATATCTCTACCTACTTATCTTCTTCAGTTTCTTCTTTCCAAGCCTATAACCCTGGTCAGAAAAGCTTGTTACGAGTTTCATGTTGGAAGGGTCTCTATCAATGTCTGGATGAAGCATCTCTTGACTCGCTAGAGTACATATCAAATATTGAAAAGTGCATGGAAATTCTCTTTTCCTTGTTGCCTGCATTGCAATCTACTGCCACCTTCGGAGTAGACCAGGTGAATTCTGTGCAGGAGTGGTCTGAGGCAGTCAGATGCTTAGGAAAGGCTCGACGGGATTGGTTATTGGATCTTCTAAAGGTATAAATATTTCCTGAACCCATTTGTTTCTATGGTGGTTATTCCCTTCACGGGACTTGTGTGCTAGTTTGCTGCCCCATGATTACAATTTTTATTGGTCAAATTTTTCAAAACAATGTCATCTTTTCCATTGTTTTATTGGAATACAAATTGTGTGGAAGTTGTTTCCTTGGGTGTTGATTTTCATTAAATCCATGAAGATATGTATACAGGGTGATTTTCATCGACTCCATGAAGATGTATATATTATAGCATTTTAACCTTCTGTTATGATTGACGCTCAGTTACTTTGATTGCCATGTGCACTATACAGGTTGAAGAGGTCGATCTATTACAAGGAGATGGCCAGTTTATTGAAGTCGTAAAAAAGATTCAAGCAAAAGCCAGGCTAGTTCGAATGGGCGCCATTCCATTGACTGAGTTGGGAAGACTAAAAGCTTTAATATTGAACTCTGAACCACTTGGTTAGTTTCTCCACAGGTTGAATTTTGTCACAATGCTGAATGGAAACAGGAGATGCCATGTGGTGCTTGTTATATTTGTAAGCATCTGAAGCTGGGAGCTTGCTTTCAATCTGATATTGGACCTTTTATATTTACACGTTGGCAGGTATTTGGGATGTGCTTGTCGAAGTTGCAGCAGCTTTGCAATATGCAGAAGGAAGTGTCAAAAGACAGTGGCTTGTTGATACAGTTGAAATTAGCTGCATAACAAATTATCCTTCCAAGGTAGGCATCAATTCCCTTAGTTGTAGGATTGTTGCACCATAGATTTGATGAGAGACGGTCCTAAACGCGAGTAACAGTTACTCTTGCATTGGTGCGTGATGGGATGAGTTCATTATAACAAAAACTGGGTTAGGGTGGGGGTCTTCTTTTAAGTAGGGTGTAGGTTTTGGTACCCAAAAGAAAAACTATTTGACATGCCCGGATGGCAGAAGTTTCTTCTTGTTGCAGATTACGAGTAGTTTTAGGTAAGGCATAGTAACGCTAGATTCTGTAGATGGCATAACAAAGATTTCCTATGGTATTATATCACTGAGGTTCAATATTAAAAACCTTTTTGCTCTACTGCATGTGTCTAACCTATCTGGATTTGGCTTGTTACTTATATTTATGCAGTTGATATGCTACTCGCACTTCCTTCTTGGGGCTTGTTGACTGCAGATCACATTTTTAACAGTTGGTTCAGTTTCCTTTTAGAATATCTTGAAAATTGTTTCTGAGAAAAACTAGGGTATTGCAGTTATCCACTTGCTTTGTTTTTCAGTAATGTGACTGGCATGCCCCTCTGTACAGTGCGATGGCATGCCATTACTGGGTTCTGAACTAATTGTGTGGCGGAGAGAGGTAGCCCAAATCCATTTTAATGACTACCGGCTTGAACTTGAATATTTTTGTGCCTGTGATCAAACTTCTCCTTTATTCTCCTGCAGGCACTGCAGTTTCTAGGTCTGCTGTCTGGTAGCTGCTGTAAATATATGCCTCTTCTAATTGTAGACCGATTCACTGTGTTGAGTGACCTACCAGTCACCCTTCCTTCTCTTCTGTCAGACCCCAATTGGGAGGTCGTTGCGGAATCAGTGGTTTCACATCTTTTGGCATCGACAGAACGCATTTATGATTGGGCCACACATATAGCATGCGGTGATGATTTACCCACTAGGCAACCTATTGACAAAAGCGAAAATCATATGGCTGATTTCCTAATGCGTGTGATGCATCATACGTGTGTTTTTTTGAAAGACTACTTGCCTTTTGAGAAGCAGCTTAGGCTCGCCAACATTGTGGTTCCTGGAGACTCAAAACTCTGTTTTATGAAAAATGTGGCGTTTTAAATATGCTGAAACTGGAAAAATCTATGACGATAATTCTGGATCCCACTTGAAATGGCTCAAACCTCTTTCTTCACATGTATATTTTGTCTCCAAATTACTTCAGCCTGTATGTGTCATCTATTACTGAAAGGACAATGGCTGAAACTGGAAATCTACAAACCCTATTCTGGATTCTGCTCAAATGATGCATCTCCATAATTGTTACGCTTAAAATGTTGGTTTTGTTTTTCACTAACTTCCCGTTTATTTATATTGTATCTTGTTGTATATGTTTATTGAAAGAATTGAATTTTGTTAACATGCTCTGTAATGGAAAATACTAGTTGGACCAAGGGCGCCTACTTTGGGTATATGCCTTAAGCTACAAAAACATTCTGCTTCTTGAGCTTCTTTCTTCAGGAATTTATGATAAACCTCAGTGAATAAGTAAATTCTGCTTCTGAAATTGGCTTGTCTTCCATTACATTAAAGTAAAAGCTGCGGCTGGTAGTGCCTTGTACTGCTGCAGAAACACATAGTTTCACTGGTATTCCAATATCTAGTAACTTGGGAGTCCAGTTCATCATGGGAGGGTGAACAACGAAACGTTTAGGACGTCATGGAAACAATTCACTGTAGAGTTGCTTCTTGGAAAGCCAGCCGATTATCTTTAGCTGGGAGAAGTAATCTCAATTCAAGATATTACTAGCGCCATCTCTATTTATAGCATGCAGACAGCTAAGTTACCAGATTCTATTGTTGTGAGATTGAGATACTGAATTGCAACATCCTGTAGGGAGATATAGATGATAAAAAGGTGGTGCAGTGGTGCACATAGTTAACTTGAATAAGGTTTATAATTATAAATCTATAGGTGGGCTGGGAATTGAAAGATTGCTCTCTGTTGGGAAAGGTAGGTTGGAGGATTTGTACTGGAGCTAATGGAATTTGGGTGGAAATGTTAAAAGGAAAATACATGGGCTCTAGTGATCTAAACCCTGCCCCAAGAGGTCTAATTCTTCCCATGTTTGGAAAAGTATTATTTATTATTTATAATTTTATTGTTATGTAAGAAAATAAAGAAGTATTCTACAAGGCTAATAGTTTCAATTCATGATTATAATCAGCTTTTTAAGGTGGTATCTAATAAGACAGTAAAAGCACTTTTAGTGTTAACAGTACTTTTAAAATATAGTTTCTAAAATCAACTGATTTCTGCTTCTCTTCAAAAACATAAGTAGAAGCTATTCCAAGGGTGCCCTTAATTTTTTTTAGTTTCAATTATACCATCACCGCAAAGCTATCAATATTGATCTCAAAAGGTCGATCAGCACCCACGAGGACTAGGACTAGGACTAGTCTTCCGAGCCCTGATTCTGTCCCAACTCGACTCCATCCTTGCAGCACCATCGTCGCTCAACTCTCCAACTCAGACTTAAATCGTTTGTCCTCTCTAAGTCAAGCCTATTTGTATACCCCTTAAAGATCATACTCAATGGGTGAGTGTGAGATCGTGGGTAGAAAAGAGGGAGATTCTAGCTGCGAATTTTTGAGTCAAGCCTCTTTCTCTACTTGGATTTACTTGAATACTTAGGATTACGACATATCACAAAAAGTGATAAATGAATGATATTTTTGGATAACTTGTCATGATTTTAGCATTTAAGCAAGTCCAAACACAGAAAAATCTAAGCTTAAAGGAATCCGATGGTGGGTTCTCTCCCATTCTAAGTTGGAGAGAGAGATGCACTTGCCACATTCAATGTGTTTGAAAAAAACAAGAAGTGCAATGTATACAAGTCGAACGGTCGAAGTTTACACTGTGTTTGGATTGAGTGATTTGGAGAGAAGAGGAGGAGAGGAGAGAAAGTTAAGTCACTTTCTTTCCACCCTGTTTGGCTAGGTAAAAGAGAGCTAAAAAAATATAATTTTCTTTTATTTGGTTAGCTTTCATAAGGGAAGAGAAGAGAAAAATATTAATATATAATTTTCAAAATTAACTGCTATTGTTAGGGGCGGAGTCAAGAATTAATATTACCCTTGGCTATGGTTAAAAGCCTGATAAACACCACACACACACACACACACACACACACACACACATATAGATATTAACTGGGAGTCTATTATAAGGTGTACTTTATGCAAAGTTGCATAAGATGACTTTGCATTAGGCCAATTCTAGAATAGATTTTGAAAAACTAACTGTTGGATTATATACACTTCTTATGAATTTCATGCTTGTCAAAAGTCACAGTGATCCCCCAGTCAATTTTTGAAAAAACGAACTAGGAAAGATTGGTGATATTTTGAAGAACAAAAAAGTCAAAATTTTCCACTGCAATTATTTTTAGAAATTCACCATTGGATCATTGTGATTTTTGACAAACATGAAGTTAATTAGAAGTGTAGTTAATCCAATGTCTGGTTTTTTTAAATATATCATGGATTTGGACATCACATTAAACAACTTTGTGTAAGATGTACCTTATATATAACTAAAACTAAAAAATTTGGGCCAAGCTCACCTGGGGAGCCCCCTACTTCCGCCCCTAGCTATTGTATATTTGTATCTGGGAGGTGTACATATAAGTATATTTGATATTATGAAATTTGTATATGAGAAAAACCATCATTTTATTATTTATAAATTTTCTTTCTCTTTTTTTCTCTAAAATTTATAATAATAAAAATTAAGCTCCAAATTGAAAATGAGCTCCAAATTTCCATTAATAATTAATATCTATGGAAGGCAAATCTTGAGAGAATTCTTTATTTCCATTAATACTTAATATCTATGGAAGGCAAATCTTGAGAGAATTCCTCATTTCTACCTTCTGTTCTCTTTTTTTTTTTATCCTTTTTTTTTTTTTTTGGTTTTTTCATTTTCATTTGTTTTGAGGTTTGTGGTTTAGTCAAGGCCATCGGGGACCATAGTTATAAAACAGATGGTAACACACTACCCAAAAGATTTTTTTATGGGGAAATTGGTGAGAGGTCCTGCTCTATGAAAGTTTAATGCAAATAGTCTTCCTAAAATTTATTGCCTTCTTAAGGTCCTAATTAAGATTTGTTTCATGTGAAAAGTCCTAATTTTTAATAATAATTTTCAAAATGGCAGAACTACTCCTGAATGTACTTTCACTGTCTATTTCTAGTATTTTTAGCATTTTTACTGTCAATTTTTAGTATTTTTAGCATTTTTACTGTCCATTTTTAATATTTTTAATGTCCATGTTACACCATGCTGCAATTTAGTGAACTAATCTAGTATAGTATTTTTACCTAATTAAGTGAATTATTCTAGTATAGTATTTTTACTTGATTAAGTGAACTAAATCAAGTATGATCGACTGGAGTTTTGGTGAAATCATGATCAAATTTTACATCCATTGATCTCTATCATTAATTTGAATTCACAATATAAAATTTTTATCATTCTCTCTCCAGAAAAATTCATATTTAGTCTCAGTGGTAAGAAGAAGAAGAAGAAGAAGAAGCGAGTCCTACTACTGCTTTTTCTCCCTCATCCAGGCCTTCACTTCTACACACTCATTTAAGACCTACAACATAGGAAAGAAAGAAAAATTTCACAATATACATGTTCTTTCAGATAAACAACATTTGCAAGGGTGTGAGTGCATACACAAGTGTGAGGAGCAATTAACAAAAATTTACCTTATGCTTCTCAGCCATGTCGATGTGTTCAAATTTGGGATCATTTGATGTTGTTGCTTCTCTGTAAATATTAATGCAATAGACAAGATGATCAATAACCGAACCCTGCTTGGTGGATTCCTTGTACCGTTCATCAATGGGATCTCCTTGCTATTAGATCATCTCCAATCATAAACTCAAACTCAAACTTAAATTGAGTCAGGATTTGAGTAAAAAGTCCATTTTAAATGAGAGCTCTCCAATAACTTATTTAAATTTTTACTCAAATCTTTTTAATAATTATATTTTACTCCCCGCAACTTTATTTTATTACGTTTTCCCCCCAAGATTACTTTCCCATAAAAGCATACGAGACCTAGAAAGAGCCCTCTTCGTAGATCTAAGGGAGGGAGGGAGAGAGAGAGAGAGAGAGAGAGAGAGAGAGAGACGTCTGCAGGATCTCAACGGTCTTCTTTGTAGCTTCTGCCTCTTCGCAGATCTACAGGGAGGGAGGGAGGGAGGGAGGGAGAGACGTCTGCCCAACCTCAACGGTCTTCTCTATAGCTTTTGCAGGAAGGAGAGAGAGAGGGGGGGAGAGGAGGCTTCACCGGGAAGGACTAGTTTGCTGGAGAAGAAAGCCAAGGGATGAAAACGGCAAGGAAGAAGGAGGCTTTCCAACGGTCATATTTCTTTAACTCAAAAATTTGAGTTAGAACTCAGTTTGAGTTTAAGTTTGAGTAAAACTCAAATTAAGTTTGAGTTTGAGTCAGGGTTGGTGAAGGTTTTTTGGCCATTTTTACTCAAATTTGAATTTGAGTTTAAGTTTGAGATGCTCTTAGTAGTTAATCACCATCAAATATACAAATCAGATAACAAAAGCTGATTGACGGTGAAGGTTGGGTTTTGAGGTGGTGGAGATGTTGCCATCCTTCATCATATTTCTCCTCCCCTCTCTGCTTATCTCTCTTCCCCTCTCTTTCTCTCTCTATGTAACGCCCCAACTTGACGATTATACCGACCCTCCCGAGTAGGTCAACACGTGTCAAGGTGAAGGCACAACTTGTACTGCTCATTCATATTTTCATACTCAGGATAGAAAGAAATATAATGTAACAACATGATATGAAATATCTAGTGCATACACATGCCCAATACAAGTAGTACAAATAGAGTCTAATGTATCCAAACATAAATGCCAACAACCCTAGCATATAGGATATCGAAAATACATAATAATATATCAAGAGTTCAGAAACCATGCAACTACTGCGAACGATGCAAGACAGCCCAGAACACTGCATAGAGTTCCCTACAACTGAACTCATCCCAGATACCTGTGAATCTGCTATATAAAACACAACGTAAGCTTGGAATGCCTAGTAGGAATACAACCTCAACCAACAGTAATAATATTGATACAGGGAACATTTAAAATAAAGCAATACATATCCAGTGTCAATGGTGTGGGTTTAGTTCAGTTATAATCACAGTTCAAAACCATCATTTCCATCCTTTCAAAGACCAGACTCACGGACGTATATCAAGACTTTGTTCTAGGCTAACAAGCATCTGGCACAACAACAGCCAAAACCAACCACTACGGGGTCTGACCTCTCGAGAATACCAATCAGTTACCTTACACACGGTCAACTATTGAGCTACTACGGGGCTATAAGATTCGGGTCCGCACTAAGGCTCCACCCAGGACCATGAGCCCTTAAATACCTCACTGTATACCAACCGAGCCTAAACCATGCATAACAGCATAGAAATATAAGCCATTGCCAAGCGGGCATGAAATATAGTAATGAATGGCATATACATATCAAATCATCATTTCAATAAAACATGTACATCATTCAAAGCAAAAACGAAGTAAGTAAACCATATGCCATCATTTATAATCACAAACAATTATAAACACACCACACCAGTATTTATAAAAAGTTATGTTCCCTACATCGTAGTAATTTCATAAATAGTTCATATTTGTAAACAGTCCAGCATATCATGCAGTGTAAATCACATATTATCATTGTTAGAGAGGTTTAGTATCCTACCTTAACCAGGCAAAAGACCACCTAACAGTGTCCTGTGAGAATGCAAGCTAACCAGCGAACGGACAGTCCTCGGGACTATCTTGATTTGAAAGAAAGATAATAAAAGACATACATCAACCCTTGCCTGAGCAAGTAAACCTCAAAATCAGAAACTAGACCTCACGAGCTTTCGGTACATATAAAGTACGCCTAAAATAGAGATCGGATGCGAAAGTTATACATAAAAGAACAATTAAAGAATGAAATAGGCAACTGCAGATCCCTATTACCGATAATGCCATAGGCCATTATCGGTAATGGCTATTTGCTGTTACTCGAGAAAACTCAGCATTACCGATAATGCTATGAGGCATTATCAATAATGGAAGCTCTCTGCTTACACTGAAAACAACCATTACCGATAATGCCATAGGCCATTATCGGTAATGGCCACCCCTGCAACACAGGTCCGAGCTACTAGAGTCCTTACATCAACCCACAACCCTCAAAACACTACAAAACCACCAAAACAACTCTCCAAAACCCAAATCTATCAATATACAGTCCCAACAACACTTGATCTACCATCAAAATAAAAAATGAAAGACTAAATGCAAGAATCCAACATGATCAAAGATCAAAACCCATGAAAACCCATGAATCCTTTGCATGCAAGTCAAAAAAACTCAAAACTCTTCAAACCCTCCTTCCAAACCATGGATCCTACTCCAAAACACCATTCAAACACCCACACACCATCAAAACCCCATAAACCAAGCTTCCAAACCCTCAAATCCGAAAATACAAGGAGAAAAGAAAGGAAACCAAGATAAACATGCATGGAACTTACCTTTAACACCAAAAGAGACGAAGTCCGGCAAATTCCGGTGAGGATTCCAGCAGTTGCTCCTTCCCCCTAACTCACGGTCTCTCTCCCGCTCACTCTCTTCTCTCAAATGCTAAGTGTAATTTATATAAAAGGGGGTGTTGGGACACGTTTGGCATTTGCAAAAATTGTTTTAAAACATTTTGATTTCCAAAATAATATAAACTTCATTTAAAACACATAAATAAAGGTTTTAAAAATTTGGGTTATCACACTCTATCTCTGATTCTCTCTCAGATATACACGTGAATATAAATATCTATTGGCTAAAATGTGGTGGGAGTGTAAGGGGTTTTTTTGTCCAAAAGTGACAATAGGATTTTTCGCAATAAAAAATCTTTAACAGGACTTTTGTCACTAAAATTTTCTTACGTGGGACTTTCGGCCAAATTTCCCCTTTTTTTTATTTCTAAAAAAAATTATAAATATAATAGAGAAAGTACATTTTTCCCACGTTGTTACTATGTTATATACTGCCCCCATATGGATTTAATTACAACACATTGCCCCCCGGCACATAACACCCTTGCGTCTGTAAATTGGCAGTGAAACAAACAAATAATTGTTCACAAACCTATTTCTAGTTGATAGACCATCAATCCTAGTGATAGAGAATTAATATTGAAACTATAGGGGGATGGACGAACGTTGTGATGGAGAATCTGATTTCTACAATCAATAATAGATATGTCAACTATAATTTGTTTGTTCCAATGTCAATTAACGGACGTAAGAATATTATTTGTCACATTTTTGAAATTATAGGGGAGAATGTGTTGTAATTAAAACTATATGAGTGATAATTCAGAGGGTAAAATGTATTTTTTCCAATATGAATATGAATGTGAATTTTGGTTTAATGATTATTGTCTCTTCCCGTAAAAATTTTAAAAAATTTTATTCTCTTGAAACTTGAAAGTGTTTCCTTTCTCTTCAAATCTCTCATAGTCCAAGCAGAGTAAAGGCAATCCGGATCCTCTGCAACTGGACCCATGACGGCACCCGCGTGGCGAACAAGAACACCTGCCCTACGAATGTTAGGGCTCCACCAACACCAAGTTCTACCCTACTTCTGCAAGTCTCGCCGCTGTTACACCGGTTTTGATGTCTCTTGCCGTCGGCAGGGCCGGCCCTTGCCTTTTGCAAGGTGAGGCAGCTGCTTGAGGCCTCCAATTTTGGAGGGCCCCCAATTTTTATTAGCCCTTAGTTATACCCATTATACATTTATACCACCAGTCCATGAGTCCATTAGCCCAAAAAGAATTTGAGGCCCTTAGCAGTTAGCAGGTAAGGTTTCCAGCCCAATTTTTTTAGCCCCTTTTCCCTTGACAAGCTTCCCTCCCCCGATTCCCAAATACAATCCCAATTTCCCATCCCCTAACCCTATTCGGTTGTTCCAGCGTTCCCCACTCCGGGCTCAATCAGTCAATCCTCACGGACTGTGCGAGCTCTGAGCAACTGAGCAGTTCGCACTTCGCAGGAATCGCAGCACAGCACTGCCCTCCGACTGGTGCCTTGTTTCCGGGAAATCACCCATAGGTAACTTCACACCACCAATCCTCAAAGTTCTTCACATGTTACTGTCTTCTGCTTGAGATTTATCTCTCTAAATTGTTTATTTTATCACTTCTGTTGATTTTTTTATGTTTCTGATTGAGTTTTAATTCCAAGATTTATGTCAACTACCAACAAAAGCTGATTCTACATCACAAAACCAACTTCCTTCACTTTATCTGCTCGATCTTTTTCCGTGATTTTGTTCTATTTTTTGGGTGTAATCAGTGGTTTTCTTTAAATTTTTATCAAATGTACAATCAAGACAAGATGAAAGAAACCCAATAATCAAGTGCAACTTAGAGATTTTATGGATTCAACTAAGCTTTCACAACCTTTTTCTTGGATTCAACAGTTGTACTCAGATTTCTCTTTCCCATTGTTTTCTTGGAGTAATGCAACTAAGGAATTTTTTTAATTAAGAAACCCATTGTTTTCTTTAAATTGTTTTCTTTATGTTTTTTACTCTGCTAATAAATAATTTTGATTATGTCCTGCAGGTTCAGAATAAGCAATTACAATCAAGCTGTTACATCCACACGTGTTGGCAGAATATCTAAGATGGATGAGGCAGAGGTATAATAATTTTCATACTATCTGTTTCTACTAGCTATATTCATCAACATGCAATCATCAAGCAATTACATTATTTAGTCATTGGATTTTAGTGTTCCATGATCATCAAATGATGCTTTTCCTCGCCGACAAAAAGCTTGTAACTTTCATATGAATAAGATGGGTAAGGTCTTGCAATAATTCTCTGTCCTGTCATACTTTACTGGTATCATTTGACAAAAAATAAAAAATCTAATCACTGGTATGTTCATCTTTATATAGTTTTCAAATTTAAACACAAAATTCTGGTTTGGATATGCCATTTGGTACATATTAAGCTAATCAGAATTGAACACGCCTTTGTGAGAACTGCATTAACTCACCAAGTCTTAGGTGAAGGGTCCACAAGTACTAGGATTGTGTCAAACCAAGTAACTAATTGCTGTCACAATCCAAGACTCAAAAATCTTGGCACTTCACATGTATTGTCAATAAGATGATTGCATTATCACTCATGATGTTGTTGATATCAGCACATTCATTAAATGCTTTTGCCCAAATGAGGAAGTTTTGTGAATCTTGCTGTGAAGTTTCATATGATAGATCATGGATTAAAATATTAGTTCTAATATAGCCAACATCAGCTAGTTCTCTTTCCTTGTTATTAAGAACCTCTCGTCAATCTTCTCTTAATCCTAAATTCACAAGTCTGACATAGTGACATTAGCTTTACTAAACAGTTTGTTGACAGCATTCCCTGGTCTCTTGTCCAATCTCTCATTTAGTTATTTATATAAAATGAAGTTGGGTTGATTATTGTATTATCAATTATTAATAAACAGATTTTTTAGAATCATCAAATGTTGTTTTATTCCTCTGCTTATGTAGTTATGTTTTTGTTTGGATGCTATTGTAAATTGTTAATAATTCCAAATGCATAAGCTAGTATTTGTGAAGATGCTATTGAACCTTGCCCCAAAAAAATTTGGTATTATTCTTTTAATGAAGATGTCATAGGATTCCATCACTAATTTTAAAAAAATTTGGTATTATTCTTTTATGATCTTTTTATTTTCAGGTAATTATATAACATAGAATGACAATATTTTTTTGTTTATAAGTATTTTATTTTTAGGATTTCCACGATATAATATATATTTTTTTGTTTTCTTTTTTAATGCAGTAGAAGATGACCATAATGCAGTTTTGTTTATGGATGGAGGAAATTATGTTGGCTAGCTACTTTTTGCTTACACAGGTATTCTCTTCTATTTAGCATTTCTTTTATGTTGCTGTTATTTAGGGATTTAACTGTATGTTTTTTCTTTATTTCCTATATATTTGAATTCTATTCATTTTAATAGATTAAATATTTTGATATTTGTTTAATATAAGTGTATTAGTGAATGGTGATAGGAGGTTTTGGGTGAGCCAAATGAAAACCCTTTTGTGAATTGCTTGTTGTAGTATGGTTGTAGGTTTTAGCATAAAAGAAATTAAGGTATCTTAAGGCATTAGGGGTGGGTCTTGTATTGGTGTGCTGTGTTGTTTGCTTTTGTCCCCTGTTTAGGGGCGGTTCTTTTGTGTTTTTGCTTTTGTCCCCAGTTCTGGGGCGGTTCTTTTGATTCCCTATTGTTCTTTTAGGTGCGGTGGCTGTTTTTGCTCCCTGTTATGGGGAGGTGCTACCAGTTTTTCCGTAGGTTTTTGTGGCCTATGGGTTGTATTCTTTGTTCTGAGCTTTGTTGCCTCTTTGGTTCAATAAATTCTTAATTATCCAAAAAAAAAATCTAAGATATGCAATTTTTTTTTTTTTATATGTCAAAATATAGAAAGGCCTCATTCTAGGAACTTGCTTGAGGCCCCCCAAAACCCAGGCCGGCCCTGGCCGTCGGTAATGGTGCGGCTGTGCCGTTTGGTGAAGACGTTAAGGCTACCAGTTCTGAGCAACCATACAGAGCATAAATCGAATGCGACATCCAAGCCTGGTACGCTTCTCTCTCTCTCCAACAATTTCACCATCTTTGTAGGGACTGATGCATCGAACTTCAATCCATTCCATTAACCAAATCCTCTTAAATTCTACCAACTCTGCATCTCATTTAGCCCTTACAAAACCACCTTCAGAACCATTCTTCAACATTAATTCGATATCAAAATCGTCATTCTCTTCATCATCTTCTTCATCTCTCCAAACCCTAACAAACTCTCAACCCAAATCAATCTCAAACCCACTTTACCATTTCCTCCCTCACACCCCTAACCCCACCAACATAGTCGATCTCATATGCTCAAATCTCAAAAAACACAATTCCCATCTTAGTCTTCCTCAATATGACATAGAAGGGCTTCTTCCTTTTCTGGGTACCCATGAAATTTCTAGGGTTTCGTTGAGATGTCAATCTGATTCTTTCAGAGCTCTCACTTTCTTAAATTGGGTAAAAAATGAACTGGGCCTCAGACCCACTTCTCAGAATTACTGTATCATTGTTCATAAATTGGCATGGTCTCGAAACTTTTCACAAGCGATGAAACTATTTATCTGAACTGCTAGAGTCAGTTAAACATGTTTCTTCAAGAGAAGATATCTTTGAAATTCTGGTTTTGTGCACCCAAGATTGTAATTGGGACCCTGTTATTCTCGATATGCTTATCAAGGCTTACACGAAAATGGGATTTGATTCGAGACAGTTTAAGAGCTTTTAGGAAGATGGTGAAGCTTGGTTTTGTGTCCAATGTGATTGCAGCAAATTGTCTTTTGAATGGGTTGTCAAAATCAGATTGTATTGATCAGTGTTGGGAAGTTTATGAAGAGATGGGGAGAATTGGGGTACACCCGAATCCGTACACATTTAATATCTTGACTCATGTATTGTGCAAGGATGGAGATGTGGATAAGGTGAATGGGTTCTTGGAGAAGATGGAAGAAGAAGGTTTTGATCCTGATTTGGTGACATATAATACCCTGATTAGTAGTTACTGTAAGAAAGGAAGATTGGAAGATGCATTTTACTTGTATAAGATCATGTATAGGAGGAGAGTCGCGCCAGATTTGGTTTCGTATACTGCCTTGATGAGCCTTTGTAGAGAAGGGAAGGTGAGAGAGGCTCATCAGCTCTTCCATAGGATGGTTCACAGAGGGTTGAGTCCGGATATTGTGTTGTATAATACTCTTATTTGTGGTTGTTGCAAGGAGGGAATGCTGTAAGAGTCGAGGTCGTTGTTGCATGACATGATTCAAAATGGGTCTGGCCAGATGGGTTTACTTGTTGGGTACGTTTGGAAGGATACAGCAAAGAGGCTAGGTTGCTTTCATCTTTGAATTTGGTTGTGGAGCTACAGAGATTTGGAGTTACTATATCTTTGGACATTTATAATTATCTCATAATTGCATTGTGCTAGGAGAATCGGCCATTTGCTGCTAAAAGTCTTTTGGGAAGAATCTCTCAAGATGGCTATATGAGCCTACTATGGAAATCTATCATGAATTGATTGAATCTCTCAGCAAATGTGATTTTGTGGAAGATGCATTAATCTTGAAAGGTGAGATGGTCAATAACATCGCAAAACCCAATTTAGCTACAGATAGAGCTCTTATAGGCTGCTTGTGTAGATTAAGTAGAAGTGCAGAGGGTGAATCTATTATGGAAGAAATGATCGAATCTGGTGTGCTACCTGATTCTGCAATATGCCGGTCTCTCTGCAAATGTGATTTTGTGGAAGATGCATTAATCTTGAAAGGTGAGATGGTCGATAACAATGCAAAACCCAATTTAGCTACATATAGAGCTCTTATAGGCTGCTTCGGTAGATTAAGTAGAAGTGTAGAGGGTGAATCTATTATGGGAGAAATGATCAAATCTGGTGTGCTACCTGATTCTGCAATATGTCAGTCGTTGATAAATGGGTACTGCATGGAGAGGAATATTGATAAAGCAGAATGGCTATTGAGCTTCTTTGCCAAGAAATTTCAGATTTATGATACAGAAAGTTACAATGCACTACTGAGAATATTGTGCGAGGAGGGTGATGTTGTCAAGTTGATGGAGGTGCAGGATAGGATGTTAAAAATGGGGATTGCGCCGAATAGATTGTCCTGCAAGTACATGATACACGGATTATGGAATTCTATGAGAATGGACAAAAAGATGCTTCATGCATGAGGAAGGAGAAAAATACTAAGGAGATGTTGAAGTCGTGAATGTTCCTGGCTAGATGTAATAGAGGGAGTATCAGTTACCAAGTGCCCTTGTTCTTGTGGTGCTGGTGAACTGACTGATGAGGACGAGGCAAGGGCTTGAAGCAGAGGAACACAGCATAATATTGTGCAAGGGATGTTGGCAAGTCGGTGGAGGTGCCGGATAGGCGGTGGAGGTGCCGGATAGGCTGTCGAAACTGGGGGTTTGTGCCAAATAGCTCATCTTGCAAGTACTCGATTCGTGAATTATGAAATTCTATGAGAATGGACAAACAGGAGCTGATGAACGATAAATTGCTGGCTAGATGCTATGGAGAGTGTACCTATTGGGGCAAGTGCCCATGTTATGTGATGCTATGTGTAGATTTCTGGGTGTGGCTTGTGGTGCTAGTGGACTGATGAGGATAAGGCAAAGGCTTGAAGCAGAGGAGCATGGCAACAAGGACTGTGCCACAGCATTTTGCTGAAACTTTCGACTGGGACAAGGATAGCAATTGCTATTTACTCTGTGCTCTCCTGAGTAGAAAAGGGGGTATTGCATGAATCCCAATGCCACTCAAACAAAAATTTATGGTTCCCTTACTTTCAACAATGTGTGATCAAAAGTTTTGGTTGTGTATGTGTAGGCTTATTTTTATATAGTTTTTAGTTAAAATAAAATCTAAAAACAAATCATTTCTATCCAACTAAACTTTCTTTCTCATACTATTGTTATTCCGTCCAGGACTCGACAGTGGTGGGCTCAAATTGATTCTTTTTTTTCCTCTTTGCTAGATTCATCCCAAGCAGAAAAGTTATTTTTTCCTATTTTCGCAAAATGCTTTTGGAACAACGTTTCATTGTGCATAAACCTTGCCAACTAATATGGAAGTTTTTCAATGATAATTAAAGTGAAATGAGGTCATTCATTAAATAGCTTAATTTGCAAGATGTGTTAAAAGAGTAACTATGGGTTTAATCAAATTCTGGAAAACCACCAGAGACTCATTTAGAATGCTATGTAAAACACAAGAAAATAATTCAAATTCCAGTTTGCAGCGAGAAGAAAAACAAAAAGAAGAATCTTCAGATTTTCGCAACAGATTAGGGTTGGGTCTTAAACAGGTTGT
Organism: Hamamelis virginiana; assembly: GCA_017140935.1. NCBI lineage: Eukaryota > Viridiplantae > Streptophyta > Magnoliopsida > Saxifragales > Hamamelidaceae > Hamamelis > Hamamelis virginiana. Next base: position 220,133 of record JAESVK010001230.1, read on the forward strand.
TGAGAATGCTCCCTTGCTCCATTTAATATCTCCTGGCATTATAAAAGGTTGGGGTTAATTTGGTTTTTAAAGAGTACAAATTTCCCTATAAAATCCCAGCTATTAGATGAATGCTAAAGCCGCAACAAACCCAGAATGGGCATGCTGCCATACTGCTATTCTATGTGACCAAAATGATGTGTTAATAAATCATAGCCCAATACACAAAAGGGAAAATTGGTTCTATTTCTGCTGAAATATTCTTAACAAATGAATGTTTCTGACCCAACCGACAAAAACTGCAAATAGCTAGAAACAAAAAGGGAAAAAAAAAAAAATTTGCCTGTAAATTTAACATCAAGAATTTCTCCTCAAAGGAAAGTAAAAGGGCGGTCGGGTTAGATAATAAACCTCTTAGAAGCAAAAATCTGGACCTTGAGTGTTGAATTCCCAATATCAAAACTGTAAAGTATAAATTCTTCCAACAATTTTGAACGAGAAGATAAATTATCCCGTTCTAAGCACATCCAAAAGCCAGAGAGTAGCGGGAAATTACTGGAAAGATGTTTCTTGGTTTCTCAAAAGTGACGAAACACCTGAAAATTTACAGTTGATTTAATCCCAGAGTCACCAAGGAGAATCTATACTAGTTTATAAAGAACAAACTTTTATCTGAAATGTGAAACCTCAAATAGGTTAACAGCAAAAAGACTAGTAATACATGCACCTGAAAAACACAAACTACATGACATAGAATCACCAGTGTCAGATATGAATATTGTGAATACAGGGTACCGATAATTTAAATGGCTCCAAGGTCCCTTATGAGTAGGAAAAGAACTGCAGAAGTAACAAGACAGTTGTTGGAAGATCATGAAAAAGAGGATAGTGGCTTAGCCGTTATTTGTTTGTTATGACTTGGGAAATCTTATGATGCTTGGTGATAGTTATATATAAGCAAGGAGATGCTTTCATGACTGGCAGTTTCTTTCCTTCATGATAATGCTGTAACAGCATGTGAATGACAGGCACTTTTCTCTGGCAGACCACACCTACAGAGGAAGAACTGGAAGAGGAGAGAAAACATAAGTATAGGAGGCCGAACATCATGATTCATGAGTGGCAGAGATGAGTCTGTTAAGAGGCCATGCAAACTTGAGAAATCCCACAAGGATGATCCACCGAAGGTAACCAATGCCTGCCAATGCACACCCTCCCTAACAAAAAGTCTACGAGTAATCTGGAGCAGAAGAGACGCAGGATACAAAAATATTCTCATGTGAACATTCAATTATTTCAATAGAAGTTCTCAACTTTTAATCCTTAAGTTCTAGACAAACCTAGCATTTGAAAGAAAACAGAATTTACCACTCAACTAACCAACCATTATCCATGGCTGGCAGTTAAAAATCAGAAAAATTCCCTTTTTACAAACCCCATGCACAAAACAAGAAAAAAAAATGGAAAACCGGATTTCAGAAATTGTTAACACAGGACTCCTGAAATTAAAGTTATAACAGATTTAACAGTTTACCTCACTGTACAAACCTGAAATTTAGGCCATCCTCAACTTTGCTTTTAGGTGACTGTTTCTCACACGACATCGTGGTCGGACTGGACCGGAGACTTTCATCTGGTCCCATAAGCTCTACATCACATTTTGTTCTTTCTGAATTTTCAGATTCTCCATTTCCTGAGATAGCTGCTTCTTGGGAAACATTGTCTGCTAAATTTCCTGCAGGCTGAACATCAGGATCCAAAGGCCCCTTGAAAGCTGATGGAGAGTTCTCTTTACCACCATGGTCATTGCTGGGATTATTAGATGCCAGCCACATAACCTGCAACCCATGCTAACCCAAGTTATGAAATTCATTTCATTCCAGCAGACATAAGACAGAAAGGCTAAAAAAAGAACAATTATGTAGATATAATCCTACCAACCAAAATATATAGGGTTCTCTCGTTCTATCCCTTTTTGGGGGGTGTTGGTAAGCTTAATTCTATTCACCAAAAATAGTATATAAAATTTACACGAGGTCCAACAAACCAAAAAGAACTACAACCAAACAAACAAACAAAATACAGAGAGCCTAATTGCACTTGATATAACACCTAACACCTGAAATTAAAGGAAAAAATTATTCCAAGAGGAACTCTCCAATTCTCAGCAAGCCATTGGTTATTGTCCTCAATGCCAAGAATCAAACACCAACCTCCTAAGCCAAGAAGGAAAAGACTTTCCACTTAAATGGTTTACTGCCCAATCAAGCTCCAAACATCACATACCAGGTTGCTTGTTGATCAAACTCTTGCTCAAGATCCTTATCCAAATATTCCCAGTAAAGGGGCAACAAATAAAAGATGACCTTGGTGTTTGAGTTTGGCTTGACAAAACACACAGCTCATTGATTGCCTCACAATTATGCTTTTTCCAATGTGATTATGCAGTCTAATTTACTGTTTTAAGTTGCATGTTAATAGCTTTTATTTTTAGTTTATCTTATGTTCAATGTTTTTAATTATTGTAGGAATTTTGCGTAAAATGGAGTGAAAGCGATGATGTATTAGTTTTAAAGGCGCATGGGCATCTCAAAGAATGTGGAGCTGACAATAGAGGGAAGAAAATGAACCAAAAAGAAGCTTGGAAGCAATTTGGTGGAGGAATCAATCAAGATCCATTGCAGGAGGCCTCCATTACCAATAATGGCATGTTGCATTATCGGTAATGCAAGAAAGCCAAGGCCAGAAAAATGTCTCAGCAGCACCAGCAGCTTACCATTACTGATAATGCCTTGAATAATGGCTCAATGCATTATCGGTAATGGTTGAAGGCAAGACAGCAGTAGGAAACCAGAGCAATTCCACTACTGGTAGTGCAAATCCTCCTATCGATAATGCGTTCCAGCAAGTTAACTCCCCTTGAGCCAGAAGAACACCATTCCTGATAATGGTGCTAGGCATTATCGGTAATGGAAGAGATACTTCACCATGAAGAAAGCTATTAAGGAGCATTACCGATAATGGTGCTAGGCATTATCGGTAATGGCAGCCGACATTGAGCCAAAATGCAGATTTTTTAGAAGATTTTGAGGGGTATAATCGTCTTTTCTCCAAGAGGACTATATAAGCATGTTTCAAAGAGAGCTTAAAGAGGACGACTTCACACTATTAGCCTAGCTTAGACTTAGTTTTCTTGTTTTTCTTCTTTTTTTCTCATCTCTCTCATCTTTCTTCAAGTAAATTAGGTTAGTTTAAGCTACTTTCTTGTTAAATCTTAGTTCTTGTTGTAGTTTGTTGTTTGATTTATCGTTGTACTCGAACAGATTTGTAGTTCATTCAGTTTATGCAAGTTATTTTCAAAGTTTCAAGTTTCATTTCAATGTTTTCAGTTTCATTTTCATTAGATCTGTTTATTTTTTAATCCATGAGTAGCTAATCTTTCAAAAGCTGGGATTTATGGGGGATTCTTGTTCCATATCCAATGTATATGATTTCTCACATTATTTCCATGCTTGAAAGATTTGGATATTGATGTTAAACACTAGATTTCTTGGCACAGATGGTTCTTAGTGCTGAAAGCATTCCAAGTGTATGCTTAAACGTTTTGAAAAAGTGTTTAGCACTAGTATCCTATAATCTTAAAGCGGGACAGTTTTTATTGTTAAATCTTTCGCACAGACCATTCTTCAATATAATCTGAGCGTGTAATTTTGTTGGGTTTTATTGCTAAATATTCCATCTAGATCATTTTTCAATGTACTCTGGATGTGTTAAGTGTTTGAGAAAATAAAACCAAGGATATGGACAAGATGAACCCCTAAATCTCAGCTCATTTCTTTTATTGTTTAAATATTCAAACAATTTTTGGGCATTGAGCACAAACTCTCAAATCAACAACCGTTGGATTTTTCTTTATTTTTCTCATTTTTGAACAAAATCAAAAGGATTGCAAGTCTGTCAAATTTCTATATCTGAGGACAATGACCATGGGATTCCCATGTACTATACTTGACAACCGTCCTACGCTTGGGATAAATAGTATTACAAATCTGGCAGTCAAGCATTCATACTACTTACTGTACCATACGCCAACTTGTCTTGAGTTCTCAGGAAAGAGATCTGTCTGGGAACCACCTAAGCACACCAAATCAGGAAGTACCAGTTTAACTCCTAAAGGAGGCTATAAATAGTGTTGTATATACCATTAGGGGAGGGCATCCATAAAAACCTATCCTCTCTTCCATCATCTGGGTACAAACCTGAGGGGAAATTGTCATGAATATCCTCTATAATAGGCAAGGTAGGATTGGGCAACCTTTTTTTTGATCCGCAAAAGAACCAAATTTTATTAAGGAAAAAGAAGCAACGCCCAAAAAAGAACAGGCCCAAGACAAACCCCAGCAAAGCTACAAAACCACACAATCTACACACCACAAATCCTAAAGAGCAACCAACACTACAATAAACACAACCAAACAAACCCAAAAACATGCACCCAAGAACAGCACTACCGCAGCCCAAGAAACAAGAAACAAAACAAAGACACCAAAAGAGAGAAATACAAGGAAAGAAAAACCTGAAAACAGCCTTAAGAACCACTAGCCCCCTAAAAAGCCAGCACCAAAGAAATGAAAAACCAGCACCAAGAAAGAAGAAGAACCAGCAGCTTCTAACGAAAAGTAACAAAAAAGCATCACTACCCAGAAACCAGGAAAGAACAAGCCAAGCAAACTCCACTTCAAGAAAATAGCCTTCACTGCGTTCCCAAAAACCCGAACAATTGCAACACCGAAGACCCGTGACCAACCAGAGAAAAAGAGTAGCCAAAAAGAGATTTAAAAACCCCTAGAACAAACACAAACAAAGAATGCCAGAGAATCCTTCAAAACATGAGCACCAAGCCACCTGATCAACCATAACAAGAGCAAAAAGGCAGAGGCAAACCCTTCCAAAAGCAACCAAAACCACAGACAGCAAGCACACCCCGCCTTTCAAAGCTAGAATTTTAACTCAATATCATCTTCTCATAGGAAGCCCTGTTTCTTTCCTCAATTTCAACCAATTTGTCAATAACCTCTTGCTCAATACCCTTACAAGTCATGCCTAATTTTAGCCCCAATTCAAGAGTCTCAATGGCTTCGTTGCGAATTTCATTATCTCGATTCTCAATACAAGCATCCGAGACTGAAAAATCACTGATTGAAATCTTTGATTGTTCACTCCCAACATCAAAATTCATCTGGTACTTCTTCTTAGATTTACTATCCTGCAAGCGCCCCTTTCTCTCAGATTTTCCACTCTTCTTCCCTAACAAATCATCAATCAATCTGCCCTTCCTCCCCTTCCAGTAATGATTCTTCTTGAATCTCCTCTTCACCAAATCCTTAAGCAGTATCTCTTCACTAGGCTCGTCAGACCCATTACAAAGTTATTGCTCTTCTGCACAAGCCAAAGGAAAGGAGTTGATGTCGCTATACTTAGATTTTCTCTTACTTGCCTTCTTATCTTTTGGATTGCAGCTCACTACAATGTTTCTGTCAGCCCCTGCTGTACTCTTTTGTTGTGTAGAAAGTAACCCCAGATACCCTTTGTTCAAACCATCAAACAAAACTGGATAAAAGTTTTATCAAGGCATAAATCACCTGACCCGAATTCAATGCCCTCATCCTGAACTCCGTCCACAACGGGCCCCATATTGAGATGAGACTGCTCAAGCCCAAGAGTTTCTTTGGAACTTACTCCTATTTCTGTCTCTTTTATAGCATCTTCAAAGCCAGTGCAACTATTTCCCTTATCCAAATTCAAATTGGATGTTCTAATCTCCCCCTTAGTTGCAAGATCCAAGCTCCTGCCAGCTTTTCTTTCATCTATCATTTCCATCCTCTGTTGATCTATGCTGTTGTTATTCACAGAATCCTCATTCGCCTCATTCTCCCCTTGGTTGGAGCTGCCTGATATTTGAAGAGTAGAATCCTTGCAAACCTCAGCCACCCAGCTAAATGGGCATCCAGTCTCTTCCTTAACATGGATTGGAAAGTTAGTCTTACCCACTTGAAGCACTACCAATTTGTTAATCACCGTTTCATGGGATGTTGAAATCAGGACTCTGCCACAATTCAAAATTTTCTTCAAAGCTGTAATTTCATCCAAGGAGATGACTGTGCCAAAAAAACCACCAAGGGCAATAAAATTAGCTCATTCCATGCATGAAGTGGAACTCCATCCATACCTAACCAAACAGTCCTTTGAGGACTAAACAAAGGTTGATCCCAACACTTCACAATATTAAACGACTTCCTCGATTCACACCCATCATCTTCTAGAAAGGAATTCACTAATAACATCTTCTTCAAAATCCAGAAGGACATAATTCCCTCCCAACAGTCTCACCACTACACCCAAAATACATTTCCTCATCAACATGTTTTGTAAATCCAGAATATCTCTAGAATTAAGCAGTTCTCCAATCACATCACAATATATTAAACCACTTCCTCAATTCACACCCATCATCTTCTAGAAAGGAATTCACTAATAACATCTTCTTCAAAATCCAGAAGGACATAATTCCCTCCCAATAGTCTCACCACTACACCCAAAATACATTTCCTTATCAACATGTTTTGTAAATCCAGAATATCTCTAGAATTATGCAGTTCTCCAATCACACATCTATCCAAGCATTTATCATCGACAACTGATGCGACCACTGTAATATCCTTATACCTATCATTTTCCTCTTTGGACTGTGGCACCTCTCCTATTATTTCCCCTTCTTCCATATTAGTATTCATACCAACACCTTTCAGAATTTCAGCAAAAGTTCTGTTGACCCCTGTTCCATAGGTCTCCACTCAGCATTAGACCTCTCAATGCGGTTCAATTCCAAATTCATGCTTCTAGCAGTATAAGAAGCACCATATGATGCTTAACCACCCTTACCATTCTGAAGCCCCTCAAACCTTCGTGAAGGACTTACTGGAACCGCTAATTTTGCATATAGCATGTGGTCACCAACAAAGACACCATTGCACCCTCTAATCCCTCCAATCGCTTCCAATTTTGATCCAAACCAGACACAGCGAAATGTATAATCCTTGCCCAGTCTCTTTTTCTTCGAAACAAAAGTGTTGAGAACCCTTCCATGACAACTAAAGACCCTTCTAAGCCACCTATGATCGACAAACCATGGGAGATTATCTACAAAAACAGAATTACATCACCCCTCTTCCTGTCTCCCCCTTTTATGAACCTTTTCTCTATAGCCCCTGAGAAAGAGATTCAGAACAAAGCCAACAACCTAGCCCTCCAGCGCAAAAAAATCTTAGGCAAAAATTCAAACAGTTGGTGGTGGGCAGGACATATACCTCCTATCAGTATGCGCCAAGCACATTCTATGAGATTAAAACAGGGCACCAACATATACAAACTCAAGCCCCATTCCAAACCCCCACCTTCCATTTGTTGTTTAAAACACAAGCCAATCAATCATAATTAATTAATTAACATATATAATTTAAGTTATGATCAATTACACATTCATTAATTAATTAATTGCAAGTATATATATATACTTGCAGACATACCTCCAATCCACAACTGTCCAATTAGAAGAGTGGAGGATCAAGAAAACTGATACAGAACAATTGATGCATCACAGGCAGCTACCTCAAGAACTAAGGCAGTCTATTCGGAAATTTAACAAGTTTAAGTGGGTAGCTACTCGAGGCGTGGATGAAGAAGCTCTTCTCAAGGGCCTTCCTATGAATCTACGCGGATTGGGCAACCTTTCAGAACTACATTCCTTTCCCATGGCTCTTTCTATAGAAAATTTGTTTTTCATATTCTCTACCTTGCTGTGATTTGCAAGGAAGGTGTTCCTTGAGTTTACATCGAGTGAATATATCAACAATATTAAATTTTAAAATATGAATTTAAAATTTCAAATAAAAAAATCTGACACCCAAAAATATAGATTCCAAAAATTAATAGCAAACAGTTTTGGTGAAGCTAACCGTAAAAAGAGTGGATTAAAAAAAATAAAATTATAAATAAACAAAAACAAAACAAACAATTATATTACAGTAAGATGCATGTTTTGCTCTTTGTTAACATAAAAAATTGATCTTAATCTTTATTTATCGGAAACAATGGGGCAATTTTAAATTGAAAAGCATGTAGATAGAAATATGATATTAAGGCATAAAGCATCATCATTTGAAGAGTTCATGACCACTTGGCAGCATGACTCTGGCATTATTTCACAACATAGGCAGCCAAAAGAACACCAACCCACAAACAAGGAATGTTATGACATAGCCTCAGAAGTTTAAATTGTGCAATGAAAGAGACGGAGATAATACCCATCTGGCCATCTCACTAATTAACTTATTGCAATACACACTTAGATAAACAACTCAGCTCAATGCATGAGCTTTCATGAATAGTAATGAATAAGTGACAGTTTATTTCATAAAAACATAAGAAGAAAAGTCATTGCGATTTGCAATATCAGATTGATTGAGATAATTTTTACGATGTAAAATCTAAAATGTCAGGCATAGGATAAAATTGAAGAGAATAAAACTAATTATTTCAAGGGAGTAAAAGGCATAAACACAATCTAACATCTTTGATATTGAAATCTAGGGTAACAGTACCACTTCCTGCTATGTGCAAAGCGAACTTTGATTCAATATCCTATTTTCATATCATTCTTATGTCTTGAGAAGTTCAAAACCCAAAAGATCTGTTTGATTGCCTAGAAAATATGAGGCTGTAAGTTTATTTTATTAGCAGCCTCCACCACTTCCTCAGCAACCAAACAGATTTATAATCTAAAGTTTTTTAATAATCAAAACCTAGATTTCTTAATCGGAAAAGCATAAACCCCAAACCATTCAGATGTAAAAATCAGATTTATAATCTATTATATAACAGACACCAAATAACAACAATAAATCAACAGCAAAGTAGTCAATGAGAAGAGGAAAAATCAATGGGTTTACATTCTGCATAAAAAACCTCATTCACTCCTTTTCTTCTACTTTCTCGGCAACCAAACGGGAAGGAAAAAGATGCCAGGTTAGGATCCTACAAGAGAGAGAGAGAGAGAACATGTGAAGTTGGGATTGAAAGCCAGAATAGGGATCGAGAGTCAGAGTCGGAGTAGGGATCGAGAGCCAGGCTTCAAAGGATTTTCACAATTTCCTCCCGCAAATGGATTTGTCAAAACCCATCTTTTAGATGGTTTTTGTATTTGGGATGCCCAAATACCGCATCAGATTCCAAGAGGAATTTGCAGAATTCTTTGTTAAGGATGCCAAACGAGGGATTTGCATTATTGGAATTTCAAATACCATTTTTAAAGTAAATCCCCTGTTCAAATCCCTCATCCAAACACAGCCTTAAGTTAATTGAAATTTACAACGCAGCCATGCAGTGAGGACAGATCAAACTACGCTTTGACCTTAGTACTGATGAATTTTACGCAAGCAGTTGTATTGTATAATGGATAATCCTAGTCAAATTGTGGCCCCATCAAGGACTTTGGATCGTGTCATATTCTTGAATTGTTCCCAAATTTTCGATGTCAAATTCCAGACATAAAAATAAAAATAAAAATAAAACCCTAATCCCAAATAATTCCACTATTCTGACATGAACAACTCAAGCCGACATTAAATCATGTGCCAAGTCATGCTCCTCACTGTATGTTGAAACCCTAAGATGTGGAATGATTGCTAGAGATACTAATGGAGGGGAGCCAAACTTGTCAAACATGGCTCAATGAAAATGCACAGCTCACAAGAGACAAACCCAAACCCTAGGATAGAAGAATCCCTCAAGCAAATATATGAGTCATTACTAAATCAAAGCTATATTAGTCACTAATAAGAGTGGCAACTCACATAACAGATTCAAGCATTGCCATGAGTAAATATAATGTCGTCAAGCTATCTACTTAATCCGCACAATAGAGCAAAAAACAAAAGAAACCTACAATCATGAACCCAATCCAGGCATATATCAGCGCACTTCTCGTAGAGCTCCAGCCTCCTACAGCTTCGTCAAGAGAATTCAGAAAAGTAAATTATTAACAAAGTTTTTTAGCTTTTCCAGTTAGAATGTGTTTTGATACAAGAGCTCATAACTTCTTCTTCTTTTTTTCTTATTCATCATTACCCTGGATACCGCTTTGGATACAAGGCATGTGGTTACAAGCTCAAAACTTGAAAGCAAACTTCTTGCAAGACTCCCTTCAATAAATAGCTAGCATTACCCAAAAATTTGATGCCTCAACCAACCAAGAAGCAACAAACCATGAGTTTGATGACATTAAAATTATGCATTAGTGTATAAGAGTTCTCCCAAGACTCCGTTTGGTGAGAAAATTGAGGGAAAGCAATTTGCAGTCTTATGTTTTCTGCAATTTAGTTCCTAACAAAAAACACTCAACTTAGTTCAAAACAATTGTGCATAACTTAATTTAGTAGATTATAACCAAAACAACTAAATATACATGGTTTGAATCAATTGTACAGAACTGTGCTGTGTTGATTTTTTCAATGTTAATTGTTCATTGTACAACTGAATATACATGGTTTAGTAAACCCCCACCCCCCTCCTTTTTTTCTCTCGCTCTCCCAAAAGTTTCTCAACAACCAAATGGAGGGTTAGGTTGAAAATCTATGCTAATATAAAAGTGCAAGTCTCTGGAAAAACTTTGATTGATCAAAATATTTCTGTATAATTGTAAAAGTACACAAATGGATATGGCCGCACATACCATTTCACCAATCAAAATAGTGAGTTCCTCAATCGAATCAAGATTACTTATGAATACTAATTTGTTTCCAAGTCAAACTCAAATTTTCAAAATAGATCATAATATAAGTCTTCCAAATTAAGTCAAAATTCTCCCATGTACATTGTTCCATAGAATTCCACCAATCATAATAAAAGTTGTCTTAATTAAATTAAATTTCCTAAAACTACTAATTCATTCCATAATTTACATTCTATTCTTGTTTCCAAGCAACTACAAATGTAATTTTGCTAATATTTTTTAAAAAGATATTGTTTTAATTTGTAACATGAAATTGTTATAACTTATAACCTATCGAGTTCATATTTGTTGATTTAATGTTGTTTTTATATAATTTTGGTTTCCCAGACCTTTTGGTAAATTTCAAACTTTTAACGACCTTAAATATTTCATCTTAGTTCGTATCGCTCACACCATATTTGATTACTTAAAGATTCTTTTTTTTTCCCAAACAAAAATTTACACATGCAATGCATGTGTCGCAATCTAGTACAATAAAATGTGAACATTGAACAATGAAGCAAGTAGCACAGTGAACTTATTGACGGAAACCATGTCCAGCCATTATCTCAATCAGCTTTTCATCAAATGTCTGGCACATTCAGATTCGAGATCATATGATGGAAATTTAATTAATGTTAACAAGCTAACCTTAAACAGGTTTAATGGAAAAAACAATGCCAAAAAGAAATATGAAAGAAACAAACAACCACGAGTTCAGTTTTCAAAACAATTTTCAGACCAGAACAACAACTAGAAGAAAACATGACTATCATATTTAACCTAGATTAGTGTTACTGTATTTTACAGTCATTGATTGTGGCTGTTCTGCAAAGAGCTTCCTTATGCAACATAGTGGACATGATCAAACCATTACAAGCTTTTTACAATACATAAAGTTCTATTGTAAGGATACAAATACAGGTTTGTGCGTGAGGGGCTGCTTCCCTGTTCCATACAACCAGATGGAGGGGTTGAATCTTACAGTTACATGTTCTTCCTATGTTCACAATATAAAAATTTGCAATTATGTGATAAAAGCTAAGTTCAGCAACTAAAACAAAGTAAACTCACTTGTAGAAGGATTTATTCCCTACATTTACGCAGCATATAAAACTACACTCATTTAAATAGAAAAATGCCCTTTCACACGATGCAAGTCACTTATATTAGCTGAATACAAAAATGGAAATTCCATGTAAGAGCTTATTAGTGTAATTAAAGCAATGAATACCTATGCCATTGATGCCTTCTTAATCATCAACCTCTTCTTTGATCGCTCTTTGTAGCTCCTCCTTGTACTCCTCAAATGTCCCAGGGAAAGTTTTCACAGTTCCATTCTCAACTACCCAAATTTCGCTCTTCTCCTCTTCCTCACAAACACGAGATATCAGCCTAGAATCATGACTGACCAGGATAACTCCACCAGTGAATTCATCCAGTGCATCTGCCAATGCATCTATGCTCTGCATGTCTAAGTGATTTGTGGGCTCATCCAGTAGCAGAATATGAGGCTTTGACATGGAAATTGAAGTGAAGACAACCCGGGCTTTCTGCCCTCCTGATAATTTTGCAATGGGGGTGAGGTGGTTATGACTTGGAAGTCCAAATTTCCCAAGCTTTGCACGGACAGCTTCCTGCTTGCTAAGTCCCTCTTGGTCTGGATGAAGACGTAGAAGATACTGAACAGGTGTTTCATCCATTGTTAGAAGGTCCACAAAATGCTGTGAATACCTTCCAATCCTCAACTTCTGACTCCTTCGTACTTCACCCACTGTTGGAACCAAATCACCAGCAAGAAGATTGAGCAGAGTAGATTTCCCAGCTCCATTAGGACCAACAATAGCAACACGAGTCCCCATGTCAATACCAACATCAACATCTGACAGCCTGAAATCCTCCCGGTTGGGATAACTGAAGCTGACTTCAATTAGCTGCAAGAGTGGTGGTGTAAGCTCAGTAGGTTCAGGGAAGTGAAACTCCACACTGTAATCCCTCCACTTCTTTGGGGCCTCTGGAGGGGCCTCATCCTCATCAACCTTGCCCTTTGCTTTGCTTTTTGATGCTTCCTTGGCTGCTGTAAACTTTGCTCGATCCTTGACCTTCTCCAGCTGAGCCCGATTCCCCCTCTTGGCAGCTTTCAGCTGCTTGTCATAGATCTCAAACTTCTTGTTCATCTCTTTGCGACGCTGCTCATAACCACTTTCAAAATCATCAAAATTACCACGGTAGAAATGGAGTTTCAGGTCATGGAGATGAATTATCTCATTGCAGACTGAGTTAAGGAAATCCCTATCATGTGAAACAACTACAAGAGTTTTCTTCCACCGACACAAGTACTCCTCCAACCAGAGAACAGCCCTAAGGTCAAGATGATTTGTGGGCTCATCGAGCAAGAGTAAAGTTGGCTGCACAAAAAGCGCCCTGGCCAATGAAATTCTCATCCTCCAGCCTCCACTAAAAGATCGGGTAGCACGACCCTGCATATCCTTGGTGAAACCCAACCCAGCAAGAATCTTTGATGCCTGAGCCTCAGCGGCATCTGACCCCATCAGCTGCAATTTCTCATACAATTCAGCAAGCTTCTCTCCTGCATCATCCCCTTCATAATCTTCATCTTTGTCCTCTCCCTCCGCTGCAGAAGATGAGTTTTGCAAAGATGCAACCTCCTGGCGAAGTTTGACAAGTTCTTCATTTGCTGAAACAACTGCTTCGAGGGCAGTTTTATCATCACCAATCACCTCTTGTTCAACCAAAAGCACATCAATATTCTTAGGCACAGGAATCTTCCTCCAAGCAAGAAGCTTCAATAGCGTAGACTTGCCCATTCCATTGGGTCCAACCAAACCATATCTTTTCCCATGAGATATCTTCACGGATGCATTCTTAAGGAGTTCTTTTCCCCGAGCAGAGACAGAGAAATAATCTATTGTTATATCTTTGACATTAGCATCAGCTTCAGCTTCACCATCCAGAACTGAAGTTCTGCTACCAATGACAACAGTAAAAGCATCGTGGTCATCCTTAAGGGCCTCCCGCTTGGCCTGCTCAGCAACATGGGCAGCAAGCAGGTCCTTCTTTTCTCTTTTCTTCAACTCCTTTCCAGTGACGGAGACATCGAGTGGCTTTAAGTTGGACCTCTGCTGCTGACTTGGTCGTTTGTGGACTTCAGAGCCATTCTGTTGCTCTTCGTCAGAGCCATACTCATCGTCTTCATCAGATGGAGGGAGATCAATGCCATCAGTGTAAGACGGAAGTTTCTGAGCCGCTTTGGTCTTGGGCTTACTAGAGGTAGTGCACGAGGAAGATGCTTTCTTGGGTTTATCGGGTTTCTGGTCCATGCTGGCAAGCATGGCTGAGACGGAGAGTTTTTCTTTCCTTCCATCTTTGGAGGCATCTTTGCTGCTTGGCTTAACCTTCATGGCAGCACCAGCCTCCTCTTGTTTCTTCTTTCCCATTGCAGCAGCTAATCTGGTATGAATAAAATAAAGAAAATTATTTTCACCAACTTGAACAGTTCTAATTAACCTTGACAAGTTTAAAAAAATAAAAAATAACTATATCAGCATATTGAAATTAAGAACGAACAGGTATACTAGAGTCCTGATAAGGGTCTGCAGCGATCCATGTAGGAGGCTAGGAGCACATAGAGACTTATATAAGGCCTTTAACTTCAAAAGAAAATAAGAGACAACAAACAGAAACTAGAGCATGTACTAACAGATTTCAAGAAGGGGGAAAATAATAGAATTTGTACAACATAGGATACAACTAAATAACCCAACAATAGGGAAGGGGTCATGGTCTTGATGACAAAAAGGAATAAAACAAAAATCATAGTAACACACTCGTATTAATACAAAAATTGAGTATTACAAGATGAATATGAGTTTATTTAGCAAAAAAGTTTAATATGAACACGGACAGCATAGATATAATGTAGCTAGGACTTAGAGTAGGGTTACCTTCTTATATCATAAGCTTAGCGAGCGAACGTATGAACTCCAACATTTATCATTCACATGACTATGCATCCAAAAATACTACTATAACATTAAGGGCATGTATGGTTCAAAATCCAAAAATACATTTTTGGAAATTCCGAGACTTGCTATAAAGTTTGAGAATAAAAAGGGCAAAAATTTTAAGAAACTGTCATTTCTGGTTATTTCATTTTTCCTAAAATGTGGAAGTGAAAACGCAGAAAAGTACTGACAGTCCAAGAGACAGGGCTATCAACGCTCCACATCATTTCATTTTTTTTCTTTTTTTTAAAAAAAAAAAAAACTCAGTTTTTTAAGATTATACCAAAGATCCCCCGACTTTCTATGAATACGAAAGGCAATTGAGTTGTATGCTAAACAATTTGGCATTCCCAAGCCTTCAGAGGTCAAATCAAAAGTTAAAACTCTCCTTGTAAACAGAATGATAAGCTCCTTGAAATGGAAACGATAAAGCATCTTCCTTTTATAATTTAATCCTCAAAAATCTACTTCTTTGTTATGCAAAATTGTCATCACTGTTTGGAAAACCAAACCGTTTATTGAACTGGAAAACTGACCGAGTTAAGGGTTACCAGGTCAACCATTGGATCATTGGGTCAACCAGACTTGTACATTGTACCTGTGATGTCATCTTGATGTAATTATTAATTAACTAGAAGCGGTAGATTAGTACGGTGACAGAATTGCAAGTACTGAAACATGAACTATTGCACAATTATCTTTTTTCACAGGGTGAGATGACCAATCAGATGCAAATAAACAAAAACCCAAAAACCTACCCATAAGTAGGTGTATATATATATATATATATTTATAGAAAACCAGAGTAATGAAATTAATTGGAAAATAAAGGAGAAGAGAATGAGAGAAGAATGTATTTTTGTCTTGATAATTTTTACATTCACTGAAGGTGGTATTTATACACAAAAAGAATCAATCAATTACATTATTCTTGGTAGACAAATCCCGTGAGATAAGCTATTGTCCCTAATTTTCTTCTCAAATATTACCGTTGCTTTGACTTCGGTATTCATGGAAGGTGTGCGTGATTTCTCAACACTTCCCCTCAAGTTGGAATGGATATTAATGACACCCAACTTGCCAAGGAGATATTTGAATTGTGTTGCCCCAAGCGCTTTGGTGAAGAGATCTGCAGGTTGTTGGCTTGTGGACAAGTAGTTTGTTTGGATGACCCCATTTTGAAGTTTTTCCCGAATAAGGTGACAATCTATTTCTATATGTTTCGTTCTCTCATGAAACACTGGATTTGAGGCTATGTGAATAGCTGCTTTGTTGTCACAATATACCTTAATTGGTTGTGGGCGTGCTTCATTAAGATCTACCAATAGTTGTTTTAGCCAAGTGATTTCACAGCAAGTCGAGGCCATAGATCTATATTCTGCTTCAGCTGAGGATCGAGAGATTGTTGTCTGCTTCTTCGTCTTTCAGGAGATAGGTGACTTTCCCAATAGAATGCAATATCCAGTGACGGATCGTCGAGTGTCTCTACAACGGAGCCCAATCTGCATGCATGTAGTTGTGTATTGCTGGAAGCTGATAGTAAAATCCCTTGTCCTAGTGATTGCTTGAGATATCGCAATACTTTGTGTGCCGCATCTAAGTGAGCAGTTCGTGGTTTGTCCATGAATTGGCTCAATAGCTAGATCGCATATGCCAAATCTCGTCTGGTGATAGTCAAATATATCAATTTGCCAACTAATTGCCGATATAAGGATAATTATGGGATAAGTTCTCCATCAGATTCACTTAATGCTAGATTTTGTTCCATGGGCAAATTTCCTGGTTTTGCCCCAAGGAATCCTGTTTCTTCGAGAATCTCCGATGCATATTTTCTCTGTGAAAGGATGGTCCCATTTTTCGAGCGGGCCACCTCTATCCCAGGGAAATATTTCAAAGTCCCAAGGTCCTTGAGTTTGAAGCAATCCCCTAAGTATCTCTTTAGCTCACATATCTGTGAAAGATTGTTTCCTGCTAAGATGATGTCATCTACATACACCAAGATAACTGTGAAGCTAACCTCATGAGATCGAACGAACAGTGAGTAGTCTGCCTTAGACTGTCTATATCCGGCAGTTATAAGGGTTGAAGAAAGCTTGGCATACCATTGCCTGGATGCTTGTTTGAGGCCGTAGAGAGACTTGTTCAATTTGCAGACTCGCTTCTCCCCCTTTCGTCCGAAACCAGGAGCGAGATGCATGTAAACATCTTCATCAAGGTCACCGTGAAGGAATGCATTGTTGACGTCAAGCTAGTGGAGATGCCAATTGTGAGTAGCAGCAAGAGCCAAGACAGTACGAACAGTGACCATTTTGGCAATTGGAGCGAACGTATCAGAATAATCAATGCCCTCTTTCTGATCGTAACCTTTGGCGACGAGGCGAGCTTTATATTTTTCCACAGAACCATCTGGATTGTATTTGATTTTGTACACCCATTCGCACCAAATGGGTTTCTTGTGTGGGGGAAGGGACGTCAGAGTCCAGGTGTGGTTGGCTTCGAGTGCATCAATTCAACTCGCATAGCATCACGCCATTTAGAATCCTGCATGGCCTACAAGAAAGACTAAGGTTCTTGTGCAAGAGATATGGTGGTGGTAAAAGCTCGATGAGTGGAGAAAGGTGGTCATAAGAAAGAAAATGAGAAAGGGGATAAAGGATACCTGAGGAACGAACCATAGCCGAGTCAGATGTTGGAGTAGGTCGAGATGGTAGTACTTGTTCGACACGAAAATCCCGTAAGTAGCCAGGTGGCTGAGTTTGCCATCTGGAACGTCGAACTGGAGGATCTGGAGTGGTAGGATTTGAAGTGTGTAGGCGAAGCAGTGTGAGGAAGAAATTCGGAAGAGTCAATAGGATAAGGCACAACGGAAAAAGTTGACTCGGAGGTAGAATTTTGAAATGGGAAGTGATCCTTGTAAAAAACAACATCACGGGAAATGAATATTTTATGAGTAGTAGGATCATAAAGGCAATAACCCTTTTTTTCATCTGGATACTCGAGGAAAAGACAATGGGTTGCACAAGGATCAAATTTGGAGACAGATTTGAAATGAGTGGAGGCATAACAAAGACACCCCAAGACTCGGAGATGATTGTATTTAGGTAGTGAAGTGTATAGTTTTTCATAAGGAGATTTCCCATTCAAAAGAGGAGTAGGTGTCCTATTAATCAAATATGCTGCAGTCAGGATAGCTTTCCCCCAAAAATGTTTAGGTAGGTTTGCCTGAAAAAGTAAGGCACGAGAGACATTCAAAAGGCGACTATGTTTATGCTCAACTACTCCATTTTGTTGCGGAGTAGAGAAGCAACTGGTTTGATGAATGATCTCTCTTTCATAATAATAGGAAAGTATATCGAATTTTGGCCCATTATCACTACGAATGATTTTAATCTTAGCAGAGAATTGGTTGGCAATTAGGCAAATGAATAACTAAAGTAGATGACAAGTATCTGATTTATGATGCATTAAGTACACCCAGGTGCATCTTGTGAAATCATCTACAATAGTGAGAAAATAGTGGGCACCGGAAAGAGAAGCAATACGATAACCCCCCCAAATGTCGACATGCAATAATTCAATAGGTGTAACAGTAGATATAGAGCTAGAGCTAAAAGGGAATTTAAGATGAGTCTGTTTAGCCAAAGGGCAAATAAAACATGGTTCTAATGCGGAACAAGAAATATCAAATGCATTATTGGAAAGCTGAGACAAAACTTTATTTGAGAGATGCCTTAGTCGACGATGCCAAAGTTGAGAATCGGAAGTAGCCACCTGACAACAAGCGAGTTTTGTCTTTGTGAAGTAGTACAAACCATGACGCTCAGTTCCCACCCCAATCATCTTCATCGAGCGTAGGTCCTGAACGATACAAAATTGAGAAGAAAAAAATAATTAGGCAGTTTAGAGTATCACACAATTGGTGAATAGAAATGAGATTGAAGTGCAATGATGGGACACATAAGACATTTTTCAAGATAAGGGATGGTGAGAAGACAACAGAACCAATGTGGGTAACGACAGGTAGCTAGACAGTACAATCATGGACTGGGATAGAATAGGTTAAGACATTAGGAGAACAGACCATATGGTCTGTGGCTCCACTGTCAAGAATCCATAAATTATAAAAAGAGAGAGAGGGTATACCTGACAAGGAGTTCTCGGTATTACCTACATGATTGGCCATCGATGAGAATTGGGTGGCATTATTAGGAATGGCGAGCAGTTGTTGGCATTGGTCAAGTGTGAAAGGGAGACTGCTGGTGGATGGTTGTTTTCATTGTTTTCAACAAAAGAAACTTGGTGAGCACTTGCTTTGTAATTGGAGCCAGTCTTGCGAGAGCCAGGTAGGAACCCATGGAGAAAATAGCAGCGATCAATGGTATGACCGTCTTTGTGACAATGAATGCACTTCAAGGTCTTCTTTCGTGGAGGAGCTTTATTATATTTTGGTGCAGAAAGAATTCCTTTGGCAGCTAGGGCAACACCGTCAATGGAGGGTGAGACCTGGATGTTTCGTTGAGTCTCCTCTTGGAGAATAAGGCCATAGACGCGATTGATCGATGAGAGTGGATCCATCAGAAGGATTTGACCTCGAATCATAGATTCATTCAGCCCCATTAGGAATTTCATGGTGCGCTGATATTGTTGGTACTGGCCTACCCCTTCGTGGACAAGATGGGATTGAAGAGATGAGAGCTCATCCCACAATATTTTGAGCTTGGTGAAATAGGTACTTACAGAGGTAGTATTTTGAACAAAATTGTGGATTTCTTGTTCAAGCTGGAACATCTGAGGCCTGTTAACTTGTGAAAATCGTTCCTTCAATTCTACCCATATGTCGCTTGCAAGATCACAGTAAATAACACTGGCAGAAATATCTTTAGAAAGAAAATTAAGTAGCCAAGCCTTTACCCATATAAAAATGATTAAATTAAGACTAGGGGTGGCAAATGGGCGGGTATGGGTTGGGCCTAAATGGATTGGGCCACAAAATGACCATCACCCATTCAGACCCATGCCCATATATCATGGATCGACCCGAACCACCAACACATATATCTTGGGTCAACCCCTTGTTTTATTTTTTTTAAACGCATATACACGCCAACAAAAAAAACTTAAAATAAAATAAAATTGCCGCATTTAACATGTCATATTTATCTTATATGTACAAATCTAGTCCGAGATCTCTCTTCACGGGTCAACCCGACCCACCAACCCATATATAATGGGTCGACCCATTTTTTTAACGCATATACACGCCAACAAAAAAACTTAAAATAAAATAAACTTGCCACATTTAACATGTCATATTTATCTTCTATGTGCAAATCTTGTTCAAAATCTCTCTTCATGGGTCAACCCGACCCACCAACCTTATATAATGGGTTGACCCGTTTTTTTTTAAACGCATATACACGCCAACAAAAAAAAATTAAAATAAAATAAAATTGCCGCATTTAACAACAAAATTTAACATATCATTATTTAAATTCCCAACAAAAACTGCATTCTTACGGTTATTCAAAATGATACAATTTTGCAGTTAGTTTTTTCAAAAACCAACCGTTGGATCATCCTGATTTTTGGTAGGCATGACATTCATAAGATGAGTATTTTATCGAACGGTCGATTTTTTAAAATACATTTTGCAACTGACCCTACAGAAGCACAGAATGCCAAAATATATGTGCAACTGGTTCACCAAGTACATTTGTCTATGTCTAATAATACGGGGAAGATAAAATCCACTGTCAGTAATAAGAAGAATTAGAGTACGTGTAAATTAAAACTCTCAATTTCTATACTTTGACTATCAAATTCTATAAAATCCACAGTCAGTTTTTATATATATATATACACCTAAAAAAATTTAGCTCAAGGCACTGTCCCCAAATCCCTACTTCGTCCTATTTGATAACTGTTTAACCATTATGGGTCTCTAATTTGGTAGAGAACAATGATTAATATTCCATCCATCTAGAATTCCCAAGAGGATCATTAAATTATAGTACAACAAGGTCATTTAACTGAACTGATGCAGAGTAAGCAAAAAGCAAAGCCATTAATAGAGAGCACATTCAGCTTTGTGGGAGTTGCCATTTTCTTGTCTTTTCACAGCTTCAAAGCAAGTAAAAATAGTCTCTGACCAGCCCAAGTTTTAAAATGGTTTAGATGGGTGACCCATTTATTACCCGTTTATTAATTTGTACCGGCCCAAACCCATTAACAATAGATGGGTATGGGCGGGTTAATGGGTTTGGGCCAGAATTGCCACCCCTAATTAAGACCATAGACATCACTTACAACAAAGTTGCAGATTGGACAAAATGGGGATATAAGAACCATCAAGTGAAACAATTTTTAGGCTGATATCAAAACAATTATGTGACAATTTTCAACCTGAAGCAGATCCATGTTTATTAAACTCGTTATATAAAACACTGAAATTTAAAAATACAGTAAAGAAATCTTTTCTGTCAACCATAATCTTCATAAGTCTTATATGGGACTAGTCTTAAGGATACACTATTGTAAGTTGTAACTTCTTTCAAATTTGATTATCTTCGAATTTCTCCGTTCTAACCAGAAATTACCTTCTAATCATACTCAAACACTTCTGACATACTCTATTGTAAACCCATCAATAGCCCAGAACCTTATCACTACTCACCTCTAACAATTCTTCAACAACATTTCTCCATTAGGACCTATGACATCAAAGTCCTTCGATCAAGGACTGTCTAAGGGGTTCCTACTTAGAAAACAAATCCTGAAACTATAAGACCCCAGCATTGCTTCTTCCAAATTCCCACATTAATAGAAAATTAACAATATACAGCAGCACACAAGGCAAGATTTACACTCACAAAAGAATGAAAAAGTGAACAATGGAACCAAGATTGAAACAATTAATGTAGATCACGAGTTTTTATTAACATGCTTACAGATCTATAACATGCTTACAGATCGGGACAGATCTGAGTTCGGCAAACATGAGTGAGAGAGCATAGAGAGATCGAGAAAGAGAAAGAGAGTACCTGAGGTTTGGCGACGAGCTGACGGCGGCGAGAAACCGGTATCAATGGCGGCTAGAGAGAGAGCATGGCTTTTGGCTGTGCTTTGAAAACGAAGACAAAATCCCTCCGGTCGTGTGTGAGTATCGGGATTTTTGGGCTTGGTTGGCTTTTTTATTTTTTTCCAGCCAGATGTTAGGCATAAGAATACCACCGATCAGGAGGAAATGCAATTCCACCTTTTATGGGAATTAATTTCAGCCCATTCCAAGTCTTGTAATTCCATTCCGACTCAAATATTGCATCCAAACATGCAGTCATGGAATGCATTCTGGTCCATTTCCATTCCAGCCTCTGATTCTCCAGATCCAAACGGGGCCTTAAAGATCATACTCAATGGGTGAGTGTGAGATCGTGGGTAGAAAAAAGGGAGATTTCAACCGCGAATTTGTGAGTCAAGCCTCTTTCTGTACTCGGATTTACTTGAATACTTAAGATTACGACATATCACATAAAGTGATAAATGAATGATATTTTTTGATAACTTGTCATGATTTTAGCATTTAAGCAAGTCCAAACCCAAAAAAATCTAAGCTTAAAGGAATCCGATAGTAGGTTCTCCCATTATATAACTCTAAAGTGGGAGAGAGAGATGCACTTGTCACATTCAATGTGTTTGAAAAAAACTACAAAAGTGCAATGTGTACAAGTCGAACTGTTGAAGTTAACACTGTGTTTGGGTTGAGTGATTTGGAGAGAGGAGAAGGGGAGATAAAAGAAGAGATGAGAAGAGGAGAGAAAGTTAAGTCACTTTCTTTCCACCCCGTTTGGCTAAGTAGAAAAGAGCTAAAAAAAATATAATTTTCTTTTATTTGGTTGGCTTTTGTAAGGGAAGAGAAGATAAAATATTAATATATAATTTTCAAAATTAACTGCTATTGTTAGGGGTGGAGTCAGGAATTAATATTACCCTTGGCTAGGGGTAAAAGCCTGATAACCAACACACACACAATTCTAGAACGGATTTTGAAAAGCTAACTGTTGGATTATATACAGTTCTTATGAATTTCATGCTCATCAAAAGTCACAAAGATCCCCGGTTGATTTTTGAAAAAATGAACTAAGAAAGATTGGTGATATTTTGAAGAACAAAAAAGTCAAAATTTTTCATTGCAATTGTTTTTAGAAATTGACCATTTGATCATTGTGATTTTTGACAAACATGAAGTTAATTAAAAGTGTACTTAATCCAATGTCTGATTTTTCAAAATAAATTATGGATTTGGACATAACTTTGTGTAATATGCACCCTATATATATACATATAGATGTAACAAAAATTAAGAAAAGAGGTTGGAAGACTAGGGTTTTGTTAGGGAGTAAAAACTTGGGTTTGAGTGGAAATTTGGGTTGGACTAGGAGTTATATTTTATTTGACTTTTAGAAAAGAAAATTTTGGGCCAAGCTCACCTGGGCTTCAGCCTAGGGGAGCAGGGGAGCCCCCTTCCTCCGCCCCTAGGCCTATTGTATATTTGTATTAGGAAGGTATACATATAACTATATAAGTATATTTGATACTATGAAACTTATATATGATAAAAACCATCATTTTATTATTTATAAATTTTCTCTCTTATTTTCTATAAAATTTATAATAATAAAAATTGAGCTCCAAATTTCCATTAATAATTAATATCTATGGAAGGCAAATCTTGAGAGAATTCCTCATTTCTACCTTCTGTTCTCTTTTTTTTTTTTTTTCATTTTCATTTTCATTTGTTTTGAGGTTTGTGGTTTAGTCAAGGCCATTGGGGACCATGGTTACAAAAGAGATGGTAACACGTACTACCCAAAATATTTTTTTATTTCTCAAAAAATTTATAAATATAGTAGAGAAAATACATTTTACCCTCCTCAATTGTCACTATGTTACATATTGCCCCCTTATAGATTTAATTGCAACACATTGCCCCCCTACAGTGGCACATAACACCCTTACGTCTGTAAATCAGCAGTGAAACAGACAAATATATTCACAAACCTATTTCTAGTTGATAGACCATCAATAAGATCATAGTGATAGAGAATTAATATTGAAACTATAGGGGTGGTGATGGAGAATCTTGTTTTTACTATCAATAATAGATATGTCAACTATTATTTGTTTGTTCAAGGGATGCGCATAAACTGAACTAAACCGACAAACCAAATCAAACCAGACCGTTATGGTCGGTTTGGTTGGTTTTTAATCCATTATCGGTTTGGTTTGATCGGAGTATTAAAATTTTACAATTTCCGGTCCGATTCACAATTTGACATTTGGTAAACATTGGTTCACTGAAATAGACCGAAGGTATAAGGTATTAAAAAAATATTTTTATTTTTATAAAATTTATACAAAAGTAAATTAAGTAACATGCCCAAAAAAAAAAAAAGAAGTGAAAATGCCCATAAAATTAGGCCCCCCATTGTTGAATATGAAAAAAAAATAGGCCCAGACCCAAAAAAATCTTTAAATGTCCATAAATTATGCTAAAAAAAATGTGAAAATATAAAATTTGGCTCAGCTTGCTGAATCAGCCCAACCGCCCAAACCAAACTGTTGGTTTCAGGCCCTACCAGGGTCGGCCAAGGTTCCAAATTTCTTCAAACCGAGGTTCACGGTTTGATTCCTTTTTAGTGCTATAAACTGGACCGTGAGCACCCCTAGATTGTTCTACTATCAATTAACGGACGTAAGAATATTATTTGTCACATTTTTGAAATTATAGGGGAGAATATGTTGCAATTAAAACTATATGGGGACAATGTATAGCATAGTGATAATTCAAGTGGCAAAATGAATTTTTTCCAATATAATATGATATTCTCTTTTCTTCTCATCTCACAGGAGAAAATTTCATAAATTATGGGAATTGTTAAATTTATGCACAAACTCTTTTTTCTTTTTTTTCTTTTTTTTTGTTTACATTGGAGGGGACCCGAACTCTTGACCTTTATCATAATTCTAACTCTTTCTTCTTGATCTATCTTAATTTTCAAATTGAATATGAATTTTGGTTTAACGATTAATATCTTTTCCTGTAAAAATTGAAAAAATAAAAATAAAAATAAATAAGTAAACTCTTATTCTCCAGAGTTTTTCCTTTCTCTTCAAACCTCTCAGGGTGTGTTTGGTTGGAGGTTTTGACCGGGGGGTTTGGGTTTGGGGTTGAGATTCCATTGTTTGGATGGGGGGTTTGGGGTGAAAAAGGCAAGCCGGTGGGGTGAGGAAGACGACCCACTGCGGGTTTTCCAAACCTCTTCTCAATTTGGGTTTCCAAATCTCAGCCTGGGTTTGCAAATTAAGAGCTTTCATATTGACAAGCGTACCCCTCAAAATCACAAACAACAAATATTTTTCTCATGTATATCCCACATACACAGTAGCAGTATGGAAGAAAGAAGAAGACGACGACGACAAAGACAACGACCCACTGCACACCAGAGAAGAAGAAGAAGATCCACGCCGCTGTGTCGCCGTTTTGCCATGGAGCCGCTGCATCGCCGTCGTAGCCATCATTGCCATCGCCATTGTCGCCGCGTTATCTGCTACCCACTCCGCTGCGTCGTCATCATGAATACCCACTGTTATGAGGCTTTTATATATATATATATATATATATATATATATACACTATATATATTTTGTGCATTTGATTTTTTTATTTAAAGAAGGGTAATTTGGTAATTATATTGATTTTGTTTTGAAACCTGATGGTTTAAACAAACAAAGGTCAGGCATTCCCGGGCTTGAGATTCCCAACATTCCAAACAATAGTTTGGGTACAAAGTTTACAAACTCAAACCCTCCTACTAGACATTCCCAGGCTTGAGATTCCTAGCCGCGTACCAAACGCAACCTCATAGTCCAAACCTCATAGTCCAAACAGAGTAAAGGCAATCCGGATCATCTGCAACCGGACCCATGACGGCACCCTCGTCGCGAACAAGAACACCTGCCCTACCCATGTTACGACTCCACCAACACCAAGTTCTACCCCACTTCTGCAAGTCTCGCTGCCGTTACTCCGGTTTTGATGTCTCTTGCCGTCGGTGATGGTGCGGCGGTGCCTTTTGGTGGAGACGTTAAGGCTACCAGTTCTGAGCAACCGTACAGAACATAAATCGAATGCGACATCCAAGCCTGGTACGCTTCTCTCTCTCTCCAACAATTTCACCATCTTTGTAGGGACTGATGCATCGAACTTCAATCTATTCCACTAACCAAATCCGCTTAAATTCTACCAACTCTGCATCTCATTTAGCCCTTACAAAACCAGCTTCAGAACCATTCTTCAACATTAATTCGATATCAAAATCGTCATTCTCTTCATCATCTTCTTCATCTCTCCAAACCCTAACAAACACTCAACCCAAATCAATCTCAAACCCACTTTACCATTTCCTCCCTCACACCCCTAACCCCACCAACATAGTCGATCTCATCTGCTCAAATCTCAAAAAACAAAATTCCCATCTTAGCCTTCCTCAAAATGACATAAAAGGACTTCTTCCTCTTCTGGGTACCCATGAAATTTCTAGGGTTTTGTTGAGATGTCAATCTGATTCTTTCAGAGCTCTCACTTTCTTCAATTGGGTAAAAAATGAACTGGGTCTCAGACCCACTTCTCAGAATTACTGTATCATTGTTCATATATTGGCATGGTCTCGAAACTTTTCACAAGCGATGAAACTATTATCTGAACTGCTAGAGTCAGTTAAACATGTTTCTCCAAGAGAAGATATCTTTGAAATTCTGGTTTTGTGCACCAAAGATTGTAATTGGGACCCTGTTATTTTTGATATGCTTATCAAGGCTTACACGAAAATGGGATTGATTCGAGACAGTTTAAGAGCTTTTAGGAAGATGGTGAAGGTTGGTTTTGTGCCCAATGTGATTGCTGCAAATTGTCTTTTGAATGGGTTGTCAAAATCGGATTGTATTGATCAGTGTTGGGAAGTTTATGAGGAGATGGGGAGAATTGGGATACACCCGAATTCGTACACATTTAATATCTTGACTCATGTATTGTGCAAGGATGGAGATGTGGATAAGGTGAATGGGTTCTTGGAGAAGATGGAAGAAGAAGGTTTTGATCCTGATTTGGTGACATATAATACACTGATTAGTAGTTACTGTAAGAAAGGAAGATTGGAAGATGCATTTTACTTGTATAAGATCATGTATAGGAGGAGAGTGGCGCCAGATTTGGTTTCGTATACTGCCTTGATGAATGGCCTTTGTAGAGAAGGGAAGGTGAGAGAGGCTCATCAGCTCTTCCATAGGATGGTTCACAGAGGGTTGAGTCCAGATATTGTGTCGTATAATACTCTTATTTGTGGTTATTGCAAGGAGGGAATGCTGCAAGAGTCGAGGTCATTGTTGCATGACATGATTCAAAATGGGGTCTGGCCAGATGGGTTTACTTGTCGGGTACTTTTGGAAGGATACAGCAAAGAGGGTAGGTTGCTTTCATCTTTGAATTTGGTTGTGGAGCTACAGAGATTTGGAGTTCCTATATCTTTGGACATTTATAATTATCTCATAATTGCATTGTGCAAGGAGAATCGGCCATTTGCTGCTAAAAGTCTTTTGGGAAGAATCTCTCAAGATGGCTATGAGCCTACTATGGAAATCTATCAAGAATTGATGGAGTCTCTCTGCAAATGTGATTTTGTGGAAGATGCATTAATCTTGAAAGGTGAGATGGTCGATAACAACGCAAAACCCAATTTAGCTACATATAGAGCTCTTATAGGCTGCTTGTGTAGATTAAGTAGAAGTGTAGAGGGTGAATCTATAATGGGAGAAATGATCGAATCTGGTGTGCTACCTGATTCTGCAATATGTCGGTCTTTGATAAATGGGTACTGCATGGAGAGGAATATTGATAAAGCAGAATTGCTATTGAGCTTCTTTGCCAAGAAATTTCAGATTTATGATACAGAAAGTTACAATGCACTTGTGAGAATATTGTGCGAGGAGGGTGGTGTTGCCAAGTTGATGGAGGTGCAGGATAGGATGTTAAAAATGGGGTTTGCGCCAAATAGATTGTCCTGCAAGTACATGATACACGGATTATGGAATTCTATGAGAATGGACAAAAAGATGCTTCATGCATGAGGAAGGACAAAAATACTAAAGAGATGTTGAAGTGGTGAATGTTCCTGGCTAGATGTGATAGAGGGAGTATCAGTTACCAAGTGCCCTTGTTCTTGTGGTGCTGGTGACCTGACTGATGAGAATGAGGCAAGGGCTCAAAGCAGAGGAGCATTGCAGAGCGACATAGAACACAGCATAATATTGTGCAAGGATGACTGGTGATGTTAGCAAGTCGGTGGAGGTGCTGGATAGGCTGTCGAAACTGGGGGTTTGTGCCAAATAGCTCATCTTGCAAGTACACGATTCATGAATTATGAAATTCTATGAGAATGGACAAACAGGAGCTTCGAGCATGATGAACGATAAATTGCTGGCTAGATGCTATGGAGAGTGTACCTATTGGCAATTGCCCATGTTATGTGATGCTATGTATAGATTTTTGGGTGTGGCTTGTGGTGCTTGTGGACTGATGAGGATAAGGCGAGGGCTTGAAGCAGAGGAGCATGGGACAAGGATAGCAATTGCTATTTACTCCGTGTGCTCTCCTGAGTAGAAAAGGGGGTACTGCATGAATCCCAATGCCACTCGGAACAAAAATTTGTGGTTCCCTTAGTTTCAACAATGTGTGATCAAAAGTTTTGGTTGTGTATGTGTAGGCTTATTTTAATCTAGTTTTTAGTTAAAATTATACAAAAATGAAGAGGTAATAATTTGATTGCATGAGATTTCAGATTGTGTCTAAAATAGTTGAAAAAAAAAATCCATTATTAAAATCATTACTATCCAATGGAACTTTCTTTCTCATACTATTGTTATTCCGTCCGGTACTCAACAGTGGTGGGCTCAAATTGATACTTTTTTTCCTCTCTGCTAGAAGAGTTCATCTTTTTCTATTTTCGCAAAATGCTTTTGGAACTACGTTTCATTGTGCCAACTAAAATGGAAGTTTTTCAATGATAATCAAAGTGAAATGAGGTCATTCATTAAATAGCTTAATTTGTAAGATGTGTTAAAAGAGTAACTAAGGGTGCTATTGGATAAGTTTCTACTTCCTCTTTTTTTTACTTTTAAATGTAAAAAAATGGAAGTATTTTATATTTTTTATAGTACAAAATTTTTGTAGTTACTTTCACACTCAAAACTTTCATCTTTTTACTTTTAAAATTAAAAAGACTAGAAGTAGAAGCTTATCCAAACAGCTCCTAAGGGTTTAATCAAGTTCTGGAAAACCACCAGAGACTCATTTAGAATGCTATGTAAAACACAAGAAAATAATTCAAATTCCATAAGACATTCAATTGCCTCCTTGAATTCCAATTTGCAGCGAGAAGAAAAACAAAAATAAGAATCTTCAGATTTTCACCATAGATCAGGGTTCGGTCTTAAAAGGGTTGTTGAAAATGCTCCCTTGCTCCATTTAATTACCAAGAAACAGTTTAAAAAAAAAAAAAAGAAACATAAAACATTTAAACCTTTAATATCTCCTGGCATTATGAAAGGTTGGGGTTAATTTGGTTTTTTAAGAGTACAAATTTCCCTATAAAATCCCAGCTGTTAGATGAATGCTAAAGCCGCAACAAACCCAGAATGGGCATGCTGCCATACTGCTATTCTCTGTGACCAAAATGGTGTGTTAATAAATCATAGCCCAACACACAAAAGGGAAAAGTGGTTCTATTTCTGCTGTAATATTCTTAACAAATGAATGTTTCTGACCCAACCGACAAAAACTGCAAATAGCTAGATACAAAAAAAAAAAAAAAAAAAAACTGCCTATCAGTGACTTGATGACTGACTGTAAATGTAACATCAAGAATTTCTCCTCTAAGGAAAGTAAAAGGGTGGTTGGGTTAGATAATAAACCTCTTAGAAGCAAAAATCTGGACCTTGAGCGTTGAATTCCCAATACCAAAACTGTAAAGTATAAATTCTTCCAACAATTTTGAACGAGAAGATAAATTATCCCGTTCTAAGCACAAATCCAAAAGCCAGAGAGTAGCTGGAAATTACTGGAAAGATGTTTCTCGGTTTCTCAAAAGTGACGAAACACCTGAAAATTTACAGTTGATTTAATCCCAGAGTCACCAAGGAGAATCTATACTAGTTTATAAAGAACAAACTTCTATCTGAAATGTGAAACCTCAAATAGGTTAACAGCAAAAAGACTAGTAATACATGCACTTGAAAAACACAAACTACATGACATAGAATCACCAGTGTCAGATATGAATATTGTGAATACAGGGTACCGATAATTTAGATGGCTCCAAGGTCCCTTATGAGTACGAAAAGAACTGCAGAAGTAACAAGACAGTTGTTGGAAGATCATGAAAAAGAGGATAGTGGCTTAGCCGTTATTTGTTCGTTATGACGGGGAAATCTTATGATGCTTGGTGATAGTTATATATAAGCAAGAAGACGCTTTTATGACTGGCAGTTTCTTTCCTTCATGATAATGCTGTAACAGCATGTGAATGACAGGCACTTTTCTCTGGCAGACCACACCTACAGAGGAAGAACTGGAAGAGGAGAGAAAACATAAGTATAGGAGGCCTAACATCATGATTCATGAGTGGCAGAGATGTGTTTGTTAAGAGGCCATGCAAACTTGAGAAATCCCACAAAGATGATCCACCAAAGGTAACCAATGCCTGCCAATGCACATCCTCCCTAACAAAAAGTCTACGAGTAATCTGGAGCAGAAGAGATGCGTATACAAAAATATTCTCATGTAAACATTCAATTATTTCAATAGAAGTTTTCAACTTTTAATCCTTAAGTTCTAGACAAACCTAGCATTTGAAAGAAAACAGAATTTACCACTCAACTAACCAACCATTATCCATGGCTGGCAGTTAAAAATCAGAAAAATTCCCTTTTTACAAACCCCATGCACAAAACAAGAAAAAAAATGGAAAACCAGATTTCAGAAATTGTGAACACAAAACTCCTGAAATTAAAGTTATAACAGATTTAACAGTTTACCTCACTGTACAAATCTGAAATTTAGGCCATCCTCAACTAACTTCGCTTTTAGGTGACTCTTTCTCACATGGCATCGTGGTCGGACTGGACCGGAAACTTTCATCTGGTCCCATAAGCTCAACATCACATTTTGTTCTTTCTGAATTTTCAGATTCTTCATTTCCTGAGATAGCTGCTTCTTGGGAAACATTGTCTGCTAAATTTCCTGCAGGCTGAACATCAGCATCCAAAGGCCCCTTGGAAGCTGATGGAGGGTTCTCTTTACCACCATGGTCATTGCTGGGATTATTAGATGCCAGCCACATAAGCTGCAAATTGTGGCCTTGCCAACATTTACCATTTATAAATGCCTTCTCTGCTGAATGACGGGTTGTGAAAGCTATACGAGCGGAGCAATTTTTGGTTGCCTCTGAACCATTACCAACTTCATCGGTTTCTAGATCTTCTAGCTCCACAGTAGAAAGATTGCCGTACAATGAAAAGTGTTCTTTCAGAACAGCAACCTAAGGAACATAAAGGCATCAGTTTTACCATTTTATTGATTAAATATATAAATATCATGATAAATTGATCCTTGACCATTTAATTATGACGTAACTGAAAAGGAGCATAAAAAGGAAGAGAAAATGGATACCAAGTACTTTGATCCATCGATTAATACAATAAACTTAGGCCATCTCCAATGGTGTATGCATATCCATATGCAAATCCATTTTTTGCATATGGATAGCAATTTGGGTGCTCCAATGATGATGCAAATCCATATGCAAAAATGGATTTAGCCAAATTGATATCCATTTGGCTCAATCCATTTCTTGCCACATCACCATTTCCCTCATTTTCCCTTCTAAAATCCAAAATGGATATGGCACCATTGAAGCACCTCTATCCATATCCATTTTCACTTTTGTGATCCAAAAAATGGATATGGGTCACAAAATTTGCATTCCACCATTGGAGATGCCCTACGGGCCTCAGACACAAAGGTAAAATCTCCCCATATCTAAAATATAAAATCCAATGCATATAAAGACATACATAAGGCATACGCACAGATCCATATAGATTGAATGATAGATAGATATGGAAAGAGAGAGTGACTTACATTTGCAAAACCAGTTGGTAAAGGTGGAATGATTCTAAATGTGGTAGGACGGTTGTCCAATTTGAATCTATTCATCAGAAAGGGACTCCCCGCAGGTGCTAATGGCCGAATCGGCTGCTTCAAACTAGCAGGTTCCTGCAATGCGAGGGCTGAGACTGCTTTAGGACTATGGGAGACAACATTGTCCACTGATCTGTTCTTATCTACCATCATTTCAACTCTTGGTGATGCCACAACAGTACCAGGATCAGTGGACCTTGGAGTTGCAGCTTCTGTAACATCAGCTGCAATTCCCACCTTATGTCTCTTTGCAGCTTGCTCAGTCACTACTTCACTCTTGAGCCCAGTAGCCTGCAAAAAGCTGAAATTTGAGGATACAAAGCGGAAGTGATATTTTGTCTTGTTGTATGATAGATAATTTCACGTCTTCATGTTAATTAAATGTGCATCAAAAAAGGAAGCAAACTTCTTTATCACTGTAAATTCTTGTCCGCCCCGCCCCGATCTTCTAAATTTCCCTAGTGTTGTTACATGAAAGATATCAACTCATGCAAATCATTCAAAGTCAGTGTATTAGCAGTATTAGTACTGTACAGTGTTACTTGATGTATATTATGAAATGAGCATGCATGTTTGGCTTTGAAGGTTCAGGATCATGTACCTGACAGCCAATAC
Organism: Hamamelis virginiana; assembly: GCA_017140935.1. Lineage (NCBI taxonomy): Eukaryota > Viridiplantae > Streptophyta > Magnoliopsida > Saxifragales > Hamamelidaceae > Hamamelis > Hamamelis virginiana. The sequence goes on from JAESVK010001230.1 coordinate 252,891, forward strand.
CACTCCAAACATACAGAATGCATGCTCACTCAAAAAGGCACAGGAAAACACAAGTTTCCAAAGTGAAACATGAAAGATCATTGAAATATGTACTCAGAAAAGATAAAGTAATGAAATTGTGTGTTACTTGTTTCTCAAGTTTATCCAATTGGCGCCGGAAGTTATTCCTCTTCAGGTCCAGCATTTCTTGCTTCTTGCGAAGTTCCTCCTTTAAAAGCTCTAAACTCTCTAGCTTCTTTTGCAAAGGTGGAGGGGCCTTGGGACTACTCATGACGACAGGCTTAGGTTGATCAGAGGCAGGAACAGGAGCATCGGAAGAATGGGAAATACTGACCTTCGGAGCTGCAGATTGCAGATTATCTTTTCCTCTATTAGCAACAGATGGAAGGGGTGGAACCAATGCAGCTGTTACGCCACGAGGAGTTACAGATATGCTATTGCCACTGCCCATGCTATCATCAGGAATGCTATCCCGATTGGCCCACCATAGCTTGATAAAGCGGTTACCCATTACAGCATCAGGTGCCTTTAAAGCAGCCTCTGCCTCTTCCCTTTTAGAGAACTGGACAAAAGCTCGTTCACTATTCAATGGAATATAAATGTCGATGATCTCTCCAAATTTTCGAAAATGAGAAAGAAGGGCCTCCCTTCTGTTGTTTTTCTGGGGAATGCCACTGACAAATAGAGTACGTAATGCCTTTTGAGATGGTTTTCGAATATTACGTACAGTATCACTTTGTGCCTTGGCAGACAAATCTGTAGCTTTTATTCGAATGTCCTCCACAATACTCTGCTTTCCTTGACGACCTTGAATGTTGGTTAATGCCTCCCGATCCTCATTTGTATCACTGTCCAGTTGATCTGCAGAATTTACAGTAGAATCAATTTTCTCTCTCACTTCTGACCTACCTTTCGAATTACCAATTCTTCCCCAGACAGACACACTTGTACTTTGTGAACCAACACCAGTCCCAGTGCTTCTAAGTGGACGTTCATTATCAGCATTATCGCATAACCTACCTTGAAGTCGGTCAGAAGGTTCCCCATCCAACAAGGAATCAGTTTCATCAACCTTGGGAGAGTGTAGTGCTAGGAGTGCAGTTGATGTTTCGGGACAATCATTATTCCACAAAGGCTGATCAGGATCGTACAAATCAGCTCCAGCTGCACCAGCAGAACCTGAAAATGCACCATTCAAGCCCAATCCATCATCAGCCATTCCAGGCTTGCTAATTTTGCTGAGTAATCCTTTGTTATTCATCAATGTACTTGAAGGTGCGGCTACTGAAGGTAAAGGTCCTGGCCCAGCAGCTGTTCCCAGTAGATGTGCACTTGGAAGTGAAACAGGGAGGTTAAACTGCGAGAGGCTCTGTAATCCACAAAACAGTAAATAAGTTATAGCAGACTATAAATACGCTCAAGACAACAAACACAGTTACTCCATAAATAAATAAATAAATAAATAAAGGGGAATCATAGCCTAGGAAACACCCCAGCAGGGCTTTTCAATGCACTAATTTGGGTATGCATTCTAAATCCATCTCATAATGATCAGGTGGCTACATCAGATAACCTTAACCATAATGTAGAACATCATTGAAACTAATTCACCTATGACGTGAGATCATCAAGTGAATGGCAGGAATTTAGAATCATACAGAAATAACAACTACAGACTAATGGTCTCGCACATCTAAAGGAGTAGCCCCAATATCCATGGGTTTTTCCCTCAAATTAGATCTCCTAAGAGTAATGATCATGAAACAAAAAAACTAAGCAACTCAATAACACAGGAAGTAGGTGTATAATAATAATAATAATAATTACGTAAACAAAACAGGCATCAAGATCTGGCAATGACAATGCTAGCTGCCACCCAAGCATGTTAATGATATCTTTACTATAATTCTAGGCACACCCAACCCTTGTCAGTATGCAAGTGATAACCCAGGATACAACTACAAAAGAAGCCATCACCCCTGCCTCTGCTGTACAAGTGGCATACATCTAGATTGGCCATGACCAATCATATCACTAGTCCTTAGAGGAAAGTATTCAAGGTCAAAACGTATTAACAGCACATCATCAAACTATTGGTATCTTTTTAGATTAACAACAATAAAGATTGATCAGATGATTTAAGGTCAAATTATTTGATTGATTTCAGAGTACGAAAAGCCCCTAGATCTATTGAGTGGTTAGTTCTGAACTTCTGATTGAGATGCATAATTGTGAAATGACACTTCTATCCCTACATTTTTAACCATATTTATGTTTGGCCTGAATGCTTTTGCTAAGAATATGAAGTTCTTGATTGGGGATGGTTCACCTCTTAGATTTGGAGAGATGTTTGGTGTGGTGAGGTTGCTCTTAGAGACATGTTCCCATATCTATATGAGATTGCGGTGGATAACAATATTTGGATAAAGGATTGCCTCTCCCAGAACAATGACAATGTGATGTGGAACATTACTTTTATTAGGGACATGATTGGGGGTAAGTAGAGGTGTTGTAGAACTTTTGGAAAAAATTCACTTGGTAAAGGTAAAGGTGGAAAGCGGCAGGAAGGATGGCATTGTGTGGATGAGGGGAAGGGATGGAAAGTTTTCATTATAGTCCTTTTTGAGGTGTTAAAGCAGTGGAGCATGAGGGGTTTTCCCAGCCTCTAAAGTTCAAATACCCTTAGTCCCAAGACTCCCAACTAAGGTGGCCTTTTGTACTTGACAGTGATGAGAAATAAATGTTTGACAGTTGACAATCTATTTAGGAGGAACTTTGTACTACCAAATTGGGTATTAAGTGCAAAGAGGAGATAGATTCAGTGAATTTATACATTGTCACATGGCAAGAGCTTTGTGGATTCTTTTGCTTTAGTTTGTTCAAGGTGAAGTGGGCGTTCTAAATTGGAATTTCAAATGATTGAGAGTTGGTGGTGCAAAACTGAGAACCAGGAATCGCTTTCGGTTTGGGAAATGGCGCCTCATGCTATTGTGTGAATCATTTGGAAGACAAGAAATAGAAGAACTTTTGAGGGGGTGGAGCTCTCTACAGAGAATTAGAAAAATAGGCTAGCTAAACATCTTTTCACGTGGAAAGGGATGGAAGTTCTTGACAATCCTGTTCCCTTCCAATTTTTTTGACAATTTACTGCTATAATTGGGTTTTGTTATGTATACCTTGCATGTACAAAAATTGTATTAACCCTTCTGCTTTTCATTTATAAAATTATTATTTCATCAAAAAAAAAAAAGGAAAAAAAAAAGAGAGTATAAGTAGATATGCTCACAATATCACATACCTGAACATCTTCAATGACAATCCGATTGACACCATGCTCCATTGGGCACATGTCCCCTCTAAGACAAAATCCACGCTCCTCAAAGTCTCTACACCGTTGCCGTGGAATGCCCATATTCAATGAAGGATTGATTGGTGGTCTAAGTGTTCCTTGCAAACCAAGTGAATGGAGGGTATCCAAACCACCATTTGGTATTCCTGGAATTAATCCAAATGTGTTCCAGGATGCACCCTGTGCATTTGAAACATTTGGCAACCCCCTTCCTGCAAACAAACCTGGAGGAATAGATCCCTGATGAATCGCTAGAGAAACAGCATCAACTGAGCTGAACCTAGAATCACGTTGGTTCCAAGAACCTGAGTCCCTTCCTCGTCCCCTACCAGGACCAGAGTCCCCAGGAAATGAGTTTACCCTGATTCTTTGATTTAAATCCAAAGATGCCCGGGGAAATGTTGATAAGCCAGGGCGTCTTTTGTCAAACTTTGAAGAGAAGTCTTTCTCTATAGGAGCGATGTTATAATTTTTCCAGCTTTCATTTGACTGGGAATCACTTTCCCTAAAAGGAAGCCCATTTTCAAAAGGTTTGTTGCGCTTTCGGTATGGCTTTGATAAAACTTGTTCTATACTATCTCTCTCCAAAGATTGAGACCGTGTCTCCCGCCTACGGTGCTTATGGTTGCGGTCATCATCATCATCATCACTAAATTCTTTCTCCTCAGGATCACTGACACAATCGGAAGGAGAAAGACCCCCTGGCTTTGGAGATGAAACTTTCAGCTCCATTGAATCCTCTTGAACTAAATGAACTATCCAACTTGTTTTATGGCATCCACTGTTCCAAACTCTTAGTAGATAGGCAATCAAGCCACTCTAATAACCTGGAACAATTGTCACGGGCGAACCGGCGTACCTGGAAAGAGGAGAAAATGGGTTAAAGCAAAGAACAACAACAATGAGAGGAATTATATATAGCTAAATCTCTATCCACTCAAAAAGAACAACTAAGCAGTTTTCATACACTCAATAACTTCTATTCATGTGCTAGATGAAAAATGCCTGTGCATTGCTAATCAAACAAATGATTAAGATAGGGAAATTTTCAACTATCAAATCAGCTTGCATCATGCCAAGTAAAATATAAATAAGAAATAATGAAAGAACAAGTCTGGTCAAAATGACACCAGAGCAATGCCTAGGCCACCACTTTGTCCAGCCAGGCCACCCAGCACCTGCATTACGACCTATGTGGGGCAAAGTAGCAAAGGAGCCATCACATTGTATTCTATATATTAGCTTCAACATGATAACAGAAAACATATTAGTTCAACATTTTAAGTGTCAATTGTAGATGGTTTTTTCTAGATCCCAACTCCCAAGATATAGATATGTTGATGGATATGTCTATATAGATGTCAAAATAATAGTTTTTGCAGAAATTTTAAATGAAACTTCAGGAAATGTTTGAAAGAATTATTTGCAACAGACTAGAGTCATAATGCTGTAAAGGGAAAGTTTACAGCTAAGCATGACATGATAAAAAAAAAAAACTCACAGATCCACAAGTTATACACCTTTCATGTGTTGCCCTAACAGCTAAATATACAATAATTATGAAATACAAAGATTACATACAGTAGAAATTTACTACATTCGGCTCAAAATCACATTTTTAAATATAAAAAATAAAAAATAAAAACCCAAATTCCTAATTACTACAAAAGTTATTTTTCCCAAGTTTTCACTCTATTGATTTTTGCTATAGTTCAAAACCAAAAATTTAAGAATAAATATTTTTGGTCAATGATAAGATTCAAACCCCTATGGCCCTAATCCACGCCCAACCCATGCTGTGCAAGCACTACCGTACTACAAAGGCTTCGGTCATTAAGCATAAATATGGTAGTAAAAACCTTAAGGATTTCCATCTCAAATGTTTGAAAATTTATGGCTGACCACTCTAAACTCAACAAAATTAGAACAGAAAATTTATCATAACCATAAAAGGCAATGAAATATGGGTACAAACAATAACGTAGAAAATTAATTATGAACCTATTTCTAACGTTAACATAATAGAATTTACTGAGCGTATAGAACTAGAAGAACCAAATGTGTATGGCCTATAATATATATTCATATACAGTTCATTAGTATTACAATATTTTAAGAATATTAATTAAATAAATAAATCTCTCAGTATGACAATAGACATTATAAAAATAAATAAATCTCCCAGTATGACAATAGACATTATAACATTTTAAAACATTAGTTCAAATGTCTGCTCTTAAATCTAGTATTGGATTGTTGTGATATGAAATATTTCAAAACTCAGCACTCTTAAGCCGAATTAGGTTAGAATTTGTTATAAAAAGGTTTATAGATGAGCAGAAACATAGGAAATAGAGGTTTTGGGGATCAGATTGAGGTTTACTACAGTCGCCTGAATGCTTTTAAGTATAATTTAGTTCAAAAATAGGAAGACAATGTTTAATCACAATAAAAAGTTCTAGAGGAAAGTTGAAGAAGAATAAGAAAAAGGACAAGGAAAAAGAAAAAAGAAAGTGATGCCATTACACCTAGGATTTCATAAGCAATCATACTTAGGAGAAAAACATACTCTCTAAGAAAGTATTAAGGCTGCAAATTCTCAATTAAATATTCCCTAACTTCAAAAGATAAAACTTAAACCCCAATAGAGATTAATACTAGTCGTCAGATCAAACTAATTTTACCATAAATTATAACATAAGAAAACCCAAAAGGAGCAAAAGCTCTTACTAAACCACTACTGCAATCATGTGAATATTACCACACTAAAATAAATTTATCTTTTTCTACTTTTAATATAAAAACAATACAAATTGATAAAGTTCATCAAATATGGCTTTATGGGACTCAAAACCGCTACTTAGACACTTCTTCCCTGAATCAAAAGAGCTTCTATAGACCACCGGCCTTGTGGCCTAGGTGGTATCTCTCCCCCACTTATAAGGGGAGGATGAGGATACGAATCTTGACTCGTCTTCTAAAAAACATGGGTTGGGTAGACTTATCCTATGGGTTAACGTGGGGTTTGCAACCAGAAAAAGAACTCCACCATCCTAGTTTAAGGCTTCCAAAGCCTAAATTCTAATAGTTGATAGCCATGACATCAATTCCCCTCTTTCCAAAATAATTCGCCTCTAGCAAGTTAGGTGCAGAGGTCCAATACTATTGAATCGAAAATCTCAACACAAACACAGTAACCGCAAATATCTTCCTCTCAAACATTCCAACAAGTAACCCGAATGGAAAAAGTTTCCAAAATATGGAAGCACGAGTGGGTGTTGGATGAGAAATCTTTCAGGTGCCAATATGTTGACATGTTTACACAGCACCACAATCATCTCAGAATCTAATTGCAAAATGCACACCACCAATACCTCACCTGAGCCTCCATTATAAACAAACTACAAACTAATGAACCCAAATCAACAGTTAACTCCCGATTTGCCTCATAATTGTAAAAAATATGGCCTAACTGCTTAAAGCCCCATTTTTATTCAGCAAAAACCCCCAAATACCAGAGGCAATCGAATTCATAACAAAACAATAGCACTTAAAATCGACACAAACACCATATAAAAAAGTTAAACACAATTAAATATACTAATAAACGAAGCTATAGCCATATTAGCGAATTGAAGCTTCTAAACCTAAGGGTTTTGATCATTGAATATCAGAAATGTTACATATTCCAATCCAATTTCAGAAATACAAAACCCTAGCAATCAAAATAAGAGCAATTCATACTCTAGGTTTTCATCGAACAAATAAAACCAACAATCGAGGATCGAAATCTTACCGAATCTTCTAGAAGAACTCTGCAAACAAACAAACAAACAATGCCAAATTACAATCGCGTTTGAAGAGAGACTGTCAGTCTTCGATTTCCGAAAAAGAAGAGGGTGGCGAAGAAGACATGGAACGACATTGGTAAAGAAAATATAGTTGCAGAAAGAATGGCAAGATTGTGATAAGGAGGTGATTGAAGGGGCTTTTTGATTAAGCGAGCTGCAGCTGCTGCTTCTTTTTCTTCTGTGGAGGCGTCTCTGCGAGAGCTTGTTTCTCCAAGAATATTTCCTTCAGAGGTTGAAGCTTAGAAGAACACACAGGATTTTTGGCCGAACTGGAGAGAGAGAGCGACGTAGGTCCGCCCCAAAAAATAATAAAATGAAATTGGAGAGAGGAGGAGAGGACGAAAATGGAAATGGGGAATTACGTTTGGGCCTATGATTTTTATGAGAATTGCAAGAGTTGGCTCCCTATTTTTGTGGAATTACAGTAGGTTTGTTTGTCAAGTTGACAGTGGTCCATGTGCAATTATTGTTTTGCCCTTGAGGCTTATCGGGTGGTATCTTGTTGTTATGTATGGTTCACGGGTAAACGGAAATGGAAATGTGTAATAGCCTAATAGGATAGTCAATACCAATATTTGGTAAATTGAGAATATTTATATTCTAATGTTTGGTTGTCCAAGCCACCAAGGGTTAAAATTTTCATTATACCCATATATCTTCTTCTTCTTCAGTCACCATGCTTATTCAGAAATCATTAAGAAAATGAGAATTTTTTCTTCAATCCGAAAAAATGTTGATTGTAATATACTTTTTAAATAAATAATTTTTCAACGAATCTTAATTGTAATATACTTTTAAAATAAATAATCTTTCAACAACTCCCTCAAATGGATCCACTTGAAAAAGCAATCATTAGATTAGAACAGTTGGATGAGATATTTCGCTAATATATATATGATGCATGCCTAAAATCACATTGATCCAATAGCTAATTTTTCAAAACAATAATTATAAATTATAAAAAACTAAAACAATTTTCGATAATTTTTCGTACGTACTTCATCTCAAGAATATGATTTAAAAAATAAATAAAAAAAAGTAATAGTTTGATCAATGTGATTTTTGTATATATGATGTGTCATGTGTACACACTTATAATTTAGTCCAATCGTTAGTGTTTACACTAAATTTTACCGGCCAATGAGGATTGACCACGTGGAGATGATCCGGGAATTACCAGCTAGCTTAAAAATAGGGAAGTTAGTTAAGCTAGCTAATTAAGAGTTTAAGAAGAATCAAACATGTGGCTAATTGATTGTGATTTCCTGTTTAAATCATTTACTTTAAGGACCCATAGGAAGTAGTACCTCTGACTTATATTCAATCGCCTGATCATAAAAATAGCGACCTTCTAGGCCTTGAGATCCCCGGTCTTAAGTTTCTGCTGCCTAGTTAGGTGCTTGGGATCGTGTTCAAACGATCTCTGGACTTTAATTAGTCCTGGCACGCCCGCGCACACACACTTCACGTGACAAGAGATTTTTAGCCGAACAGTTAGTTTATCAAATACCTATTCCATATTGGTTTTACAAACCATATGTCAAACTATGGATAAGGTGTCGTGCGTAGGACCAATAGTAGAAAAGATTTTGATAAATTGACCATTGGATTATATACAATTGTTATGAAGTTCATGTTCGCAAAAAATCACAGTGATCTAATGGTCAATTTATGACAGATATTCATGAAAAATTATAATAATTTAATTCTTCAAAATGTCACAATTTTTATCCATATAGTTTTTTTTTTTTTATAAAATAACCGTTGGATCATTTTGATTTTTGGCGTTTATATAATTTATAATAAGTGCATATAATTTATAAAATTTTAAAAATAATATTTTTCTACAAAAAATTGTCTTGAATTTTTTCCCCCAACTTCGAAGGCCTCTAACTTATTTATTTTAAAGTCAAATCAAGTGATTTAAGTTTCAATCAAAAGTATGTTATGAAAACTTTCCAACTTTAATCACTCAATTTGAGTTCATATGTCAGACATATGAGCCTTCAAAGTAGGCTTATTAAACAAGGGAACGAGATCGTCTAACATAAATCCAAACCTTGAAGAGACCGATGACATTTTTCAAATATTAGAGAAGTACTTGTAATGTCGCTAAAACTCAAGGGAGATCGGTACAATTTATTCTAAGTTGAATTGACTTGGAGGTCATTGTTTGAAAATTTTAAAAATTAGATTGGGTTTTGTCCAATTTGGATTAATTTGAATGTGATTAACAAATCCTAATTGAATAATTGGAATCATACATTAACCACATAAATGAACAAAAACATTAGGATATGTGAAGGGTTTAATGATGTATAAAATGGGTTATGACTTTACAATTAATGATGCATAAAGAAAATATATCAGGACATAAAGTTGTATAATAAATTATCAAGTCAGCACATGCTTAATTACATAAGTTTTGTAAGAGAGATGATCAAAGTCAGCACTTATGCAAGCAAGAAGCTAGTAGATCATTCTGAGATAAATGTTTTGAAAAACTAATAATTGGATTAGATACTATACTTATGTATATCATATGTATGCCAAAAATCACAGTGATCCTACGGTCAGTTTCTCATAAATGTCACTGACAAAAATTGTGACAGTTTTTCCTATCTATATTTTGAGATGTTTATATTGGATCACTATAATTTTTGGCATACATGACATCCATAATAAGAATATTTAATTTAACTGTTAGTTTTTCAAAATGTGTATCCCACAATTATCTATTAGCTTCATGCTTACATAAGATATATAAGCATATGCTGACTAGATTAGGACTAAAAATTATATATAAATCTCAGCTAAAGTAAAGTAAGCGTGAAGCTAATAGATAATTTCGAAATATATTTTTAGAACTGGTTTTACAAACATCATTTCTATATATATTTTAAATACAATATGACTTAATAAATGCATTTTGCATTGGACAATATTGTAGCATTCTCTTTAATTGATGACATTGGGTGTTCATTTGTTAATTTCATTTCACAAAACATTGGTCCAATTACAACATAGTTTGTCTAAACAAAGGACTTCTTTAAGGCCCATGACACTGTCCTCCTATACTGCAGGGTTTGCAGGATATGACATGATGAACTAGCTCAAGTTTAAGGCTCAAATCTAAAAGGCTTCTTCCTAGCCAATTTTGCCTTATTCAAGGCTTACAGTTTATCAATAAGTCCAAAATAATTTGTGTTACGGCAGGAAATGTGACTAATGGGAAACACAATGGCAACACAAGTTTTCAACATCCATGTAGAGAGAGAGAGAGAGAGAGAGAGAGAGAGAGAGAGATACTAATAATGTAGCATATACTTTACTACTTAAATTTACTTGATTACATTCCCAACTTCATATAGAGGGAAATAGAATTCATCACTAGACATCAAATAAAAGAAAATAATCAATAACCCTAATTCTAAAATAAGTACTCAATTATGGATAAATTTGAAGAACTAGGCCACGGAACTTGAATCGCGACCATGTTTTCATCAAATACGAATGCAACGGCTTCCCCATCAATCCGACAAGCTCTTGGTTCCTCCGATGCAAAGACCCTCATTTCTCCGGTTCCCTTCACTCCAATCCGAACCAAGTTTTCCTCTAAGGCTAACGATTGGATTGCACCACCGGAGTTGAGCATGTTCACTAATCCTATTGGAGCAAACTGAATTGACTTGTTTGGTAAAATTGTGATTGGAGAGACCGTTAGAAGCTCAAAATTGAACGGCTCTAATGAAATCTCCAAGCTCTCTGATGGCTTCAAGAGGATCAATTTCTTTGATTGAAACATGTACAAGGCAAAAGCTTGCACTCCTTCGATAGAAATTGGGTTATTTCCACTCTTCCACTCAATGTCACTTGGTTGGGCCTTAGTGGTCACAGCATGGGAAAATTCAGAGGCACATTTGTTACGTCTCGATTCACGGCACCACCCACCGCCTTGGCAGTTAAATGCTCCAAGCACTCCAGTAAACTGTTAAACAGAAAAATTCAAGTGATAATGTAAGATTTTAGAAGAGAAAATTTTCAAATCAAACGACATCCCATCATGATATGGTTCAAAGGGCATTATGGGCCTGTGTTTGACACGTTCAGGCCCATACCAAAGGCCCAAAATTAGTTTCCTAAATTCCATTTTTAACAGGTCCAGGTTTGCCAATTTCTCTTGTAAGCAGAAAAATTAATTGGACAGTGTAAGATTAGAGGAAGAAATTCTCAAATCAGACACCATCCCATTATGATATGGGTTCAAAGGCCAATATGGGTCTGGGTAGCACAATACTCTCCGGCCCATTTAACATGACCAAAATGAGTTTCAAAGTCCATTTCGTAAGAGGTCCATGTTTGCCCAACCAAAGTAGTCCAAAGAAAATTGGCAAACCAGAGCCCACAATGATTTTAATTAAGCCCACATCAATTATCAAAGAGGGACCAAAAATTTCTCACCTTGTTCAAGTTCCATATTTTGAGCATAGTCTTTCCATCATGCAGGGGATCCACAAAGAGACAATCCCGGCTCGGGAGCGCGTAGTACTCGCACCGTAGGATCGACCCGTCCGGCAACACGAGGGTCTTGAGCAGTTGAAAGTTGTGTTTTCCGACCGAGTCGCTAACATAAAGGGGTCCTCCGGATATCGCCCGAGACGCGGCATGGAACTCGGCACAGGGGTGAGTAGACTGGAACATGTCCCAGTCAGGGTGTATGAAGTTGCCCATCCACAAGCTGTTGTAGGCACAATGCACCATGTGACATCCTTGTAGCCAAAATGTGCCATTTGGGTCACCAGATGGGTCAGTGCACCAAAAGTCATCTCCTGTTCACAATACAAAACATTTGTAACATTAGTTTTTTAAAATTTAAAGAATAAAAACTAACCGTTTGATCATTGTGATATTTGATGAACATTAAATTCATAAATAGCTCATCTAATTCCCGTCAATTTTGGTCAGTTTTTTAAAATTTGCATGGAGGAGATACTTTTAATCTTAAAATAATTCAACTGAGTCAATTTCAACTATTTTTCAAGCAGCAGGTTATGGGAAATTTGATTGATGTTTTCAAAATCTAGGGTGATGTCATTAACTTCCGTGCCTCAGAGGTAAAGGTACGACTCAACTAACATGAGGCCAACCGACCATATATTAAAAAAGAGAGGAGCAAACAACTCCCAACCAAATGCATGAATCTTATATTATAATCAGAATTATATAATATTAGTTGTAGTTATAAAATATAAATCAAAAGAGTCAATTTCAAACAATCTTTCTTGCAAAAAAAAAAAAAAAAATGCTAAGCAGATTGAAAAATTTTGACTAAATGATGTGCCAGTAAGATATCTCCCTATACTTTTGTGCATTTTTCAAATGTACAGAAATCGAGACTGTATTATTCTGACACATAATTTGGTTTAAAAATTTTTGATCTGAAATTTAATTCATCTAGTATTACTCCTTTTTTGAAAAAAGTTATGGGGGATTTGATTGATGTTTCCAAAATCTAGGGTGATCTCATGTCATTAACTTCCATGCCTTAAAGGTAAAATGGTATGACCCAACTAACATGGGGAACAACCGACCAAATTAAGGATAGAAGAAAACAACTCCCCACCAAATACATGAATCTTATATTATAATCAAAATTATATACTATTATGAGGTTAGATATTGATATATACAATCCCGTTAAGAGATCTATTCTATGTTGTAGTATAAGAGTTCGAAATTCAATGCTTTTATATATTAAAAAATAAAATAAAACAAAAAAATTGAATTTAAAGACCTATCCTATGAGAAATGGTACATAATTAAATAATTAATATCAAAAAGAGAAAAATAAAAATAAAAATATATATAACGCACCGACACGACCAAGGGCAATGGCCTCAGTTCCAAGGAGCATGAAGTCGTTGCAGTGCTCCATGCTAGCAATGACACCATTTCCTTTGAAATGCTTCCTTACTGATGATGTTATGGCCTTGTAATATGCTTTAGCAAGCTCCACCCTGCCACCATAGTCTTCCGATAACATCTCCAACAACTGGGTACATTAATAAACAAATTCAACTTTAGTTAGGGATCAATTTTTATTTTTATTTTTTTTTGTTTAAGAGAGAAAGTATAAAAATTTATTCAAATGTGAGACTAAAGATTTAGTTAAAAACTAATGAGGGTCGGTCAAATTTGTTATATATATATATATATATATATATTTTAAAAAAAAACGGGGGGGGGGGGGACAATTTTTGGCATATTTTAAGGTTTTATTTGAATTTCTAGAAATAATAGAGAAAAGAAAAAAAAAAATTAAAATCATCCAAAATATAAATTTCATTATAAAATCAATAATTCTATATCACCCGATACTTTAATCAGAAATTAAAAATCACCTTGATGTGTAGTGATTTGAGTGGTGTGTGAAAAAGAAAGAAACAGTTTGAGATGAGAAATCTCACCACTCAAAGCATGACACATCAGAGTGGTTTTTAAATTCGGATTAAACTCTTTAATTTATGCTATAGTATTTTTCTTATAAAATAGGCTACAAATCCAACTTCACTGATTAAAAAATTAATAATTAAACTTTGAATTTAATACAAAAATAAACATATAAATAAATAAAGTGAGATTATCTTGAAAGGGTTTAAACAAGTAGACAACAATCATAATCACAGTTTGAAAAAAGATAACCAAAACAATTAAAAATTTGGTAAAAACGTGCCGACCAAACAAGTCACAGTGACCAAACCCAATAAGAAACCTATACATATATACATCTAATCTAAGATAAACCGTCAACGTGTCCAAACTAAACATTTATAATAATAAATAAAAACAAACAAGTAAAACGGCACCGTTTAAAGGAAAAAAACAAAAAAAAAACTCACATGAATAACGTCAACCTTGACCCCATCAATGCCAACAGACTCCAAGTGTGAGTGCAGCCCTTCATACATCTGGTCCACCATCTCCGGTGGAACCAACCCCACTCCATTATTCACTATCTTATCGACGGCGAGATCTTCCATTGTCATCTCCAGTCCCGGCGATAATTTGGGCGTCACCACTCTCGATTCCGGCAAGCCTGGGACGTTGGGTCTTAACCCACCCCAGTAGCCACACAGTGCATGCCATACGTACACATAGTCCACGCTCTTGAACTCCTCTTTTAGGTCCCGGACGAACGCTCCCATGCCGGCGACCAACTTTTTCGGGCTCTTGTAGTCTCTGAATTTGTAGTTCTCTTGGAACTTTATGAGCCTGCATGCATTCAAAGAAAAAATAGTATAATTAGAATTTGGTCACTAATTTTAGGCAAAAAAGAGAGATTTTTTTTAAAAAAAGTTTGCTGCCCCTACCTGCATGGCATTTGCTCTCCGGCGGCAGTTCGATTCATGCCTTCTTGATCAGAGATTGGATCGTCATCATGAGTAATAGACTGCCACCCATCATCAATAAGAACAAGCCCCGGCGGACACCCACCGTCGACGAGCCCCTTAACACCTTCCCAAACACCTTGAGGGTGCACGTTAAGGTAAAATGCATCCCAAGTACACCAACCAAATTTGTCCACGATACCCGGTGGCGTCTTCTCTTCTAAAAGTTTAAAGGTTCCTAAATGAACCCTCACGACTTTCATGGCTTCTTTAACGAGAGTAAACGGATCATCGCCAGCGTGAATGTAGAGCGAGCTCCGGTAAGACTTGCCGGAGACTTTGGTCGAGCCGCTCTCAACACAAATATCGATGTTATTGGCGGCGCCGGGCTGGAGTGAAGCTCTAAAGGGTCCTTCAAGGATTGGAAGAAGAACAACATAAGGGCGACCAGTTACTGATTTGTCAAGTACCACCATCTGGGTTTCGTGTTCAAGGTCTCCGCCATTGTCACCGACCCAGTGAGTTGTCCACCACACCTTAAACCTGAAAATACTCATGAACCTTATGCCCTTGAGTTTTCCAATTGATACAACATGTCGACTCTTCGCTTCGTTGGCATCAAACCCGACGAAGCATCCACCGGCGGTGGCTACAGTGCCGCCGGCAGTTGCTGATTTGTCAACTGACGTGGCTACGATATTAGAAGGAACGTCGGAGAGAATGACGTGGCCATTGGCCTTGAAGTTTGATCCTTCAAATGTAATCAATGGGTGGTCATAACCATTGATATGATCTGAATCAGTACAAATACCCTTGCTCAAGTTTGGAGCCATGGATGAATTCAAAAAAGTAGAGAGAGAGGGGGGAAATCTAGAGAGAGAGAGAGAAGATGTGGGTGAGAAGACGAAGGAGTGAAGGGTGAATTATATAGAGAATTGAGATATGTTGAAAAGGGAATATGGAATCAAGAAAAGATATTGTGCGTGATCTTTGAGAATAATGCAGTTGCCTTTTGAGAGTCGTAAAACAATAGCTAGTTATATGACTTGCCTTTTGAATGCCTCAACACTTATGGGAATTATGTATATATAGAGGTAGCCATTGGCGGTGTGGGAAGTTTCAGGGGAAGGTGGTGGTTGGTTGCGGTGGTTTGTTAGAACGGTACCGTTTTAGGTTGGTTTGAAATTTTGATTTTTGATGGGCCCAGTCAAATGATAAAAAGCGAGAACAATATTTTTTAAAGATTATCCATTAATCCTTGTCAAAGATTATCCATTAATCCTTGTCAAAGGAAGGTTCTCTGCCTGTGTACCCATAGAGGCATAGGACTTTAATGCTTTTGAGGTCACATAGTTGCAACTTTAGTATCAAACCCTATAAAACTTTTTTCCCTCCAAATTTTCTAATTTTTAATTCTTGATAAGTCGGACTGTACAATAAGTATAAGGAAAACGCTATACATCGCACAAACATTGTCCCAAAAAATTTAATTCAAATAATGCATGTGGCGGATGATGAAACCACTTCAACTCCGCTAACATTTAATAGAGGGCAAGCTATATGCATGAAACCACTTGAAACTATAGGTTAGTTTCATAATTAGATTTTCTGATATTTAAAATCAAATAAATAATCAGTACTTGAACTGTACATCAAATTTATAAATTTTAAATATAAATAAATAACCTTCTAAATTACGTACAGATACTAATTTTATTAAATCCTTAATATTAACAAATAGGTATCAATGCATTTCATGTTCCTAAATCACCTGCTTTCATAAGCCATGGTCCTTGACCACCTAACTGCCTTGGTAGGTTTATCACAACCAGTAGCGGAACTAGGAGTGAAATCTGGGGGGCCAAGCCATTGATCAACCTTTCACCATCAAATGGCCCCCCTTAAAATAGGCTAGTTCCGCCACTGATCCCAACCTTTATTATAATAGTTTTCTTTGGTCTCAAATTAAACACCCGCATTAGGAGAAATTAAATAGAAACAGTTAGAAGTTGAAATCGAGACATCAACATCACACGACGTATTTTTCGATTAAGTGTTCTAACAAGTGGACGAACGATGTTCAAGTCTGATACCTTCCAAAAAAGGCATGAGGATGTTATAACAAGTGGATGTACGATGTTCAAATATCTTTCATAAAAGGTATGAGGATTATAGAAGTGCATGGAATCAGAACAACTAGCCTCGTAATGAATGCGACTTGAGAATCAAGGGTCACTTTAGCTAGTTGTGTGGGGAATCATATGTGGGGAATTTGATAACATGTACCCTAAAAGATCGCCTTTTGAAAAAGCAATCTTGTTTTACCTTAATTTTGGATTGTCTTTTGCACACCTTTTCAAATTTTTCTAGGGAAAATATACAAATTTATATTTGCTCATGAAAATATGAAATGTAAGATTAGAACATGTGTCCAAATCTCGATCATGCACGTTACGTATAAAAATTCTCTCAAAATATTCAATATTTGAAAATTTTTCTATAATTTATGCTCGATCTTGTCGTCTTGTTTGTGTATTCTTTATTGAGAGGGACCTGCTATAGCAAGAAATCGAGTTCATGAAACTTAAAATACATGTCACTAAATTATTAGTTTTTTTTTTAAAAAAAAATTGAGAATTTTATTGTAAAATTTCTATTTAGCACGAGTGAATTAAGCTCGATTTCACTAATTTATTGTGGATGAACGGAAATTTCGTATAAAAAATTTTACAAAATTATAATTTAAAAAATAAAATTTTTCAAAGCAAGGAGAAAAATTCAAAAATCTTTTGACTTTTTTTATAATATTATAAACCAATAAATATTGAAATGCCCTCTCACAGTCTTAACCTCACCCAATCATCATCTGCTCACATTGGTAAATTAGAAAGAATAAAACACCCCACGATGGTAAGAAACAAGGAAATATAATATATTGACACGTGTAACGATATTACTGCAGCTGTCCTGTTTCAGATGCACCGACATAACACGCTTGTAGGATAGTCGTATCTACACATGTCCTTACCTAAGGCTTCCCCAACGGTAACAGTTTTAAGGCAATGATAGAATAACTTTGCAGTTATACGGAGAAAAAGTTCATAAACCAATCAGGGAGTGCCACATAAGAAGGGAAATACTAACCAAAATATTTATGCCCACGTGGAATGATCTTAGCGTTGGTCAGCGCTAGTCTTTATGCCCTTAGCTACGTAACGCCCCAAAATAGAGGGACCCTTAGCCGCCCAACTTAAGAAGGAATAAACGAATAAAGTGGATCCACCGGCCCCGTAATTGTGGCATCTTGCTCTTTCCTTCTTCCTCACGTTTTTTATATTAAACTATCCTATACTTTTTTTTATTCAATCCTCTCCTTTATTTTATGAAAAATAAAGTTATTCGAATCCTAAGTTGCTAATGATAACATATGACTATATGAGTACTGACGTATTTTTATGTGCTCGAATTTAAAATTCAGCTCTTTTCTAAATGTAGCGACATATGCTGCTAAATTACAAAATTATTGACATGAAATATGCTAGCTAGTTCACGGGTATATTTTATTCTTCTTTGACTATCATTTCCCGTGGACGGTAATTTTGAAAAATCAAAAATATTATTTTATTGATGTGGGCAATAGGATGGGTAAGAATATGTGATTGAAATAGGCGGATAAAGTAGCATTATAGTTATTTTATGGGATGTATTTTATATATTAATTATTTTTACTCTCTAGAGAGTAATGCTTGAATAATTTTAACACGATAATTTATATCAACATAATATATATTTAAACAATTAATGTGACATATCATATAAAATGTTATGTTAGTTATTACATTGAAATTATAATGTGCAATTATTATGTTGACATGATGTTACATGGCATGCCATAATTTAACTTGGTACAAAATAAACTCTAAGGATTGTTTGAGAACTATGAAAATTTGCTTAACGGATTTTTTTATAGTCTCGTGAGTGTTGTTTTTCTATAAATTCGTTCAATTTTGTATAGGAGACAAGATATTTCATATAAAAAAAAAAAAAACTATATACACTTGTTGAATTAAAAATCTTATAGCAATAAGAGGACCTAGCTTAATTTAATTTTCAAAATTTCTTAGTAGGTATTAATATTTGTTTTACAAGAGAAGTAATTAAATTGAGATACCATCCTAATTGCGAGATTAGCTACCATGCCCCCTTTTTAAAAGAGGAAATTACTATTGAACTTAGTACGCCTAATTGCGCTTTTGGGCGGACTAATTCAACGGTGCTCTCGTTCCTTGTGCCAGTTTAATATATCCACCGATAACTGATCGGCGGTGGCTAGCCGACCTTTGACACTTGTAAGCTTCACGGGCACACACCCACCGACCACTTTCAAGGCCCATGCTTTTTTCTGCAAAACACGAGATATATAACGAGGCACGTGGATTGCATATCTAGGTGCCACGTGGAAACTTCACATGCAAGAAAATATTGTTTGGACTTTGGAGAGCCGCCAAAGGATAAAGTAGATAATAATAAAAATAGAGGAATGCTATTATGAGGTCGATCTGATGTGTTTTGTATTAGGTAATTTATTTTGGAGGTATTTATAGATTATATTTTGAAAAATCGATCGTCGGATTAAATATTTATTCTGTATTTGTCATGTCTGTCAAAAATCACAATAATCTAACAGTCATTTAAATAAATAAAAAATTTGAAAACATGTGACTTTTTTATTCTTAAAATATCATCATTTTTTTATTGTCAGTTTTTTTCCAAAATCAACCGTTGGATTACTGTGATTTTTGGCAGATGTGATAAATTTAAGAGGAATATCCAATTCAACGGTCAGATTTTCAAAATATAATCTGCAAGTCTTTCTAAAGTAGATGACCTAATACATCTTGCATCAAGTATACCTCATAATAACATTCCTGGATAAAAATATATTATAGAAAATTTTGGTAAGTTTGCTCCCAACTACAAGGTAAGTTGGCTCCAACTACCAACGGCTCAACGACCTTAGAATCCAATAAGCGTTGCCCACGTAAGGAGGGAGGAGGTAAGGGATTTTAAAGTAGTATGTATGCATGTAGCAAATAAATGACACTCTCTTTAATAGAAAGTGGAGTCTACTTGAATTTTTATGTGCTTGTATTTACTTGGGTACTAAGATCATACCACATTTAATTGTCACTTTTGATCTCTCTCCTTTAGGGGTGTAAACGGCACGGTTTGGCCGGTATAGAAGCATAAAATAAGCCAACCCAATTATAACGATCAACTAAAATTCCAATCCAAACCAACCCATTACACAAGCCAACCCAAACCATACGGTTTGCGCGGTTTGAACGGTTTCCTAATCTAAATAAAATAAAATAAGACTACTTTTTGGGATTATAACTTGGCAAAAATATCAAATATATTTTTATACGATGGTTTTGTGATATACTTTTCAAAGCGATTAAGAACTATATTAGCATGTTTAATCAATAGAATTAAATGAAATAAATGGAAAGATAATTGAATTTTTGTATGAAATGACATTATTCTAAATGTTGTAAACAATTCTGATGGCGGTTTTAATAAATAATAATAATATTGTTTGCCATAAATATTTGTAGCTAAAGAATTCAAATTCAAAACATTAAATAAAATCTAGTGTAAGGTTGTAAATGGTCCGATTTGACCAATTTAAAAAAATAAAATGGGCCAATCCAATTCTAAGCCAAACCATAAAAATAGCCTGATTTGAGTTGATTTGACGGTTTGACGGATTTTTTTTTTTTTTCAGCCCTATCTCCTTGTCCCTGATTTGCTTTGAAGAAGGAGTTGACAGATGAGCCTGATAATGATCCAATGGCTTGAAAAATAAAGAATAAAGGAGGATGAATTAGAGAGCAAATCAACATTGTTTTTGGATTGAAACGCGGTTAACAGTGTCATCTCTCTTCTCTCTCATGCCGCTGACATATTTAGTGAACAAGTTGAAATGCGAGTTTAAAAAAGAAATTAATGATGCATTTTTATATAAATTAAATGAAAACCTCAATTTTTTAGAGTGACAGAGAAATGGCTAAGGCATGCAATGAAAGGACATTGCTAGATAAATAGGCAAATAGGCACTTTTGATTAATCAAACAAAACAAAAAAAATTAGATGAATCAAACTAAATTTTTTAAATCAAATGATGTGATTCTGATGCCATATTATTTGGTTGAAAAAATATGTAATTTATACCAATAAGACCAGCCTATATAAGGAGGTCTCTATGATTTTTGGTGATACATGAATATGTAATTTTAGTGTATAAAAAGACATAATTATCCATACATGGATTTGTTGCGGTTACTAAAATACTTTATAAATATCCATATCTAAATTTCTAAAGTCTCGTCCTTATTTTAATAATATTGAAATTTCAAATTTGAGTTTGCTATCCATGCAAGATTTTCGGATAACAAAATCATTTTAAAAAAGAAGTAAACATATTTTAGTTAAGATTATATACAAAAATTTACATGAATGAAAATATATAAAAAATCATACACTCAAGTTTCATGTATATATTTAACAAACCTTGCAAATACATAAATCTCTAATTTTTTTTTTTTTTTTTAAATCTCCCAAACATACATGTATCATTGAAAAATATTTTATATTTAATATCAAACGACTTAAAAAATTAAATAAAGATACATGTATGTCTAAAATAAATAAATAAATAAAAACTACAAAGATACATGTATATTTGAAAACCGCATATATATATAGAAACGATCCATTGCAGTCTGGACTACAGTGGACTGATCAGCCATTTGGCCGTATCTGGTGGTCGATTCTAAATTCCGACCGTTGGATATGATGCTCACCCCCTGCATGCCACACCTGCAAAAAATCATGTCAATCCGACGGTTGGAATTTTGTAAAACCAGCCTTAAGCACAAATGAAATTTATATATAGTCTTTCTTAATTTCAGTGTGCTTAAGGCTGGTTTTACAAAATTTCAACCGTCGGATCTGCATGATTTTTTGCAGGCATGGCATGCAGGGGTGAGCATCATATCCAACAGTCGGAATTTGGAACTGACCACCAAAACACTACCAAATGACCATGCAGTCCACTTGCAGTCCGGACTGCAATGGATCGCTTCTCTCTCTCTCTCTCTCTCTCTCTTTATATATATATATATATATATATATATATATATATATATATATATA
>JAESVK010001230.1:274706-319669 GCA_017140935.1 Hamamelis virginiana
TATATATATATATATATATATATATATATATATATATATATATATAGGCCGATTACAGTGAGCGACTCGCTCAAATTAAGAGCACCTTCATCAATTCCCAAACGAAGCGCATCAAACGGCCATTGTGATAACTAGTAGCTGTCCCATTTTTTAAAAAAATAATTTTTTTAAACCAGTATTTTTTTCCCACCACGTGTCACTTGTTAGAATATCCATATTCATGACCCATCAACTGCTGAAGTATCTATTAGTGACTGCCATTTTGGAATCAACCGCAAAGTGATAACCAATGGTTGGCCCCATTTTTTTAAAAATTAATTTTTTTAAAGCCAACATTTTTTTCCCACCACGTGTCATTTGTTAGAATACTCATATTCATTACAAATATAATAACCCTAAACTCTAAAACCTAAACCCTAAAACCTAAACCCTAAAATGATGGTTTAAAAAAAATTATTTTTAAAAAAATGGGGCCAGCCACTGGTTATCACATTTGTGGTTGATTCCAAAGTAGCAGCCACTGTGAGATACTTCAACGATTGGTGATGAGTTATTATATTAATTTGTAATGAATATGAATATTACAACAAATGACACGTAGTGGGAAAAAAATGCTGGATTAAAAAAATTGATTTTAAAAAAAATGGATCAGCCATTGGTTATCACATTTGTGATTAGTTCAAAATTGGCAGCCTCTAAGATACTTAAGCGGGGGTGATGGGTTATTATATTTGTCTATTCTAAAAAGTGAAAAGTGACAGTGTTGAAAAAAAATTGGTTTAAAATTTGATTTTTAAAAAATTAGGGCCAGCCAAGACCCCTTACATTTACGGTTGATTTCTTATTCTGTGAAGTGTCAGCCACTATATAAATGCAGCGGTTTGATCATTACCCACACCACTCGCCTCGCTGTCAGTGCACAGAGGGCTGTCGGGGAGTGCTTTCCATACGCTAAATAATGGCCGTTTAGGAATTGATGGAATCGCTATTTGAGCGAGTTGCTCACTGTAACCGACCTATACATACACACACACACACA
The DNA here is from genome assembly GCA_017140935.1 of Hamamelis virginiana. Classification (NCBI taxonomy): domain Eukaryota; kingdom Viridiplantae; phylum Streptophyta; class Magnoliopsida; order Saxifragales; family Hamamelidaceae; genus Hamamelis; species Hamamelis virginiana. The sequence goes on from JAESVK010001230.1 coordinate 275,746, forward strand.
CACACACTCACACACACACACACAAAAGTGCTAATATCAGGTGCACCTGATGCAAGAGCCACTTGCGGTGCAAATTTTAGAAAACTGACCGTTGGATTAGATACTCTTACAATGTATGTCATGCCTTCATACCACGCTTGTTGGATATGATGCTCACTCCTGCATACCAAGCTTGCAAAAATTATGCCGATCCGACGGTTGGAATTTTGTAAAACTAGCTTTAAAAAACAAATAAAATTTATATATAATCTTTAGTAATTTCAATATGCTTAAGGCTGGTTTTATAAAATTTCGACCGTCGGATTGTCATGATTTTTTGCAGGCGTGGCATGCAGGGGGAGAGCATCATATCCAACGGTCGGAATTTGGAACCGACCACCGGAGTACAGCCAAATGGCCGTACAGTCCACTTACAGTCCGAACTGCAACCGATCAGTGTATATATATATATACACACATGTGTCTCTGAAGACTTGATCAAAAGCAACACGGATTTGATGTAACCAAATCTGTCTAAACTATTTGATGTAACCAAATCTGTGTAAACTAATTTTTGTCTAAACTAATCACTTTTTGATGGTACCCACGACTCTGAAAATGGGCGTGGGAGTAGTTGCCCTACCCAAACCAACGGTCAAGTGTAGCTTTGTGTGTGGCAGACAAATTTTATGACATGTCAGTCAGTCATTCAGTGCATCCCATCATCCGTTAAAGAGTTAAAGCATCTGCGGTGCATCACTTTAACACCAAGTTTAGTGTCTGATTCAACCTTCATCCTTCAAATGATGCTCCAATGAACTGGTTTTATAAAAGTTACAGAATGAGTAAGTAAAAACATGAAATAAGTTCCCCGTGGCCTTGAAAAAGTGAGGAGATGCCAGATAGATAGATAGATCGATCCATAAATAAATGCTTGACTTTTGTTATCCGTGACGGTGACACTCAAGAAAGTTCCTTAAAGACTTTTAACAGTCAAAATGACGTGTCGTTTTTGCGTCCGTACGTTACGACTAACCACTGATGGACGATCAAGATTTGACCACTTGTGAGAAACACGAATTTATGCGTGTGGAACCCACACGGTCAGCGTGACTCCCAGTCTCCAGAGCAAAAGTCAAAGTAAATTTAGAAATAGCTCAAGTATGGTACGCACACGTGTCCATCTCTCAGATTGAACACGTGTCAATTAATTTCAAGATATGGATTGCACACGTGTCTAAAAAATAGCTCAATGGCGAATTTGAGGATGGACTGGGCTGCTTAAAAGGCTAGGCCGAAGAACAGTTCAGGTTGAGCCCACTCATTTGCATTAACCTTTTTTTTTAAATTATTTTTTATTGCATTAATTTTTTTCGAAAATTATTTTTGAAACTCAAAGTTTTGATATAAGAAATGGATGATAAACACTTCTAAATGACCGATCCATTGGGATCCAACCCCATTTAGAAATGCAGTCCAAATACCATCTAACCTTCCAAAACAATGATTCTAGATCTAATGGTTCAAAAACATCATACTGCCAAATGCGCTCTCTCTCTCGTACTTTTTTTGAATTTTGGCAGCCCCAATGCGCTCTCTCTTTTCCTTTGTCTGCCCCCCTCACTTCTCTCCCTTCCCCTCTCTCTCTCTACCATCCTCTCTTTCTCTCAAGGAATCATTCCGGCCTCCCTCCACTACTATATTTTAATTTATATTTTCCAATAACTTTTTGGTAACAAACTCAATCATGAGAGTTTTTAATTCCATCGCCCATCTCCTTCATTACTCCAATAAGCTAGAGAGGCAACAAATCGTAACAGAAGGATTTCAGGGAAAAAAAAAAAGGGTTATGAAGAAATATGTTCCAAGTAGAGTAATTTTTTGGCTTGTTTATATTCTTTAACAGGGATTGGGATTGTGGTAATTGACAATAGGTTTGATATTATCTTTATCCTATAAACTTTAATATTCTAATTTTAATTAATTTCCTTGAAATATGAATTATTGAAAATAAAATACTGATTTTTAATGGAAATTGTGATGAAAATTCTGGAAAAGTGTTGGATTTTTGGAGTTAAAATGAGAAATAGAGTAAGCATATCTATAATTAAATTTAATTTCTAAATTAATGGCTGAATTAAATAAAATGAACAGCAAAATCATTAGGAAAAAAAAAAAATACCATATCTATAATTAAATTTAAGCTTTGATTCTAAATGCTTATGGCCATGACCCAATGAGACTCTTCACACAGTAAACAATTCTCCTAATCTTGTTCAATAAAAATGCATAAGCCCTTCACAAACTCAATGTAGCTATCAATCACGACTGAAAATTAAATAAAAATTTAACAATAATACGCAATATAAAAGTAAAAAATCTTTTATTTTTCAAACAACATAGCATGAAAAACATATTTTAATTCTTACCGTTTTGTCTGCAACCAAACACCAAAAAAGTCAATAATGAACTAAAAATCAATTCTGCAAAAAGGAACACTTATTAAATTCAATAAACACAAACCCTAAAAACCTGCCATTGATTGTAGTTTCAGGGATTAGACATAGAGATAAGAGTTAATATACAACAAAATTAAATTCTAAATAGAAATTGTGGACAAAAATTCAAATTAATGGTTCAATTAAATCAAATGAACAGTAAAATCATTAGGAAAAAAAAAGTAGATGAAGGCTATGAGAAGGGGAAGGAAAAGAAAAATACCTTTCTGTTTTTGTGTTTTATTTTATTGGGTTTGGGGACTGGATCGTTGGTTTGTTTCTATGCTTTTTAAGGATTGATGAGATTGAGAATATGAAGGTTTGTTTCTAAATTTAATTTTGGCTTTTTAAATTAATAGAAATAAGGGATAACATTGATTTTTGAAATGAATAGAATTAGGGCATATTGGATTCAGAATGGTAACAACTCACAGAAACGTAATATGTTGAATTACTTGAAAATAGGGATATCTTACCAAAACAAAAAACATTCTCCATGTCAGATTATAGAGGGAAAAAAAAAAAAAAACTACTTCAAACAGGCTTAAAGAGATAATAGTGTTGTGGGTTTTGAAATAAGTGATGAGAGAAAAAAGGGATAGTGGGGGGCGTGAGTTCGTTGGTTAGTGGAGTGATATGATGCATGTGGAGAAGTTTGAAGAAGAGGAAATGACATGTACATCATTCTACAAATGTATACACTGAACTCTTCTACAGTGTGAATGACTCTTTGGAATTTGTATTTTTTTGAATGGGTAAATATGGAAAAAGAATTTGATGACAATTAACTCTTCTTTTGCTTTATCGTTAATGGAGAAAACTGATGCATGTGGAGAAGTTTGAAGAAGAGGAAATGACATGTACATCATTCTACTAATGTACTTAACTCTTCTTTTGCTTTATATATTAGTATAGATTTATATATTAGTATAGATATCTTATTATATATAGAGCAGTTGTGCTGATGTGGCGGCCTAGAATTACTTCCCTCCCTCATACTCTTCTCTCCTTGATTCACTCCATTCATTCATTTCTATTGGTTCAAACACACCCATTATCTTTAATTCCCACCAGATGCACAACAATTTATGCAACCCTTCACATTCCAAGTATACACTCTCCCAAAAAAAATTATAGATAGACAGGTTAACAAGTCTATTTATTATTTATTACAATATTAATGCCACAGAGGTGGAGAAGCTTCGATCAATAGTGTGTGTTTAGTTTAGCTTTGTGTTTGTCAGTATTTTTTAGCATGCTTAATTGGTCCCCCACCCAAACAGATAAACATGAAAATAAAGTTAATTTGAGCGGTCTTAAGACCTCGGGGTATGTATTGTTGCATTAGGGCCTGTTTGCCGATGCTGTAATTTTGTTCAGTTTGGTTATGAACCAATTAATGTGCCCAGTTTTTGTTCAAACAATTATCTTTGAACTGCTTTTATGTTATACTTGATTTGTCTAACTCTCACTCTTGCTTAGGGCTTAAAGGTGTTGCACTTCCTTTGACTGTAAGTAATTTTTATTTTATTTTATTTTTATTACTGGGGTTTGATTTGAAGATAGATTGAAGCATGGGGTTAGCGTCCGTGACTTAGTGTTTTATTTTAAGAGAAAAGTTTATAGAGGTTGAATTTTTATTTATTTATATTCTATATATGTGGTGATAGATTAGTGATGTATAGATGCAGTATCTATATTGTTTTGGTTTCTATAAAAATTGAATCCTAACCTGAACTATGACAAATAGCTGTGCTGGGCTCAGTTTAGCAGAGGGTTTTGTTTTCTTGGGTCTCAAACAATGAAAATTTTAACTTTTATAAATTTATATGCCGTTTTATTTTCCCATTTTTACTACCAAACGGAGGTTTTTATATTATCATGTTCAGTGAATAGAGTTGATTTTTTGTATTGGTTGTGTTATCGCGCAGGCCGCGCATCGCGCGGGTCAACACTAGTATATATATATATAGAATACTGATCCATTGGGGTCCAACCCCATTTAGAAATACAGTCCAAATACCATCTATCCGTCCAAAATAATGATCCTAGATCTAATGGTTCAAAAACATCATATTGCCAAATGTGCTCTCTCCTACTTTTTTTGAATTTTGGCAGCCCCAATGAGCTCTCTTTTCCTTTGTCTGCCCCCCTCACTTCTATCCCTCCTCTCTCTCTCTACCATCCTCTCTTTCTCTCAACGAATCAGTCCGGCCTCCCTCCACTACTCCTGCTCCTCTCTCCAATATTGTAGGCCCAAGAAATTATTCTTTTTCAGTCGTTATCAGAGGTTGAAACACAGCAAAGTAAACCAATCTTTTCTTTTTGAAAATCTTAACGCCCAACACGTTTGATTCAAAGCCTCTTTTAGAACAATACCCTCACAACTACTTTAGGATAGTTTAAAATATACATATTCCCAATCAGATACAGTAAAGTGGTAGTTCAAAGTTTCCCACTATCGCCAAAAACCATCATAGCATAGTGGTGCAGCATGGCACTTGAAAGGAAGGAGTGGGTTCAAGCAATCGAAGTTTCTGTAGTTCTTTTTTTTTACCTTTCACAGCATAGTGTGGTGTTTGGGGTAATGGTTATTTGATTTTCAACACTCTTAATCTTTTGGGTAATTACAAGCTTAAGCTTGTGAATTCCTTCTGGTTATTAAGCTTTGGTACTCATGGGCATTTTCGAAGTACTTTTTTTCATTCAAAGTTAGAAAATTGATGTGATTTCTGTTTTGAAAAGCAAGAAAAGTACTTCAAAAATGTTAATCGATCGAATGGTGCCTTGTGAATTCATGACAGCATCTGCACTCAATAGATATATTAAAATGCACTCAAGTTTCATGTATATATTAAAATACATGCATATTGTTCTCATTATTAACAAGATCACTTGTTTGAAGTATAATAAAGTCGCACATTTTTATGGAAAGTGTTGTTTTAATTGTGTTTAAGGTTTTGGGCATAGCAAAAGATAATTGTTCATCCCTATCCATCTTGCATTTATATGCTGCACATCTTATGCTTGAAGCTTTTCAGGATAATTATAGATTTGGACTTCATTATCTGAATCTTGCAGTACTACTATTGTTTCTTGCTCACCCTTTTGATTTTGTGCATTTAATCATTTATGCCACCCATCTTTTATAAAGGAAATAGTTACCATAGTCATCAGTGTCAAATAAGAGACGAAACCAAAGGAGTTTAGTAATTTTTGCAGAGAAATTTCTTGCCATTTCTTGTTGTAGCATATTACTGCAAATCTGCAGTTTTCCTTCTGTAAATGAACAACAGGAGAGAGAACATTTGGCGGTGTGATGTTTTTGAACCATTTGATCTAGGATCATTGCATTGTACGGTTAGATGGTATTAGGACTGCATTTCTAAATGGGGTCTGGACCCCAATGAATCGGTACTCTACACACACACACACACACACACACACACACACACACACGTTGAGACCAATTCTTCACACATCAAAATTTTCATATCAAAAGTGATTATGAAAAAATTTAACAAAGGTTAGATCACTATATATACGTCCAAATCAATTCTTCACACATCAAAATTTTCATATTAGAAGTGATTATGAAAAAATTTAACAAAGGTTAAGGGATCTAATTTTGACCAACCATCCTATACTCCTCTGATTATCTAAAAGTGATTATCACCTGTCTTTCTAGATCATATGAAATTTTGAGCTCTAAAAGTTATTTTAGGTAAGACTATTCCAAATGGGCCTAATTTTAATAAAAAAATTTATTTTCACCCACACTAATCTTACAAATTTTAGGGCCCAATTTCAAATGAAAATTTGGTTTCTCCTACAACTTATCCTATAACCTATAATATTTAAAATTTTCAATTAATTTTAACGAGGAGTGCATGAAAAGAAATAATATTTAGTTTTAAAGGAACAAAAAAGTCGCATGAACATAACTGGTATTCTAGAATGGAGCCTTATATTGGGCTTCACCCTTGGGAGCCTTAGAGCCATCTAAGTTGCCTAAGGGTTGAGTCGGTTCTGATTTAAACATAACTCTAAAAAAATAAGTGGAGATATTTCTCTAAAAGTTATTTTAGAAAAAGCCAATACAATTGAGCCCATAATATAAAAGATAAGCCAATAATTACTTCTAGAGGATTTGAGGGGAGATAGCATATATGGTTGGCAAACTTAAATAATAAGTTGGTAATCTAATATAAAAGTTTTGATATGTGAAGGAATAGCTTCCAAAAGTGATTTAAAAAAAGCCTAATGCAAACGGACCCTTAGGCCGAATGCTTTAACCTGAGCTAAGCCCATATATCTAGCATACATTTAGTTGAATAAATTAAGGCAACATATGAGCCAGCAAAGTCGGGCTCTGTAGGCTACTTAAGTTTGGCCTGAAAAATTAAAAAAACCTAAACATAGAATTGAATTTGGCTTGACTTAATAAATATCTGCTAATGAGCTTATAAATAAGGTTAAGCTAGCTTGACTCGTTTAGTTCACAAACGATGATGAACAGACAAATCTCAAAATCAAAGCTCAAGTAGCTTGATTCATCTTATGGTCCTACTGACTTCAAGGTAGGCCAATTAAACCAGACCAGCCCATTCCCTATCCTTAAAACTTAAACTGCAAAATACTTTTGCTATCTCATATTTAAACAATGGAGAGAGTAAAGGAAATGCACCCGATCAATCCTTTTATTTATTTAAATGAGAAAAATACATCATAATCAACCTTTTCAAACCTCCCCTCCTTTCTTTACAGATCTCTCGATGTTTTATTTTTTTGTTGTAAGTTACATAACTTTTTCACGTGGGTTAACTAACACTAACATTTCATTTATCTCAATACTAACAAACATAAAGCAGATATTTACTTCACCATATTTTTGATTTACTTGTTGCTGATCCATGGAAAGCTCCCAGCACAGACTGTTTAACAGAATAACACACAAGAAACCAAATAACAAGATAAGGTTACTCAAAAAATATTCCAACTATATATATATATATACTCTAGTGCACTTGGGCGGGGATAGAGGGGACGGGAATAATTCCAACTCTATTATGTATTGTCTTTGATACCCTTTCTACCAAGAAAATATATGGAGGAAAGCTATGGAAATACAGAACTTACTGTATTAAGAAGCCGCAGAGCAGCAGGTCGAGTAAATTTTCTAGCAAAAAGGAAGCATGGGGCTGGTTTCTCCTTGCTGGTGCACCATTCTCTTCGGTATTCAGTCTCGTAATAGATATTATCTATGTCCTGAAAAAGTCATCAAATTCGTTTAGACTCTGCTTCTCAATTGAGGGAGTAAACTTGTTCTCATACTTTTTCCAAATTAGTCTCTCAAGGTGGTGTTTACTTCAAGTGGTGAAAATCAACAGCAAGTTGCTCATAGGATGGCTCACTGGCAAGAAGTAGAAATACATATACCTTTATTGATTGGATGAGCTCAGGAGTAGCATCTGAGAACTTGTAAGTGACAGGATGCCATCCTCGCCGTTCACGGTCTTTGGAGGATGAAAGATCCCACGATGTATGTGTTAGCATTCTTCGTGTGATCTCTCCTTCAAGGTCTTCTTGCTGAATAAAAGAAAGATAGAGGCTTAGGAAAGGAGTCTAATTTTATATCTCACAAACAAGGCCCAGAAATTGAACAAACAATCAACTTACAGCCAGTAATGTTGGAACGTAGTGCTCATCCGGTATACAGTTATGCTCCTTGGATGCATCAGTAGGCTGCACATGGCCAGAATTAAAGACTAAAGGTTAAAATTTCATCTCTTGAAACCATTTCCCAATACAGTCAACTCTTTCTGGTAACTCAAGTTCCATTGGTTATTTACTCCAAAGCAGATTTTAAAAGTAAAAATAATCACATTATAGTATGCAGATAAAATACATCTCATACGTAACGTCTATGCTTTTGTTGGCTACACTGGTAATGAAATAGTTAAAAAAAAAAAAAGGTACTTACAAGGGGATGATCCCGCCAAAACTCAGGTAGTGACCTCCTCTGCAAATTATCAAATATAGGTTGGGTAAAATAAATGACAAAAGAATTAATAGAGAGTAAAAAACCTAAAAAATCTAGCATCTTAAGAAGATTATCAAAGAAAATTCAACAACAGTATCTCCAAGATGACAGAGTGCTAATAGCTTAAGTAAAGGATCAGCAACCTAGTGTTAAAGGAAACTAAAATCCTAACACACTGCTCATGACGACAGGGCAGATATCTTCCTATGGCTGAACAGAAAGCAGCCTGTTTTCTGACTTTTTTATATTTTTTGGGGTAACCCGAGGATTTAAATTTTGTTTTTGAAAGCCCCACCAGGCAGATTAGTGAAATATTATTTGAAAGAGAAAAAAATAAGCAAATCAATGTCAGTTTAGAACTGAATTTGGAATCACCATAATTTCAAGATAACTTGCCTTGCAATGCTGCTGAAACATAGGAAAGACAGTATCATCTTTCACCACAACCTGTGCATGCTTTCTGGTCAGAACAACCCACTGCAAAGCAAAAAAACAGACTTAGACATGTAGAATCCAAAGTAATATTGCACAATAGATAATGTCTGAAACACCTTCCCTTTGTATGGGAGAAGAGAAAAGGGGGGGGAGGGGATGATGTTGAATTTCAATAATCCTTTTAAAGTGATCAAACCAATGTGTTTAACTGTTACCTGAGATCCTTTCCTCCACTTGTGAACAGGAATAACGGGATCCATTTTTGGATTGTAACGGCCCTCTTTTGTATCAGCAAAACTGCTTACAGCATTAAATTGGCAACTACTATTAAAACAGTGACAACTACAAAACATGCAAACATTGAATATTGCACAAAAGTTATTTCAAATATTCTGATGGAGAAGTATAAAATCAGTTGATGGTAAAAATTGGAACATAGAGAAAAGCCACTAAATAACAAACAATGATCCTGAGGCTGTAAAAAGGCATACCATCAATTTCACAGGTCATTCCATTTCATTACTACAAGAATCAAACATAATTTGACCAGCTTGGTACATACTAAAAATTTTATATCAGACAAATAATGTTGAGATATGCTTGGATATAATACATTTCTTTGAGTGACCAGGTCATTCAAAATTCCAACTATGAACATCAGCAAGCTACCACTTGATGATTGCATGGGGGACATATAATTTTTTTTATATATAATTATACATATAACAAAACCATGTCCCTAAGTCCTTTAAAAACCAAATACCCATTTTATTATCATCATTTGGATGACAAGAGAGGAGGGAGTGTGAGAACTAGAGAGAGAGAGAGAAGGTGCTGCCGGAGTGTCGCTGGAGTGCCACCGTCGTAGGAAAAGGTAAGGGTTGTTCCGTTTTCATGCTTTCTTTTATTTGCTTCCCCATTCATCCTTTTCTTCAAACCCATTTATGGATTTATGAGTTACAGCTTGAGTTTTGGTTATGGATGATGAATGTGGGCAGTTTAGGGATGGATTATGGGTTATATAGATTGTGATTTGAAGGATAGTTGAAGGATTTGAAGTGGTTTTGTTGAGTTTTGTCAAAAAATGGGTTTATGAAATGGGCATAATTAAACTGATCCCGACATTGCGAATAAAAAATAAATGAGTGCGCAGGACAAGAAAGGTAAAAGCATAAAATAATGCATTCCTAAATAGTTCGAGGTCGTAACAATTGAGGATAAATTTGGATTAAATTGGATGAGTTTGTTTGGTTATGAGCAACAATAATCAAAGTTTGTAGCCCATTGTTGGCATCAGCTCAAAAGCTAATTGATCTAGATCATTATCATTTTTCTAACCCAAAACCAAACTGAAAATGAAATCGAACCAAATCAAACCAAACTAGGGTGAGGCCTGATTGATTTAGATAAATTTCAGTAAAGTAAATAAAAAATAATATATAAAAAATTTAATCATTTTTTATTATTAGATAATGCTTAGAATTTCCATAATAAATCCAATAAAATATTGGGCCAAGAAGCCAAAGTGTTAACAGACCATGGCAGATTGGATACTCTGGCATTGGAAAATGAGACTCCTATCTCCAAGCCAATATGGGATTGCTAGCCTGTATAGCACAGAAGGGGATACATGCTTAAAAAGGGGAGCAGAATTAGCTAAGGATGGGAGCCTCCTCTCCAAAGCCACCAAATCAGGTGGACCCCTCTCCTCCCACTCCATAAAACTGAAAAAGGAGACAAAAATAGTATGCTACACTGGATCGTGGGGATTGGGTTTGTTGAAGATACAAAACCATACCAGTGAAACCTTAGGTCTGCTCCCATATTATTATTATTATTATTATTATTTGTAAAAAAAACACTGAATTTCATGTAATGTCCAATCAAAACAACTCAAGGTTAGTATGGGTGAGTGGTTTCTCAAGTTACATTGAACCAAGTTGCATTCCTAATTAAAGAAAGTGCTACAATTCAAGCTGAAGTTGCTACAAAGATAAGGAGAAGTCCAAAAAGAAGATGGATCATGATTATGAGAAAAGCCACAATGGTCAATGATTTAGTAGATGATATAGCTCTAGGTTCAGCTGAATCCATGCTGTCTACTTGAAATAATCGGGATAACACTTCATTGACTTGAGTTGTACACATAATAAATAGTGTAACCATATGTAGCTCTTAACGAACATCCCACTTATGATTTATTGGATCTTTAAGAGACAAAGGAAACTTCAGTTCTGATGGAGCTACTCTCTATCTCTCTCTCTCCAATGAGAATACTGTTTAAAGATATGACATATAGTACAACAAACTCTTAAAATCCATTGCTCTTGTAACATCAAATTATTCATCACAATGTCATATAAATTTCCTTCGTTTTCTGCTCTTAAATTTTTATCTTTTGAGATTTTCACTTCATGCAAGTAAAGTTTGGGAACATGATAGCTATACTCTTCTATTGAATTTTTTGCATGCAACATTTCAATTGTTTCACCTACAAATTGACTGAATATGTAAATTCTTAGAAAGCATCAATCATAAGGAATTTAAGGAGTTCAAATATGCAGGAGTGATACAAAACAAAATGATATGCAGCCGGAAATTAATATGTTGATTATTTTAGACTAAGGTTCCAGTTTTCTCTTCAAAAAATGACACACAAGCAGCATCCACCGAAATGCAATCTAAGACTAGATTTTGACTGAATAAGCCATCAGTTGTATTCTTGAAGTGTATGTAAATACCAAAACAGGAACAGGACTGCAGATGATTAGTAATTAAGGAAGACATTCACTCAGACACGGAACAAATATATGGATCAACCAACTCACCTGTCAACAAAACTAGTTGACGTTGACATGATATAGTCATATATGTAGCTGAAGTTGTACAAAGGTATGCAGCTGAAAGGAGTTAAAGTCGTTGAAGTACATTAGATAACAAAAATTAGACAATAATGACACTATATCAATTACTGCACAAGAGCTAACAGCATGATATAGCTGACCCCAAGTAGTTGGGATTAAGGCTTTGTTGAGATGCGTGACTAACCAAAAAAAAAAATTAATGCTTTTAATCCACTTATCAAACCAGAAACCCTTGAACCAATGAAATATGATGACATAATCAAAATCCTTTTCCTTTTTAAAATAGAAGATTACACTGTCTCACAATCAATGTATAGAATGTCACCCACACAACAATTGATCAAGCAGTCATTAACAAGATCAAACCTCACCTGTCTGAGAGAAAAACAAATCGTTCATTGAAAGGACTCACAAGTGCATGTTCAAGCAGGATGCGCTCTGCCTGTATCATGCTTGCTTCTCCCCAATCTACCTGGATATGAAAAGCATGCACTAAATATTACTAAGCAAAAAAAAAAAAAAAAAAACAAATGCAAAGTAAAAAAAAATCCCAACTTGTTCCATTATGAATCAAATCAACATGTAGACATGGACCAAATAGACCAGAATTCACACAGGTCAGAGACTCAGAACTATCAAAGTCAGGAAAGAACTTCAATAATAAACAAAAATCCCATAGAATTAATTAAAGACAAGGACTCCATTACATCCAAAGCAAAGACTTGCATGCAGCCAGAGCCATATTCTATCGATATGAGCTGATGAACATGGTGGGGCCATAGAAGACAGATGCATTACAGTCCTCTAAGTGCAAGATGGTTTGTGAAATCAGGTGGGGAAGTATACAATGATAAGCAAAACCATTTTGCTCAGCCTTTTATGTCTTTGGAATCGTGGTTTGGATGGTAAAATGATCTTGTGGTCACGCAAGCCATTTATAACATTATCGAGTTAGAGGATGGTCTAGCATCGGTCTGTCATTAATAAAATGTCTTTAACTAAAAAAATTTAAAGCCATGTTAAAAAATAATAATAAAAATAATAAACCCTAAAGTAATTCAAGAAAGGCAAGTGCAATGTCAATTTTGAAACCACAAAGGGACAGACTTTGAACTATGGAACTTAGAAATTAAGCTCGAAGATTCAGACCCCTTCTTGGACTAGTTAGAAATCACCTTCCTGGGTTTAGTTGAGGAAGTAAGTGTGGGTTTCAAATCAATGGAATATCTTTGGGCATGGTATAATTAACATCTTGGCTGTGTAAGAACGATACACACATGGAAGGGGGAAAAGGGAATGTATTAATTTTAACCTCACCAGGGGCGGAACAAGAGGGAAGGGAAGGGAAGGGGGACCATGGCCCTCCTGAATTTTTTGGAAAAATTCTATATATATATATATAAGGGATGCTATTATCAATTGTACCTTACACAAAGTTGCATAAGATGACCTCAATAGGGCCAAATGTAGAGCATGTTTTGAAAAGCTGACCATTAGATTAGATAAACTGCTTAACAATTTCATATTCTCCAAAAATCACAATGGTCCAATGGTCGGTTTTTGACACGTCACTGTGAAAAATTGTGACATTTTTGTTCTTCAAAATATCGCCATTTTTCCTAGCAAGTTTTTTTATAAACCGACCGTTGGATCATTGTGATTTTTTGCGAACATGAAATTGATAAGCAATTCATCTAATTTAACGGTCAATTTTTCAAATTATGCTCTACATTTGGCCCTATTGAGGTCTCTTTAGGTGCACCTTATAATCGCATTCAAGTTATTTTATATATTGTATATATTACACAACCACTCTAAAGACTGGCACCCTTGATATAATAATAAAATTGAAGGAACAAATTAGAATTAAAATTTTGGAAATGGATTGAGGCAGCCGTCGAAAAGAGAGAAGAGAAAGAAGAAAAAGAGAGTACATTAAAGGGAATGTTAAGGAAAGAGAGGGAATTTCGGCTAGGGGCTCACACAAACATCATGCATTTATATTTTTACCTTCCTCATTTAAGGTGAGAACAATTCATTTTTTACAAAATTGTTTTGAGCAAACTTAATCATATATATAACATATATATAATAACCCAAAAAAAGTTTAAAATGAGAGAGCTATACACAATTGAATTTTTAAGGAAAAATAGGTTATTTTGAACTATAGACCACGGACTTTAACAAACTCTTATGGATTATACTGAATTTGGATGGAAATACTATTTAACATTTCGAATTCATGAGTTGAATACTATCATCACCAAATAAATTTGTATAAATTTTATGGTATTGCGATTCTGGTACTAATATTTTGTAAAATTACAATTTTACACATTATAAAAATGGTTATTTTACACCACTCTCATTTATATATATATATATATATATCCCCTACATTAAAATTTTGGCCCCCCTCAAGAAAAAATCTTGGTTCCACCCCTGAACCTCACATATGATAAACATAGTTTTGAAGGTAACAATAGAATGTTTTTGTTTTTGATACTGAATGGTAAAAGTTGTTTGGGCTGTTGTAGTAACCTAAATCTTATGCTAATCACTTAATAGCCAGCAGCAGAAACATATATAGACATTTGCAGCAAAGAAGCCCTAAATGTATGTCAGATATAAACCACAGATAAAACGTAAAGACTGCTCCCACAAAGAAATTCTGCTGAGATTTCAGAAATAACTGCCTAGTAGTTTCAATCCAAGATTTCATGATAGGAACAGTAACCTGTATGCTATCATTAATTTGACGATTCAAAAAGTAGGCTGATCTTGTTGTTGCCTTGTTGAACAGAAAACCAGGCCTAGAGTGAACAAAAATTGAGAATTTATTCTCCTTCTCTCCCTGCAAAATGACAACACAATTTTTTTATATAAACATGAAACCTTTAGCAGCATATAACAGTCACACCAAAGTGCTTTAATATTATTGTGAACCACAAAAATCATAATATCTTTAGGAAAACAAGATTTGATACCAATTGAGCTACAGCTCATTGATACCAAAAAGGTGACTATATTTCAATATCATTGACACGTAGCTTATGCTTGGGGCAAATTGGTGATGCATGGCATATATTGAAGCCTGCCAACAAAACCATCTAGGCCGGAAAATGTGCAGCCTTTTCATTAGATTTGAGTAAGTTTTTACTGGTAAGGCATTAGTCTTACATGATATATTAAAATTATATACTATGCAATTAATCAATATCAGTTTAAATTAATATTTCACAATGTAATCTATGTCAATTCAATATATTTTCCAGCCATAAAATCTACAAGCTTCATCCTTGCACAATACATATATACTAGTTCACTTGGAAAAAACCAAACAGACATCTTTTTGGGTGGACAACATTTATCATTACCAAAAGCACATCTAAACAGACCTTTTAACTAATTACCAGTTGTCAGTCACCCAAAAATCATTTTGTTTAAAATGAATAATAATCATAACAGTTCCCCACCACATGGGAAGCACATAATAATATCTATACTTTGCATACAAATTTCAATAGGAATAATAATATAATGATTTATGTTTCAAATGACTAGATTAAATACAGACCTGTTTGGATGTCCCAGAAAAATTGAATTGTTTCATTGTATTCTGCATATATTTTTTGCGAACAATTCCATCATTGTGAATGGAATCAATGGATAATTTTAAGACAATGGAAGCCATCATATAATTAACACAAAAAAAAAAAAAAAATTGAAACCTAAAAGTGATCTCGTACCATTAGTCACAGTGATGGCTCCAATGTATTTTAATTTTTTTTTCTTGTCACATCCAATGTTTTTTAATTGACCCATGCAAGGTGACGAATTAGTGCCATCAATAGTCAATACTATGTAAAAAACAATAGGACTACTCGCCACTCAATTTCCAAGAACAACCAAACAGGCCCAAAGTAAAAATAATAAATAAATAAATAAACATTTCATAGTAATAAAATTAAATGAGCTCAAAACAATTTCCTTAAAAGAAAAAGAAAAAAAAATTAAAGCCTAGAAAGAGCAATTTAATGAAATATACCTGAAAGAATGCATCCCAAACCATGTCCAAAGGAAGCCGATTTCGCGCTATAAAGAGAAATGCGATTTTGGGTCTTTGAACAAACGGAGAAGGCAACGACGCCAATTTCAGAATTCGACTGTACTGAGTCTGCATCAACACTAAGCTTCCAAAACAGAAGCACAGCAATAGCATTACAAAAAGCTTCCTCTTCCATTTGTGGTGAGACTTTTGTTGTCCCGTTACCCTTCGCTTCATTTATTATCACCTTCAATTATAAGTGTTCGATCATAGCTCCAAATTTAGGGTTTAGAATCGAGTATCTTGCGTCGAAATTCGAGTACACTAAACGCTTCGATTAAGAGGGGGAAGCTCATACGAAAGCTCGAAGCTCTAAGCTCTCTGTTTAAGCCTTCTCCTCACGAGATTGAGCTCATTTACATCTCTCTCTGTTTCTAATTCTCCCTCTAAACTCTCTAACTTTGACTTTTGAATGTGAATTCTCTCTCTCTAACTTCTCGAGTTTCGGATGCGAATTCTATCTCTTTCTAAGCTCTACAACTTTAAATGCAAATTCTCCCCCTCTCTCTCTCTAAATTCTCTATCTAAAAACTTACCAAAGACGAAGTTGCAGGTGGAGGACATATATTTTCGTTTGAAGATCCAGGCAGATCCAAGAATGTGAAAATTACTATATATATAAGTAATAGATTGAGTGCTTGAAACTCCAAGAGATATTCTCGGATTCGAAGAGGGAATTGCAACGACAACGAGAAAAAATTATAGGGAATTATAGAGCGAGAAGCTTGTGATGAAACAGGGACGGTGAACTTGTGTAGTCTGCCTTGTTCGAGACTCTCGTGCAACTTGAGTCTTTCACTACAGAGTACAGACACTGTGGGGGGAGAGAGAGAGAGAGAGAGAGAGATGGCTTGGGAAGTGAGCTTCCTCCTGTAGTGTCTGTATTTGCGTGAGCTGCAGGCCATCAGATCCCACTTTTATGATGCGAGATGGTGCACCCTCAGCGGCTTAATTGTGACCCCTTTTTTTCACTGCTGATGCTGAAAATACAAATTTCACTTTACTTTCTTTTCTCTTCTTTTCTTTTCCTTTCCTTTCATCACATATTTTACCGGAAAAATCTCCTTCAATGCATTAAGTATAGGAGAAGCCAAAGGGCCCGTTTGGAAACAGAAGCAGGAGTAGAAGTGAAAGAGAAGCAGAATCTAAAGAAGCAGAATCAGAAGTCAGTTGCGTTTGAATACTCTATTTTAAAGTGCTTTTGGCACTAGAAGTGCTTTTACTGCCTGTTTGGATATCATATGAAGAAGTTGCTTTTAAATAAATTGACACAATTACCCTTGGCAATAAAATTAATAATAATTTTATTTATAATTATAAATAAATATAATATAAATAATATAAATATAGCTAATAATAAAATAATAAATAATATTTTATTTAAAATTTAAAATATTAATATAAAAGGTAAGTGTAAAGGTTTATAAATATTAATATAAAAGTGATTTAAGGGTGGGACATGGAAGGAATAAATTTTGTTGGAGTTAATTATTAAAGAGCAAAATGGGTATTTCAATAATAAAGTTTCTAAAAGCAGAAGAGCTTCTCCGAGAATCGGGTCTCCACCGGCTTCAAGCAGAATCACATTTTCTGCTGTTTTTTTTTGTGTGGGGCCCACTGCTTCTGAAGTTGCCAAACAGGACAGCTTGTGCTTGTGAAGCCCACAAGCAGCTTTTGCTGCTTCTGATTGTCTATCCAATCAGCCACAAAGTCATTTCTTACCATTTATCAAATGCATGTAAAATTGTGTTTGTTCAAAGCCTTTTTTGACTAGCTATAATAAAAATGGCATATAAGTACACTGAAAAAAATGTACATTGCCTCGTATTACATGCACGATGCTATACTATCCATCGTATGAGTAATATTTTCCATGCATATATATAAGCTTGTTAGTTAAGCTTTCCACATGGGATTTGAGTGGCAATTGGATCATATGAGCCATGTATCCTACAGTAGTTGTTTGTTTGAGTACATGCTTCCATTCTCACTACTACTTTTATTATCTCTCTTATCTAGCATAATCAAATAACAAATATAACAACATCATCTCAACACAAGATGCTAATATGTTAATTAATATAAATATTAACGTAATATATCGATTATTATTATTATTACTATTGATATTATCGCATCACTTTTCTAATCTCAAAAAGATAAAAAGATAAAAAAAAAATAATAATAATAATTGTAATGCCAAATAAATTTTTAAAAACAAAAGCAAAAACAAAAGAATTAAAAACACTGGTAATACATAAATGATCCATTGGGGTCCAGATCCCGTTTGGATAAATATGGTCCACTGCTCATTGGGATAGTTGGGATAGGTATTTTGAAAAATCGACCGTTGGATTAGATACTCCTGTTACGTACGTCATGTCTGCCAAAAATCACAGTGATCCAACGGTTGGTTCATGATAAAACTGTCTGTGAAAAAAACTGACACTTAAAGAACGATAAAATGTCAGTTTTTTTCACAGTCAGTTTTCTCATAAACCAATCGTTGGATCACTGTGATTTTTGGCAAACATGACATACGTAATAGGAGTATCTAATTCAACGGTTGATTTTTCAAAATACCTGTCCCAACTATCCCAATGAGGAGTGGACCGTATTTATCCAAATGGGGTTTGGATCCCAATGGATCATATATATATATATATATATATATATATATATATATTGCTTATGGCAGTCTCGTGGCGTGCTGTTGAGACTTGAACAAAATCAAGCAAATTAAGATTCAAAAACATGAAAGGAACAGAAGAACTACCATTGCACCGACATGTTACAATATGAGATATTCATTGGGACACTTCACACTTGATTATAAATATTATACCAATAAGAATAGGCAGTTGTGGAATTTTAAGAGCAAAGAAATGCACCGACTGGGTAGAGTGGGGATGGTTGTCATCGATCTGTAATCTCTCTACCATCCATTCATGTTTTAACAACCATAAAGCCCCACTATCCTCCTTTACTTTCTCTTTAATTTAATACATTTAAATAACAACAACAACAAAATAATAATATTATATAACAATAATACTACCAATAATTATAATGTTTAATTTGCCACCAATTAATTATAAGTGCCCATAATAATAATAATAATACTACCAACCTTTCTCCTTAAGATCATCAAGCCAATAATGTTTTAATATAATTGGTCATTTTAAGATAGCCTTAGTTTGTGACGATTAGTCTCTCGTTCATAATACCAAAATTAGGGTTCGCTTCAGCCCATTCCTGGTCTATAGCAATAGAGGTCTAGGCGTAAGGCCCCCTCAAAAAAAGCCCCTTAAATTTCTTTTTAAACTCACCTCTCTCTCTCTCTCTCTCTCTCTCTCTCTCTCTCCTTGACAAATCCATATCACATTCTTTTTTATTTTTTATAGGCCCCCATGAACTACATTTATGGAAATATAGTTTATTCATTTTAATGGAATATACATATGATAATTGATTGTTGCGGTATAGTTGTAACCAGTTAAGTAAAGCTTAGGATAAATTAACGTCCTAAAGTCTTACATGTTTTTTTTTTTTTTTTTGTTAGTAAGTAATGGTACTCTATTTTAAGAATTCGCCTAAGACTCCCAAAATCTCAAGAACTGCTCTGATTGGCTTTACCCTATTGGAACTTAACTAGCTCGAACATGCATCCACTATAGCAAAAAATTTCTAAGCCATCAGCTAGATAGCATTGTAAATTTCGTTCCAAATAGTTATTAACTTTTATTTTTAATCAGTAGTATAAAGGAATTTCGAAAAATACTAGTAATAGACTAATATAAAAATGATTTATTACAAGATGGGCACTTATTTTTAAGTTAAAAGTGATTTATTATGGGTTGGTGACTTGATAGAGCTCAACCCGAAATTGATTTAGCCTCTGAAAAGGTAATTTGAGCATTCAAAAAGTCATTCTGGACCCGAATTCCATTATACCACTGGCGTGTCCCAAGTTGCATGTGCTCACATGTGATTCATGTGAAGGCAAAATCAAACTCCCAAACTCCACCTTGGATGTGGTCATTTAATGAGTCCGGATTTGCTGGTGAGCACCACTTTGCTCACTAGGTGGTGAGCAGCCATTGGGTGTGTGACACGCATGCATTTGAGGCAATCTAAAGGCTGAGTTTCAAAACACAATTTCAAATGTCGTTTTAGGCTAAAAAATCAAAGTTAACGGAGTTGGAGGAGCGTTAACTCTCCCAAATTTTATCTGCAATAGTCGACTATCTCCCTTCTTTTTCATTCCTCTGATTTTGGGCTATCTGCACATTTGAAAATCATAACAAAGCATTAATGATGGGTTTGATGGTTGGCTCAGAGAAAGGGGAAGAAAAGCATATCAGAGAGAAAGAGGAAGAAATTGCTCCATCCTATCAACGCGGTGTCGTGCAATCCGACGGCTGCAATGTCTCATTTTCTGTCCGACGATCCGGCAAAGCCGTCTCTCTCTCTCTCACTCCCTCTCTTTCTCTCTCTTGGACTCAGACCTACGATTCTTCCATGATCATCTTCCTTCTCCACCTTTTTTTGTGCTCCGGCGACGGCAATTTGTGATCTGATGACGGGTTATGAGATTTATGGGTTTTAGATCCTTGGGAATGGGTTTGGATCTGGTGAATGATTTCAGGAACACAGATTGCTTTCAGCTTCAGCACCTCCAAAGCCTTCTCTGCATCAACCCCCATTTAAATATTTTCAAAATCCTTATGAATCTCCCATCCAACATCCGCACAGACCCATCATTCCTTGATAACTTTCAATTCATGGGAAAGCTTTGGGTGTCATCTCTTGGACTAGATAACCGGAACATTTGGACAATCTCACTTTCTACTCCGATCAAACATATAAAGTTTTATTAAAAGAAAAAAAAATTACTGGAAGTTTTAAATGAGTAGAAAACAAAATCAAAATGGTAGATCCCACCTTTTTCTTTGGGAGTTGAGGTGGGTTATGAGATTTTTGGGTTTTAGATCGTTGGGAATAGGTTTGGATCTGGTGAATGGTTTCAAAAACAGAGATTGTGAGCATGTATCTCACTGATACCAGTCTTTGGGTTTGAGGGTTGAAGAAGAAGAGAACCCTCTATGGATCGGGGCAGATTTTGGATCGGAACAGAGATTTTGAGAAATCTGCGTTTAACGCCGTTGAAGGGTTGGTTTTATACCGAAACGGCAGCTTAATTGTGAGTTTTGCATCCCAACTGTTAGATCTCTTTTTTTGCATGCGTATCGCCCATCCAAGGCCTGCTCACCACCTAGTGAGCAAAGTGATGCTCACCAGGAAATTCG
Organism: Hamamelis virginiana; assembly: GCA_017140935.1. NCBI lineage: Eukaryota > Viridiplantae > Streptophyta > Magnoliopsida > Saxifragales > Hamamelidaceae > Hamamelis > Hamamelis virginiana. The sequence goes on from JAESVK010001230.1 coordinate 296,982, forward strand.
GACTCGTCATTTAATTTGTTCTGTTGCCATTTATAAGAGTTATTTCCTAAATTTAAAATATTTTTTGATTGAGAATCAATTTGATTGATTTTTATTTTAGTATTATTTAGTACGATTTTTTTATTTTTTTAAAATTAATCTTATTCAAAAATTTAAAAATAAATACAATTTTAATTTTTCAAACTAGGTGTAAACTAATTTATACAAAAATTAAAAGATCAAGACTAATCCTTTTCAAAGTTTCTAAACGGCCATTTAGTATTAATTAGGTGGCGTTTGGCGTAGGTTCTTACAAATAGAAGTCAATTTTGGAGAAATAATTTTTGAGATGGACTTTCTAAAAAGTCATTTAAAAAAAATAGAGTTTGAAATATACAAATTCTAAAAGTCCTTTTGGGTATAAAAGTGTGAAAATTATTCTTCCGGTAATGTGGATTTTTAAAAGCACTTATTTTTTCTTCAAAAATGACTTTTGAGACTAGAAAGTCTATTCGGAGCCTCGCAAAAATTACCCCAAAAATTTAAATCTTGATGGGCGTCCAGCGGTTATCAAAACGGATCGTTTTCTAACGAGGCAATAGAAACGACACCGTTTGAAGGGGAATTATTATGTTGCCTTCTTCGCAGATGCCCAGTCGACATGTTGGTGAATTTACCAGAGACTGCCATCGAAGTCTATTTCAGGTATGGCATTTTCTTCATCTTTAATCTTATTCTTCTCATCTGTTGTTTTGTTGGCTTTCATATTTTTGAATTTTATGGTTTTGTTCTTATTTAGGATTTTATAGGGTTTATGCTTTAACCATCAGTTTGATTGCCGGGAAAATTTAGGAAAAGTGAAGAACAAATTAAATTTTGATTATGATTTTCTAGGAACAAAGTATTCCTCAACTGTGCCATATAGTTGTGTAAAGCTCAATTAAGTAGAGGGCTTCTTTTTTTTTTTTTCCCTCCGGGCTGTTCCCAAATAGTGAAGTATCTAATGTGTTATATTTTCCTGCATTTTCTCATCAACCAAACGGAGAGACAGGAAAATTCTGGGATTTTATACATAGAAATATATGTGGTTTGAACTGATTTTCCACTTTTTATCTTGCTCTAGACCCTGTAGGAACGCTTAAATTTGAGGAATAGATGCACTGTTTGGTTGGAATTTTGAAAGTACTGTCTTGATTCAAGCAAAGTTTTCAGAGGAACTGAAGCCTTTCGAATTCACAAATTTTATATTTAAAATATTATTAAAAAAGTAAAAAAAAAAAAAAAAAAAACATAATAGTAAAATTTATTACAAAAAAATAAAATAAATAGAGAGGTATAATTATTTTCAAACATTTTAGCCTAAGTTATATTTTTTAATATTTTATCTTTTGCTTTTATGTTTCAAGCTTTCAGCTGACTTTGCCATTAGTTATTTTTATTATTATTTGGAAAAATGGATTCCTTCAGAGAAGTGATTGAAATTTTAAGGTGCAGTAGCAGAGATGTCAATGGAGTCATCGTGTATCCCTTCTCAGTTTACTGTTAAAAGGTACTTTACTACACCCATCTTTTTTGTTAAAATTTAATCCATGCAATGCTAAAGTAGAAACAAAAAAAGGGTCCATTTTTAGCTCCATTTCTTGCCACTCATTCAGTTTCTGGTTTCTTTGAATTTGAGTGTTAAAAGAATTTTTATTGGATCAATATCAATGAACTCTTGGTGGGCTTCTATGAGATTCCCAAGTTAAAATATTCTATGCTACAATTGGTGTGTGCGCGTGTGCGTGTGCATGCATTTAGTTGTTGTTTGGGATGTCAATGATTGGTGTTTGTTTTGTTAACGAGATAATCAAAGATCATCAAGAGGTGAAAGTGGAAGAAATCCTGGATGGGATTTTCCTAGATCAGTAAAATTACAGAGAGATTGCACAAAAAGCGGATATTTATCAACAAAGTTGTGTTTGGCTTCTGGAAATGGAGGATTTAGAGAGAAGCCACATAGGGTGGGAGAAAGAGATGGTGTGATCATTGTCGACCATGGATCGCGTCGTAAAGAGTCCAATCTCATGCTAAGTAAGCTAAACTAAATTCTTTTAGCTCATTTTTTTTTATCTGATTGTGAATAGTGATGATTTTGGTTTTTCAAGTCAAAGTTGGTTTAGTTGTAGGATATGGAGCTCATACTTTCAACTTTTATGCTTTTCAGATGAGTTTGTGGGGATGTTTAGAGATAAAACTGGTTACCCAATTGTAGAGCCTGCCCATATGGTAAAACATTCTCTTATCCTCTGTACTGAAGAAAAGAAAATTTAAAATTTTGGATCTTATTTATTTTTTTATTTTTTTGTTGTCTTGGTTACTTAGGTGGTTTTGAAATCCTCAAAGGTTGTAGGTTCCAAATTGTTATGCTCTTATGATTGTTTTCTTTTTTCCTTTTTTGTTTTCTTTTTTCCAAGTTGTAGGTTCCATGCGTAGCCAGCCTATATTTTTACATGCATTAACACTCCCAAACCAAACACACCTCCTTCCCCCCTCCCCTCATACCCAAAAAAAATAGCAAAAAATATGAAGAAGACACAGTAAATTTGTGAAATTTTTGTATCAGTTTCAAGACTTTTAGAATGTTTTTTTGTTTCCTACAAATTATCAATATCCATTCTGAGCATCAGAGTAGTGGGAATTTCTAGACTTCCCTGATCTTTTTAAATTTTAATCTTTTTTTGGAAAGGCGGTATCTTTTTAATGTTTTCATACCCTGATTTTAAATATTTAAAAATTGAAAAAACTAAACCATATTCAGTTTGAATGTTCTTCTTTTCTAAAATTAAAAATTTCTAGACTTCCATGCATTCTTGTTTCTCTTTATGATTTCATGTCTTGGAATCAAATTCTTATTTGCCCATTATTTGTTAATATGAGTAGGAGTTGGCAGAACCATCAATAAGAGATGCATTCAGTTCGTGTGTTCAACAAGGTGCAAATCGTGTAATTGTAAGCCCATTTTTTCTCTTTCCTGGACGACATTGGCACCAGGTAAGTTGTTATAACATTCTCTGGTAACTTGAGAATGAATTTATTGTGTATTATCTATGAGTAGTAGATTTTTGTTTAATTGTCCACAAATAATTTGAAGCCTAGTGAAATGCATTATGACTTGTGACTTTTCTCAGGATATTCCATCCTTAACAGCTGAAGCTGGGAAGGAGCACCCAGGGGTGTCATATATCATAACTGCACCTCTTGGCCTGCACGAGCACCTTGTGGTATGAAGTTCCTTCCTTTCCCTTCTTTTGTTTGTTGTAAACTGTCTGACAAAATTTCCAAAACTTTCCCAAAGTCAAAAATTTTCTCAACTTTATGATTAATATTCTATAGCATAATAATAAATTGCAATTATTCAGATAAACAATGAATATTACAATAGTTGCCTACTTTTATTAATGCGTCCAGTTTGATAGCATATCCCATGATCAAATTCATATGTAAATTTTTTTCCCCTCTTGTTTCCTCACTTTTCTTCTTGAATTTTGTCATTATTAGTACCTTGATCAGGTCATCTGTAAGAAAGATTGCAAGTCGCCCTTTTAGATATTCTCTGACTAATTCCCAGAACCAATTAATTCCAACTTTTCGGATATTTCTCTGATCAATTCCCAGAACCAATTAATTCCAAAATCTTCTTTTATACAGCAGCCATGGCTAAATATTCAGTTGGTTTACAGAAAAAAGAAAAGTACACATGGATTCAATGCTGCATGTTTGCTTTCTAAACCTGGAAGGTTTGGCATTGGTGTATTGCAGGATGTTGTGAATGACAGAATCAAACATTGCTTAAGCCATGTAGCCGGGAATGCAGATGAATGTGCAGTTTGTGCAGGGACAGGGAAATGTCAGGTCTTCCAATAAATTAAACTGCAAAATCAAGAGACCTATGCAGGGTTATCTTACAGTGAGGGGGTATTTCAGCATACAGATCTGGGAATAGCACCATCGGATTGTCCTCAGGTCTTGGGTTTTGATGGGTGTGCTGCTATTTGAAGGGGACCAAGAAAATGGATATTTCTGTTTCAGGCATCACTCGTAAGGATTTTGCCAGCATCAATGAGTAGGACTGTAGGAGCCTAGATGCAACATTCCGGCCTGGCTAACAGGTTTTGAAAGATCAACGCAATCTTTTTTTATCAACCTAGTCTGTTAATCTCTTGCAATAGTTTTTGGAAAGAAATGTTCCAAGTTACGTCTGGATTGTTGCATGTCTCTATTAAAGCATTATTTGTAAGAATTTGTGGTGTTCAATGTGTCAAAACATGAAACGTGCACTTTGAACCTGAAAGTTGTTTGGTTGAAGAATAAAATACAAGCATGTTTTACATAAAATCAACTGCCCTGGGAATTTTTATTGGTGATGGAACAAATACTATGAAACTTGTTTCTTTGATCATTACAAATTGCAATGAGAAACTGTCAATCGATGAAACTGAACTGAGAGCTGGAGACATTCTCACTGCCGCTTCAAATTCATATATCAACCTAATGCATATATCTATGCTGCTTCTTTACATCCCTTTTGTATTTTCATGTCTATATCCCTTCGATTGTTTGTATTGTATATTTATTCCTCATTCCTTCTCTCAGAGCCAGCGATTTCCTTCACCCAATTCCAAATTCTCAAAAACCCCTCCATCTTTAATTTCATACTAGCACTTGCTCGAGCCTCGGCTTGAGCTGGGGTTTCTTCTTCAACCGTTGCTCTTGCTGCTGCAATTCCAGCATCATTTACAGAACAGAATGTCAGCTTAATATCAAAACCACACTAGCCCCTTTAAAAGACAATAATGTGATAGCCATATTTACCATTTCTCTGATGATTTTCAGCTTCCTCCTGTTCTAGTTGCTTGGTGAAGGACTTGGCTGCCACAAACACATTTGCAGGTCTTTCCCATCCTCCTCCAAACACACCATAGCCGTCCTTCAGCTGCGGTCGGATCAAGAACTCGAGCACTGCCAGCTCTTCCCTATCCACCCAATGGATGCAGTTTACTGGGCATGAATCAACTGATACCTGTGTAGAAGATAACAAGAGTTGTAACTAAAAACATGGAAGTTATGACCAGCATTTGCGATTTTACATGGTCTATTGTGACACACATTATACCTGAATTTTTTGTTCTTCGTCTCCGTATTGAACTTTAACGCGCGCGCATCCGAGAGCTTCATCCATTGTGAATGTGTTGCTTGCATGGTGCACACATTCTCTGCAACCTGCCAACAGCCCAAATTCAAATAGAGAATTCCCCATTCTACATTCTACCATAATTAAGTTTTTTTTTTAAAAAAAAGGGTTACAGATGCCATCTGGGTCATATAATAACTGGATTCAAATTCCCATTGAGACGCCTGTTTTCGTCTTATTAACCTACTAACTATATAAAATGATTGTGTATGAGTTTGGGATTTGAACCTCGACCCTGCCTCATACCCCTAGACTGGGTTCAAATTCCGGTTGAGATACCTGTCTGACTATATAAAATGATTGTATATGAGTTTCTTGTTCGGTTCCTCTTCTCTTCTTTGAAGAGGAAAGTAGGAAGTTTGAATCTTGATCTCTCCAATTGAAACACCTGTTTTTATCTTATTAACCTGTAACTTATATAAAATGATTGTATATGAGTTTCTTGCCAGATACCTCTTTCCCTCTTTGAAGAGCAAAGTTGAGGATTCGAATCTTGATCCCGCCTCATGTCCTAGACTGAGTTCACCAAATTCCAATTGAGACACTCGTCTTTGTCTTACTAACCTATAACTACATAAAATGATTGTATCTGAGTTTCCAATCTCAAATTTCCTCCTCTCTCTTTGAAGAGGGAAGTTGGCTAGTTCGACTCTCAATCTGTCTTATTAAAAAATTGGGTGCGAGAACTTAACGAATGGGATTAGGTGCAGGGATATACAATTTTCCCTTTCTTTGGGTTAGGGTAGACATCTATCCCTCCTCTGCTCCTATCCCTATACTAACAAATGAATATTGATATGCTTTCATAGGTTCGAATAAAGTGAGAATATTTGAATAATGGGGGCTTGGTCCCAATATTCTAGTCTTCTATGTGTATTTTGGAGGGGACATGGTAATGAGTAATAATGACCTATGCAAGCATTCTCATCAACAAACAGAGCATTGGGTCTGAATGGCCCTCTCCATGTACTGGAGCCCAAGCCAGAGAAGTTCTTCCCGAACCCTGCTCTCACTTTTCCAATGGAAGCATCATACTCTCTTCTCAGATCCTCCTTCACCAGCACCTGGTAGGCCTCATTCAGCTGTAAAGTATACTCATGACCCTGAAACAAAGCCCACAAGTTCAAAGTTACAGAATGGGATGTGAACTGCCGCATTCATGTGCTAATTCATAACTCATTGAGCTTAATTTGGGAAAAAGAAAAAAAAAGAAAAAGAAAAAAGAGTCGGACAGAAATGACCTGGTGGCCTGCAATATCAGGGTGATGCTTCTTCTGTAACTTCCTATAAGCTTCTTTAATTTCCCGAGGATTTGAATCAACTGTAACTCCAAGCAACTCATAGTAATCCTTCTCTTTCCTTGCACTTTCCCCTACCCTTCTGCTACTACATCTGATCACTCTGTATTTCTGCTGCCATCTTCATAAACAAACACAATAACAATATATATATATATATATATATATATAGAGAGAGAGAGAGAGAGAGAGAGAGAGAGTTTTAGTGAGAGCATCTTTTTTTACCAGAAACTGTTACAATTTGAACTTAATTTGATTGAATTTACCTGGAGATGGGCTTGTTTAGATCAAAATGGGTTGGAGCGTGGGCAGGTTTTGGCAGGGAGAAGTGGTAAATTGAGGCTACTGAGAGTGTCATGTTGCTATTGGTTTTAGGTCTGACAGGTTCCCAAACACTGAATCTTTTAGAGAGAATATATATTCAGTGTGGACTCTGGAGGGATATTTTCTGTGTTCTTTGGTAAGCACTAAGCAGTCTATAGAAGAAGATTGAATCTGGATATTTCAAGATGGGTCCGGCTACGATGAGGGCGCCCTCATTCTCCATCTGTGAGCTCTCTCATTTTTATACTCCCATCTCGGTTTGGCTAATAGTTTATTATTTTCTTTCTAACATGTTTGAAATGTGTCTTATGCATTTTCATGTATTATATTGATTATTTTAAAATGAAAAATTATTTTATACTTGTCATACAATATACATGCACAGAAATGATCCTATCAGCGCGAGTCAGTATGAAATTCGTAAATGATCGTGGGATGCATATTTTAAAAAACTGACAGTTGGTTTGGATACTATGCATATATATGTCAGGCATGTCAAAAATTACAGTAATCCAACGGTTAGTTTTCAAATATATCACTGAAAAAAACTATGGCAGTATTTAAGGGTGAGATTTTTTCACGGTCTGTATTTTAATATTTGAGAAGTTCAGCAACGCTCCCTGTCCCTTCCTGCATCCTAGCTTTTTTCTTACAAGATATTTGAGGGTTTTCTCATCTACAGCGAAGCCCCACGTCTAGTACGTTTCAGTATCCAATAAAAAATAGCCATGTCGCGCTCAAGAGGTTTAAATCATCCGATTCATCCGAATTGTTCATCAGTCATTGTGAATGTCAGCTCATTACGACGTCGCGTTCTTCTAGATTCACAAACGACTCCGTTTAACCACGAATAGGTAGGCATAAGCCCACCAAATTAAACGACGTCGTTTTTCTCATATTCAATAGATTTTAAAAATAAAAATATTTATTTATTTATTTTATTTTTTAAAATAATATTCTGTTTTCTGATTCTCAAATTCTAGGATACCAAACGCGCCATTTGAGCTCTTAAGGGTTTCTTGGAGATGGTAGTGATGGGAAAATGGCTCTTACGGGAAAATTTCTACAGCCGATTAGGGCATCTCTTACTGTAACGAGCTCTCCTTGTTCAAACACTACATGTAAGTCTGATTTATATGTATACAAGGCATCGTTCGGTTAGCAATTTCGAAGTACTTTCTTGCTTTTGGAAGCAAAAATTACATTGAGGCTGACTTGTTTTATGAGTTGTAGTAGAACTTGAATCCTTACCAAATTACGAAGTGTCTGTGTTTACAAGTTAAAACCATTTGTGCAGTTTGTGGCAAATTTGAACCTTTAAAGGCATGGATGAGGGGCCTTGAACCTGTACTCCACAACCGCTCGTCAAGATTTCGGTTTGAATTAAATACACAAAGACGATTTTTGAAGAATTTCTCTTTATCAGGCAAGTTAGTGTGCATGTTTACTTCCATTGGTTGCAATAAATTTTATTTTAAATGTTCTATAGATGGGTTCAATCTTATTTTCAAGGTACAGAGCTTCTTGTGAAATTTCTGGTTGTGTGTGTGTATATATATATATGTATGTATGTATGTAAGTTGATTTAAATGTTGTAATTTTGTTATTTAAGCTTCTTATCGAAGCACAGAGCTTAGTTTAAAAGCTTTGCTAGTAACAGGTTTTCCTTTCTGTTACCAGTTGCAAAATCAATATAAGATGTTATAATATAATGGTTTGATTTCATTTTTAAGGCGTGAAACTATGTGCAATTGTTTACACTGTCTATTTATGCCCCTCTCTGTATATAAACTGGTCTTTAAATCCTAATTTTTAAAGTATGTTCATACCTACATAAATGTCTTGATGGTAGGATTCATAATTTAGATAATGTGTCGCTTACATTTTGCTTTAATCTTCGTTTTGGGTCCATCACCAAACAAATGATCAGTACTTTGATGGATTTGTTTTTGGATTCACCAATGCACATGATTAGAGATGTATGTGTTTCCGTTTGCACACAAATTGGCCTTCGCGGTGTACGCGGGCGTGCCAGAACCAAATCGGTTCAAATAAAAGCCAATCCTTTTGACCCCGGGCACCGATTGATCAGAGGAAAGCCAAGAAATCAATCAAATTGATTTTCGACCGATCAATAAGCCACCTAAAAATCAAGGATGGATGAACGAATGATAGGCGATTGTGAAAGGGTTGGGTTCTTCCCTTTATTAGGGTTCTTTTTGCCTATGACGAATCAATAGGACTTTAACATAAAATTAAAGAATGAAACGAAGAATGTAGAAGAGATAAAATGAACTGCAATTAAACTAAATGAATTTAAAAGCAATATAACAGCAAGCTAATTTAATTAAAGTAAGAGCAGACTAACTTAACTAAAGTAAGCAAGCTATTCTATGGAAATTGCAGTAAATTACCATGAATTGAAGAACAATTACAGCTAAGAAATTGAAAAGCAAATGCTGAAATTGAAGTGCTAGAAGCTAGATAAACTAGAAATTGAAGTAGTGTTGGTGACGTTGAGTTGTGTTCTTCAAGCCTTCACGTCTGGTATTTATGGACAAAACCTCAAAGCTGCTGGCCCTGTCTCTTCACGTTCATGCATGCTCAATCGTGGTTGTTGTGCTCCTAATTTGATGTTACCACATCCCTTAAAATAGGGAGAAGTTGCTGCCTCATTTGACTCAGTCTAGTAACTGATTTGCTGGACTTCTTCACGTGGGCTTCTGCTGATTTGGTGCTCGTCTGATGTTAATCTGGTGCTCATCTAGTCTAAGCACTTGTACTAACTTTGCTGATTTAGAATTCTGGTCCTTCATCCGTATTTGGACTTTGCTGCATTTGGCTTTCATTTGAGCTTGGTAGCAACTTGTATAACTTTGTTGGACTTCAATTCTTTGTGGCCCAATTAATGAGCCCACTCAGAATTTACCCAGCCCATTTTATTCTTGGCCCAACAGTTTCTAATGATTGTACATGGTAAAATTTATTATCCAATGACCCAGTTGCTTATCTTCTTTTGCACCTACAGCTCTCCACCTTTGGGGATAATGAAATTCAATTTTTATGGGTATTATTTATTCTTATTTTTTTGAAAAATTGGGTCAAATTAGGATGTGTATGTATGTGTTTACAAATTATGATTATAATTATTATTTTATTTTTCAGAAATTGTTTGTGGTGCATTACCATTTTTTTTTCCTTAGGTTGGAATTTTGGTGGGTAGCCATCGAAATGGAAATGTTAACATTTGTGATTTGTACAAGGGAGGCAAGAAAATTTGGTTTGTCTGATTCACCTGTGGAGGACTTTTCTAGTGTTATTAATTGAGCTAATAGTTTTATCGAGCCCCATGTAAATGTCTTCATGTGGTGTAAGAAATTTCAGATTTGCCATTTATTCTAGTACTATTTTCCCTTGGGTGCATAGGTCAGCTAATATGGAGTGAATCACAAGTTAGAACTGACTTCTATCATTTTTTTCATCCAATTGTGGCATGAAAAAGGCTTCACCATCTAGACTTGTTTATATGGTTACTTTATAAAGGTCAACATCGATTACTTTTTTGAGATTTGACTTTTTGTATGAACTAATGTTGAAACATGTGTCTTGCTCGTGGCAATATAGGCGTCATTATGTTGTTGAATGTTAAAATGTATTCCTTTCCTTTTTCTTAAATAGTCATTGAAATGTTGGTATTCTTTCAGGAAGCAAATTTTGTAGGGCAAGTATTATTGGTGTGGCAGCTGAATGTGGGTTGATCTACCTTTCGCCACTCATTGCATATGCTATGGATGGTGAGCAAACACTTCGGCTCATACCATGTGTTCCAAACTTCATAATTACTTAAATTTTAAAGTTTTAGTATCTTTTGAAGACATACTGTAAATAATCTGTCACTTTAAAAATTTAATAATGCAGGTCATGATATATTGGTGGATGATCATAATGTAAACTCATGTGGTGCCTCTGACCTGGAAGAAGATACACGTGCCTTCTGGGCTTTTGCAAGGAAATTCTGGCTGCCTGTCATTTTCTTTGTTACCGTATTGATGAACTGGGATCATCCTATTACACTTGTGATTAAAGTTGTTCTTTTTCTCCTCAGCACCAAGCCCAGTCCTTTCTCAGTTTACCTTTTTGTTGAAGAGGTCAGGAAGGATCAAATCTTATTTTGCTGCAAGTATCAACTTAACAAGAATCCTAATCCTGGGCTCTGTGAAGCCTAAACCAATGTTGCATAATGTATCCATGTCCTGGTGTCTGTCAGTTGGCTGAACACACACACACACACACACACACACACACACACACACAGAGAGAGAGAGAGAGAGAGAGAGAGAGAGTATCAACTAAGTACATATGTACATGTACATATATACAAAGATGCTATTATCAGGTCGACCTGATGCAAAGTTGAGTCAGGTCACCTCCATATGGCCAGTTTCTGAAGAGATTTTGTAAAGCTGACCGTTGGATTAAATACTCCTCTTCTGTATGTCATGCGTGCAAAAAATTACAGTGCTCCGACGGTTGGTTTTTGAAAAAACTGTCTGTAAAAAAATAGTGATATTTTAAAGAACAAATAAGTTGCATATTTTCACAATGACATTTTTTCAAAAACCTACTGTTGGATCACTGTGGTTTTTTGCAGGCATGACATGCAGGAGATGAGTATCTAATCCAATGGTCGGTTTTACAAAATCCCATCTGAAACTTGCTATATGGAGGTGACCTAATGCAACTTTGCATCAAGTCGACCTAATAATAGCATCTTTGTATATATGTACATGTACATATGTCCCCGATTGTGTGCACATATTCTGAAAGTTAGCATGAGGCCTTCAATTGATTGTGGGATGTGTATTTTGAATACTATCCGCTTGATTATTTACTCTTGTTATGGATGTCACATATGCCAAAAATCATAGTGATTCGATGTCAGCATCTCAAAATACAGACGGTGAAAAATTCTGACCGCCAAAACTGTCGCAATTTTTCTTAGTGACATATGTGAGAAACCAACTTCGATTACTGTGATTTTTGGCATGCGTGACATACATATGCATAGTATCTAATCCAACGGTTAGTTTTTCATAATACCTATCCGATAATTACCTAGCAAACTTATACTGACTTTCGCGAAAGTCAGCATATGCTCCTAGGAATATTTATGTTCCTATCCAATCCATATATATATATATATATACAAAAATGATCCAGTCAGCATATGCTTATATAACCTTATGTAAGCATGAAGCTAATGGATGATTGTGAGATACATGTTTCGAAAAACTATCCGTTGGATTGGATAATATACTTATGTATGTCATGCATGCCAAAAATCACAGTGATGCAACTGTTGATTCCTCAGAAATGTCACTGAGAAAAACTGTGATAGTTTTAAACGGTCGGAGTTTTTCCGGTATATATTTTGAGACGTTTACATTAGATCATTGTGAATTTTGGCACGTTTGATATCCATAAGCAAAATATTTAATCCAATGGTCAGTTTTTCAAAATATGCATCGTACAAATATCAATTAGGTTCATGCTTACTTAAGATATATAAGCATATGCTGGCTAGATCAGGACTGTATATATATATATATATATATATATGAATCTGTGGACAGATTGAAAACAACTCTATAAGTTATATTGAACTAATGTGAAACTCTTCATTCATAATTGTTCCATATATGGATCGGGACTGTATGTATATATGGATCTTGCTGAAATCCTCATTATTAATATTAATATTGTTGTTATTGTTGTTATTTTTATTATAATTATCAAGAGTCAAGACACATTGTTGTGCAAACTTCTATACACTAATATGTGTACAATGTAAATGGCTGATATGGATGTAATAGAATTATGGAAACCCAATTGACAACAGTGATCACTGGACCAGTATTTTCTGATTTCGCAGTTTTTTCTTGGTTGAGATTTTTCTGATATACTTTACTTCGCCAGTTTCATGCATGTTTATTTTGTTTATGTTATGTTTCCGTAGATATGTAAGTGCTAAATTGATTTGAAAATAGAAACAACTTTAGTTTATGCGGTTGTTAAATGTGAAGTAGTTGTTAAGTGCGATTTTGAATGAGTAGTGGAAACCATAAATGGTTGTAGCACGTGTAGTGAAAGAATGCTGGGTCAAAACCCTCAATCTCAAATTGCGAAGACAATGTCTTCTTGTTGAGCTATCAGCTTGAAACCCAAAGCTGTTCTTTGTTATTGGTTGTTTCTGCAATTTTGGTCTCAGTGAACACAAATTAAATTGAACTATGTTAAACACTATGCCAGCCTAACTTGTAAGAGGGGTAAATTTATATCTCATTCTTATATGCGTCAAAGGTAGAGGAGCATTACTGACCAATAGAAATCCTTGTGTGCATGAATATTCTTTACAAGTTTTTAACTTTGAATTGTAAACATTTGCAGTTGCGCCAGCAATCTATGCTTCAAGAGCCTTACTTGTACAAATTAAAGGTGAGTGAATGCTGCAATACATGCTTAGAGATTCAACAAAAGATCTCTAGTTTTCTGCAAATATTATATTTAGTACTGTTGTAATTGAATGTTTGTTCTGAAAAGAAGAAATTAGCATCACTTAGTGCTCATTTTTTGGCCACCTAGGAGGGTTTACTTGTCATATGCAGTCTCCTGGTTATAGATTGGAGTTGGACCCACAATTTGAGATTTCTACCCAGGATTTTACCAAATGCTAATCGACTGTTTGAGTGCATTTGGTTCTCCCATAGTCCCATGTGAGTTGAATTGTTTCATTTTGCTTTGCATATAATTTTTATGAACAAATCAATTACAATAGTTCCATTCAGACAACCAAACAAGCCATTAGTGTATACATAAGCGGCCCCAAAGAAAGTCATATAGGTCTTTTTTTTTTTTTTTTTCGGATGAAGTTCATCATTTACTGGGGTTACTTTTACCACTACCTGTAATAATTGGTGATCCTTTGATCTGCAGTCATTATATGCCAACAAAGTTGAAGTCAATGATTATAAGCTTCTCTGCCTTGCTAAAGTTGAATTAAGAGATCAAAAGTTCACTTTGGTTGGAATTCTGGGTGGCTGGTGGGCTTTACCACCATCAGCATCTCAGGGATCATTTTCTGTATTTTGGAACAGAGCTCTGAAGAATTATTGAGAATCCAAGGTAACTCAACTGTAATGAAAAAAGAGCTGCAAATCTTTGTTGAACAGTGAACTAGAGGTGTCTCATTGGGTTTCATCTCTCTCTCTCTCTCTCTCTCCAGTAGAACTATGGAACTACCCATGTTTTCTTCTGCAACTTTTTAAAAAAAGTGAAAATCAATGGAAATATTTGCTGATGTCTTGGGTTTTAGACCATTGATATTCTTTGCATTGCCAAGGATACGAGTACGGCTTGTGAAAGAACATTTTTCTTGGGTTCACTTGAGGATATATCTGAAAACCATTTGTGTTTCTTTGCATTTTAAAGTAAATACCATTTTTTTTTTTAATTTCCTTTATATTTTGGTCTTTTACTTCCGGAATATCTTGTTAGGTGACATGTTGATTCTAACAAAATCAATCTTGCCCAATTTTAGTAGGGTTTGGCTAGTGTCTCTTCAAATGGTCTGCTGAAGTCTGAACATTCATAGTGTGCAACAGTGGCTCAAAAGGATGTGGGGTACAAGTGAAGTATCAAGGCTTGCAGACATTCTTGGTGTATTTTTCCCTTTTAATCGACAAGGTACGCAGACATTCTATTATCAAGAACTGTGAGTCTGCCTAAATTGTAATTTATTTATTTATAAATAAATAAACAAACTAATCTTTACAATAATAAAGACCATTTCAGATAATGAACCACAGCTTTCCACAAACAGAGGCTAATTTACATGGTTTTGCAACACATTTCTTCAATCTTCAGTCCTATTTAACCAAATTCAAGGAGGTGGGTTTTTTCGATTTGCCGAATCGATGGAGCTTCAGGTTCCCATGACCGAAAAATCGAGAAATCATATTAGTCAAGTAGGTGGTAATGTTCATTGGCTGAATTAGGATCAAAGGCAGGGAAACAGAAAATGCCACCCCATTGAGGGAAGTAGATGAAGGTGACTGGGAATGTACACAAAATCATCAACAAGCCCATGAGAGAAATGCTTGTTTGCTTTGAGAATTTAGAGCCTGAAAACAGTAACACTTGGGTCACCACTGCCCCAAGTGTCCCTCCACTGCCTGTCATCCCTGATATCACTCCTAGTGACCTGCAATCATATGTTTTTCCAAAAAATAATGTTACATCTATGTATACTAATGAAAAAATAATAATAGTAATGTCACATCTAGTTCAAGGTCGTATCACAAATACTTTAACCTAATCAAAACTTTTGAACATTATATGTTTAAAAAATAAATATTAAAAAAGAAACTGACGGTGGTGAAAGTTATTTTGGATTAATGGTAACTTGTGGTTGCTAGTGGTGCTACTCAATAATCAAACTGACTAAACTTTTTTCTTTTAGGTTAGTTTAGCTATATTTGTTGAAGTTCTCATCTGATGTTAAATTAGAAATTTAAATAATTAATCTTACTTTATTTGGTTTTAGGTTGAAGTATATTATTTATTAGCTTCATGTTAATATAAGCTTTTATATATATATATATATATTTCAATCGTATTGATGAAGTAGATGTGATAGGTGGATACATGGCTAGAGTGGAGTAGGCACCAATGGACTGTCACTGTAGTGTACCCAGGACAACTCTATCTTCTTTTTTTATCATTTCAATCGTGACATCTCACCCTCATCATCCTAGTTGAGTTACGAGAACAAATACAGAAAAGCAAAACACAAAAAATCAAAAGCATGATATAGAAATACAAAAAACATAAATTTCAAATGAATTTTGCTATTTTGATTGATCTACAACTTTTCTTTTTTAATTATTATTTTGACAATAATGAACCTCTCACCTAAGCATTGTCCATAAAAAATAATATATTACTAATAATTAAAAATAAGGTACTGTTTGAATTTATTTTTTTTTAAGTATTTATTTGCTTTTTTAAATTTTATTTAAGAAATTACATAGTGTAAATTTTTTAAAAAGCAAATAAATACCTATAAAAAAACAAATCCAAACGGTGCCTAAGTATTCAATTCTATGTCCTAACGCAACATCTATAACTCTATCACGATAAGTGTTTTAAGAAATAGACAAAATTTGTTGTAAGGGGGTCAATACCCATAAGTTCATAACATGAGTGTTTTAAATCTAATGCATTTTTAATAAAATAAACAGACAAAACTGCCCCTCTAACAACACTCAGTCACCCAACAATTTTAGCCACCTGGCATGGAATAGACTACCACCATTGCCGACGACCTCTGTCGGTACCAACAACCTGTCATCTAAATAGTGTCTTGTTGTGAAGGTACTAATAGTAAACTATCCATAATTAAAATGGTATTTTATTCTTTTAATAGACAAAAATGTGTAAATTAAGAAAAACAATTTAGGGAATGAAGTTTTAATATTCCTTGGGCAATATATATATATAAATATATCACACCTACAATTAGCCTTGGAAGCTTCGTGGTCAAGCATGTGACTCAGTGGGAAAATTTGTGGGACCTGTCACATGTGTATTAGGAAAAAGGATGACAAGTTCAGTAGATCAATGATAGATGGATAGCTTTTAATTTCCCGAAAAAAGGACACCAAGCATTTTGGGCGGCCAAGCTATCTATTTCCTGTCTTGGTGTCCCCTCGATTCATCTCTTTCTCCTTTCTTCTCTTTTTGACCTTTTCATCATCTCTCTTGATACTAGTGATATTTTAAAATACAAAAAATGTCACAATTTTTTACAGTAGTATTTTTTAAAAAGAGGTCGTTGGATCACTACTATGATTTTTGACAGATATAACATTCATAAGAGTTATATCTAATCAATAATTAATTTTTCAAAATATATTTTATATATCCTTATACATGTCATATTTTATAATAAATTTTTGATTAATTGTTATATCTAAATAGTTATTGTTTGGAGGGCGTTCTAACAATTTAGGTAACAAAGATAGTAACCTCATGCTCCCCCCCCCCCCACCCCCCCAACGAAACAAACACAAACACAAACTCCCCACTCCCTCTGTTTTTCTTTTTTTGGTCTAAGGATGTACACTAGTAGAGTTAGCAGTTAGTTGTTAATGGAAAAGTAGGTAACAAATGGACTAAGAATCTTATTCATGAAAAATGGAACCCGGAACATCATCTCATAGAAAGAGAGAGACGTGAACCATGGAGCTAAAACTCTTTGTTGAGTGTTATTAATTTCGCACTTGATTAAAGATAATGACCATCTATTAATAGCAGAAATGATCCGGTCAGCATATGCTTATATAAGTTTATATATATAAGCATGGAGCCCATAAATAATTATGGGATACATATTTTGAAAAATTGAATGTTTAATTAAATATTATATTAATGCATGTCATGTCTATCAAAAATCACAGTAATTCAATCATCGATTTCTTGAAAATAACATTAAGAAAACCTATGAGTTGAATTGAAATATCTAAGTAGATATTCTTTGACGGGGCCTTTTCAAAATTTAGGTAACTGGGAATACTACCTCATCGATGCTTTCCACCCACTACAAAACAAAACAAGAAGCAGACAAAAAGTCTCTCCTTCCTCGCTCTTTTTTCCCAGAAAATAGATCTTTGTTGGGTGTATTAATTCCCTACATGATCAAAGGTCTTTTACTTACGCATGGAACCTACAGAATCACGGAGTCATGGAATTGAATATTCATCTATTTGACACATGCCCAGTTGAGCATAGAAAAATTTGACAATCAACAACTATTGTTAAAATAGATTACACAACATATTTAATCGAATCACTTTCATACTGTATTAAAATAATAATCATACTCACTGCACTATTTGGAATGGGAAAGGTGATCATTATTGATCAACTAGCTTAAATTTCAATCCATTTTATGATAACACTTTAGTAATCAGGCCTCTCAAGAATATGAATTAATTCTGAGTACTTTTCAAAACATGCTGACGCATATATATAGAGAGAGAGAGAGAGTCTGAGGATTTTTTTATATGAGGATTTGGTCTTTTGGCTAATGTAAAATGAGTATTTTGAAAAACAGACCCTTGGATTTAATAATATTCATCTATATGACAGGCATGCCAAAAATTACAGTGATCGGACAACTGATTTCTTAAATACAAACTGTGAAAAAATTAAATACTTATATAATGCTTAATAGTCTGTATTTAAGAAATTGGTGGTTCGAATTACTGTAATTTTTGGCATGGCATGCCTGACATATATAAGAAAAATATTAAATTCATCGGACAGTTTTTCAAAATACCAATTTTATATTGGCCAAAAGGCCAAATTCTCATATAAGGAAGTCTTCACAAGAATAGGAATTATATATATACCAGAAGATTAACTGGGACCTTTGAATGCGGGTGAAATTAAGTAATTAACCCAGATAAATATGAATATGATGTAAAAGAGTTAGTAGAGGATTCTAACCTTTTGGAAACGAAAGGAACCACACCAAATGTCAGGCCAGAAGCAGCTTGTACAAACAAAGAGAATCCACACATCACAATTACAGAACCCCAAAGCGAGTTAACTCGTCCGAGTAAAACACACAACAAGCCAGCCACTGTTTGCACCACCCACAGACTCCACAACCTTCCTCTCATCCCAAACTTTTTCCCCATCTCATCGGAAATCACACCGCCGGCCGGCCGGGAAACAAAATTAGCCAATCCGAAGCTAGCCGCAATCGCTCCGGCCGTCCGAATTTCCACGTTAAATCTATCATAAAAATACTGAGCTATAATATTATCAATCGTTAATTCAACACCAAAACAACACCCATAAATCAAACCCAATATCCACCCTCTGTAATTTTTCAACCCATGAAAAAGAATTCGAAACACATTTTCTCTCTCCTTAGAACGACGCCGTTTGTAATTCCCATCCGGCAAGTCTTTCCCGTACGCTAATACCATAATTGCAGTCACTATTTGAAACAGAGTAGGAATAACAAAAGCAACACGCCATGCAGTAAACGATGGCACGTCATAACTTTTAATGAGAGTGTAAATAAGTGGCATTACAAGCTGAGTCACACCGGCGCCGACATTAGCCCAACCGGAGGCGACGCCGTTGGCGCGGCCGACTACGGAGTTTGAAAACATGGAGCTCATCCAGAATTGGTTAGCCACGAAATTAGCTAAAGACAAACCGATGAGAAAACGAACGAGAATGAAAGATTGAGGAGATGATATAAGAGAAATTGAGATGATAAATGGTGCAGTGAGGAGAGAGAGAGTAGCGGAAGCGATACGTGGGCCGACGAGATCACAAATTGGGCCCATGGCTAGACGAGAGAAAATAGAGCCGACAAAAGAAGCTATACCGGCATTGCTGATATCGGCGTCGGTGAGATTGAGATCGTTGCGAATTATCGCGAGGAGAGGAGGGATGGAGAAGGTGGAGAAGAAGTTGGAGAAGAGAGAGAGCCATGCAAGGTGGAAAGCAAGCATGTGAGGTTTAGATATGGAGAATGGCCGGAATTCTGTGGCTTTGTGATCGGCGTCGACCGGTAAAGTGAAGAGTGGTTCTTCTTTGGTGGAATTAATGGGTTCCATTGAATATTAATGGGTGAGTTTGGGTTTGTGGGGCGCCGGAAAATTGCCGGAAGTTTTGTTATTCCGGGGACTAAAATGAGTGGTGAAGGAAACTTAGTTGGGGAAATGAAGGAATTTATTGGAATGGTTTTTTTTTTTTTCCTTTTTTTTTTGGGTTAAGACCCTGTTTGGATTAAATATTAAATTAAAAGCTGCGATGTAATAAACTTATTAACTAAGGAAAATGCCATTTTCATACGAATAAGAATACTATTCATACCGCCAACCGTGTATGCCTTTTTTGATACAGGATGTGTGGAATTTATACATTTGATGTGATGTGGGATGTACCTTCGTATGAAAGAGAGAATAATTAAAGGAAATACTTCACAAATAATCATAAAACAAAATTACAGACTTTTACTAGTACTTTTACTAGTGGTTTATATAATCTTAATGTGATAATTGTATTTTGAGATACTCGTCGTTGGATTAGATATTCTTCTTATGAATATCATGTTTGACAAAAATCAAGCTAATTAGATACTAGTAGTCATTCGATCCATTAAGTTAAATTTCTAATCACTAAAACATATCACAATTTTTTACTATTATGGAAGAAATAGCTCTTAATCTGTGATCGATTTAGTATTTTGTAGACAAGATGTGTATGAGAGAAACATTTAATCCAATTGTGGGTTTCTCAAAATAGAACTCCCATGTTGGGTTTTTGCCAACCAATGGTAAAAATACTGGTAAAAAAAAATCATCCAATCAACGAAATTAGAGGAGGAGAGGAAGAAACGGTGCATAGCTGAAATACAAGACTTTGCAACAAGAAGCAAACAAAGGAAAATAAGAGAGAAAGAACCTGCAGAGAAGAGAGGAGAGGAAGAAGAAGAAGAAGAGAAGAGAAAGTGAAAAAAAGAAAGAGAGGGACGTTGAAAACAAAGAGGACCCTTAGAGCTAGAAAGTCATAAATTTCCATCAAATTTTTTGATTAATTGTTTCATGAAGGTGAAATCCTTTCTCTATTTCAGTTATATACTGAATTATGAGGAGTTTATAGACTTGGGTATATTTGGATAGTGAAATTGATGAGTGTTATACATACATATGCATAATATCTAATCCAACGGTCAGTTTTTTAAAATATGCATCTCACAATTACCTATGAATTTCATGCTGACTTTCGAAAGTCAGCATGTGCCGAAAGGAACATTTCTGCTAATATTAGGTGCACCTGATGCAAGATGTATCAAGTGCCATTTTGTGGAGCCACTTACTGTGAAAATTTTGGAAAACTGACCGTTGGATTGGATGCCCATATCATGTATATCATGCCTACAAAAAATCTCAGTGATCCAATGGTTGTTTTTTTTAAAAAAATTGACTATGAAAAAATGATAATATTTTAAAGAACAAAAAAGTCACAGTTTTTCAAAGTTACAATTTTAAAACACCAACCATTGGATCACTGTGATTTTTGGCAAATATGAAATACATGATAGGGTATCTAATCCAACGGTCAGTTTTCCAAAATCTTATCGCAAGTGACTCTATAAAGGAGCACCCGATTCAAGATGCATAAGGTGCACATTATATTAGCAGCGCTCTCTCTCTCTCTCTATATATATATATTTCTTGTAAGATCCTTTATACAAGGGTACCCTAAATAGAGCATTTTTTTTTTACTTTTCTTTTTCTTAGGTGTAAGGAATATACATGCATAAATTCGATTTAGAAAATTGAACAGGAAATGAAAAACTCGAGTGAAATTTTATTAAGTGGACCAACACTTTTGATCGCTCATTAAATCATTTCTCTTACATGGGGATGGAAGCGTGGAATATACTACATTAGTGTTATTCATGGGTGTCTCATTTCTCTATCAGAGAAAGCAATCATTTTGACCATTCAATTGACAGTATATAATTTTGAAAATACTAGTTTTTTAAATTTTTCTACTTTTTTGGTACTAAAATCTTACACACTATTCACAGGTAGGGACCAACAAATTTGATATTTAGTGTGCCTAACATGTTAGCTTCTAAATCATGATTTCCTTGATGTAGCATGGGTTTTGTCTTGGAGTTCATAATTCACCATAAATCATAATCGGGACAGAAGCAATTTAACCCACTTGCAGCATAGGAAGACCAAAGTAGCTTTGAATTATTAGTCCTTCATGTCTATCCTTTGTTATTTTGTTGCAATGTGGGGTAGTTGCTCTGCGGCCAAAACTTACTGCCTCTGCTCATATGTGGTCCACAACTGTACAATGTTGTTGACGTATATGTATAAAGTGTTTACAGATTTTAATAAACTTTAACACAAATATAAATTAATTTTAGTTAATTAATAATTATATTATTATTATAAGAAATATGAAATGAAATAAAAAGATAAAGTAAGAAAAAGCTGACCTATGGGAAAGCACGTGAAGAAATACTATTTTAAAGGTAGTATTGCCTTCTTATGTACAAGTGATAGTGGCTAACAGTCCTTCAGATATACGATCTCAAATAGCTCACAGCTAGGTCTTCAATGGGTATGTCCAATGGAAGATAAATGAATCCATTGATAAAGTTGCTTAACAAAATAATAAAATTACGAGAAAAAGTATGAAAAAAATAAGAATTAAGAAAATATGGAAGAAGATGATTAGATTGATCTCACATGAGGGTTAGAAACCCTCTATTTATAGGATAAAAAGCTAGCCGTTATGTAATGATTAGTGCTTTAATATTACCATAAAATTTTGTAACCCTCAAATTAAAATTGGTCAAATTCATAAATATTAAAAAAAAAGAAAGTTTTGAAATTTTATTTTTAATTATTATTTCTCAACATAAAGGGGCACCCAAAATGATATCTAGGGCTGTGGTCCTCTTTGTAATTACCACTAGAGATTTTTTAATTTCTAATTAACCAACTTTCACTGGAAGCCTTTTATTGAAAGGAATTGAAATTACTTTTCTTAAATAGTGTAGAATTATACCAAAATTTATGTAGAAGAAGCTACTTTACCTTTTTGGGTGAAAATACTACTCATTCTCTAAAGTTTACTGCTGCCTTCTATTATTGCCTCTCTCACTGGCAACTGGATCTTTCCTCAATTTTATCTCTTACCCCTCTATGGGTAGAAACTATTCCCCTATAATTTTCTAGACACAT